>OY744525.1:26622912-26625412 GCA_963556195.1 Sepiola atlantica
ATATATATAATATATATAAAATATATATATATTATATATATACAAAACATATATATAAAATATATATATAATATATATATAATGTAAATATAATATATATATAAAATATATATATATAATATATATATATAAAATATATATATAATATATATATAAAATATATATGTAATATATATAATATATATATATATATATATAATATATATATATATATGAAACATATATAGAAAATATATATGTAATATATATATAATATATATAAATATCTATATATGATATATATATAAAATATATATATCATATATATATATAAAATATATATGTAATATATATAATATATATATGTAAATATCTATATATAATATATATAATATATATATATATAATATATATATAATATATATAATATATATATATAATATATATATATGATATATATATATATGATATATATACAAGATATATGTAATATATATTTAAATATATATAAATATCTATATAATATATATATAAAATATATATGTAATATATATAATATATATGTAATATATATATAATATATAGATAATATATATATAAATATATATATATAATGTATAAATAAAATATATATGTAATATATATATATAATATATATATATAATGTATAAATAAAATATATATGTAATATATATATATAATATATATATAATGTATATATAATATATATATGTAAAATATAAATATACATACAATATATATATAATATATATACAATATATATATATATATATATATATAATATAATATATAAATATATAATATATATATATAATATAATATATATATAAATATATATATAAATATATAAATATATATGGAAATTGACAACATCTTTGATAAATATATATATATAAGTCAGGTTCATATTATATTCCTATAACCATGGTTATATTTTATTATTTTTATTTTTATTTTTATTTTTATTTTTTGACATTTTCAAAAAACATAACATTTCTGTGAAATATATTTTTTACGGTCCGTTTCATTTGTCTTGTGCCAAACAACATTTTTATGTTAATATTGTCTCTGCAACATTACAAAATCATCAGAAAAATTCAAAAAGAGTAAAAAGTTTTTGGATTAAAGTGTCTTGAAAAAAAAACCAAAGAAAAGAGCAAACTCACACGTAGAGGTACCCACTAATACGCCATTTTGAATTTTTAAATAGATATTCGAATATTCAGTTTAAGTTTTCCCTTGTATCTCAAACGTTGAGTCAGTAAAGAAGTGAAGAACATTAATTTTCCTTTCTCCAATTGACCAGTTAACTATGTTGTAGCTTATGTTTCGTATGGTCTCTTGGTTTACCAATATATATATATATATATATATATATATATATATATATATATATATATATATATATATATATAAAGATATATATATATATATATATATATATATATATATATAAAGATATATATATATATATATAAAGATATATATATATATATATATATATATAAAGATATATATATATATATATATATATATATAAAGATATATATATATATACAGATATATATATATATATATATAAAGATATATATATATATATATATATATATATATATAAAGATATATATATATATAAAGATATATATATATATATATATATATATATAAAGATATATATATATATATATATAAAGATATATATATATATATATATGTATATATATATATATATATATAAATATGTATATATATAAATATATATTAATATATATATATATATATATATATATATATATATATATATATATATATATATATATATATATATATATATATATATATGATTATTTTTATTTACACAGACATGTACGAAATCTGCGACACTTGTACATGTCTGTGTAAATAAAAAATAATCATGTTTAAAGCTCTATTTCATATTGAGCAGTTTTTATGAACCCGGTTTAAATTCTTTGAATTACTACCCTTTGGATGTTTTACTTGGATTATTATTATTATTGTTATATATATATATATATATATATATATATATATATATATATATATATATATAGTCTCGGAAGTTTCTCAACCATGGAAACTATATAAATAAATAAAAAAATTTTTTTTAAACCTTAAGTCCCAAGTCGTTCAGTGGAAAATCACTCATGTAAATATATTTAATTTTTACAGTTATTATATTAGTTATAACATTATTTAAGGGATCATCAGTTGTTTACCATGAAAAACTGTTTCGGCAATTTAATATATATATATATATATATATATATATATATATATATATATATATATATATATATATATATATATATATTCATATATATATATATATTCATATATATATATATTGTTTAGATAGTATTATTATTATTTTTATATTTTTTTTTACTATTGTTATAATTAATGTTATTTGATATGCAAATTACTATATCATACGGTAGTCTTAAGGGTAATATATTATTAATATTATTTTATCATTATT
>OY744525.1:26637912-26705412 GCA_963556195.1 Sepiola atlantica
TATATAAGTAAGCAAAGTTCATTTATATTCCAACATCCAAGATTTTTCTGATTTTTCTTACAAAACATTTCCAAAACAAATACATTTCAGTGCAAATTATTTTACGAACTGTTTCGCTTAAAGTAAACCAAGCAACATTATTATGTCAATATTGGATCTGTTCACCTCAAGCTCGTCAGAAAAGTATATAAAAAGTTCTTAATTTGAAAAAATTATACAACTTAGATGTGACATGATAGACAAACGTTTTCTTAAGTTTTTTTCTCGCAATAATTAAGTCAGCTAGGAACTTTGTTAGACTGAGGCATGTTCCGTTTACGACGCAACCAGCACTGGCAGCTTAAGAAATTGATAAAAAAGATTTCTACATATTCCTAAGTGTGTCCGACTTTAAATAATGATTAAGATTTTGTTTTAATATTTACTAGCTCATTAATTTCTTAATGTTATTCGCATATCACAACAGGATGTACAATAATTTGAAGAAAAAACTATTTACTATGTTCCTTTGATAAAATGCTACAAAGGGCCTTTCTTACACTCTTGTACTTTTCGTGACTGAATTGTAGATTCTTCTCATGATAAGTTAACTCTCTTCCCTGAAAACACATAACGCCAATACTAATCTTTTATACCAATGCAGAAAAATCCTCTCACATATAAAAGTAATGCTATTAGATTACTTATGACAAGAAACAAACATTCGCTTTTAAGCAAGTTCTCGTGATTATACAGCATCTTTTTTACTTTATTTTTTCTTTTTTACTGAGAATAAACTCAACCTTTTCACTTTATTATTTCTTATTATAAATTCTTACTTGCACCAAATATTGATAACATTAGTCAAATTTATGAATCGTAATACAAACAAAATCAAATTAGGATTGTGTGTTAATACGCATAAAATTAGTTTGGACAATAAACAAAAATCGATTAATTATTTTACTATTTATTCTGGGTTTATTTATCACAATGTCCTTCGATGTCCTTCCCGTTTCGATGTTCGTAAGAGGATACGAAGAGAAAAACAATACATTTAAACGTGTTTCTAAAAATTGTATTCACCAAAATTACTTTCTTTAACGATTTGATAACTATTAAGAACGCTTCTATTTTTAAATAGAACGTGTTTGTAAAAATAATATTTACAAAGAAGCATAACCCCCTCCCCTCAAATCCAACTCTTCCTCACCTCGGTAGGGCCGTAGAAACGTGGTAGTATGAGAGCTATGTCATATGGAACTGCGGTTCCTGGCAGGGCTACTCATGGCGGACAGGTTTGACACCAAGCAGTATTAGGGTCACAACCTGGCTAATAGGGCTCTGGTAAAAATCAATGACGAGTCAGCTTCAGGAACTGTCGTCCTCTGGTCGTCTCTGTTTCTGCATGTGGTAAACAAATATGTGTCAAGTGCAGAACTGCAAATCAATGGAGTAAGTGACAATGTTGCTTCTGCGCTATTCTTTTGTGTGTTCTGGGCCAAACCTTCCCTGACTTTGCATGCAACCGCTGAGCCTTGCTGCACATGATTTCGTGATTAGAAACCTGCAATCTTGTAGGTTTAACGAATAGTTGCGACCCACGAGGACTTCATGCAGACCTTACAACCCTGAGGCACGATCTTCGTGAGTTCTATGCAAAAGTCCGACTCGCTTAACAAAAACAATAAGCAGCAGCAGCAGCTAACATTTTTATTTGCTTTCTTTTCCCCATTCAGATTTATTAATCAGAAGAAAAAAAAACTTAATACAATGATTTTACATTAAATATCGATTTTTTTTTCACCGTAGAAATAGAGAGAGACTGGGTGGGTAGAAGAATGAAAACCTTTTTTATTCTATTTTCTGTCTGTGGAGATTTTCCTTTCACAGATTTGGTACACTTTGTGCGTTAAAAATAATCCAGTATGGTTTTTAACTTCTCGCTATTACTGTTGAAATTAACAATTTTTTCGAGTACACCACCTAAGTCTTTTTCGAAAATCCAACATCGTCAGTTGTAGTAATGGTTATGTTGTATCCGACATAAGTCTGAGTTCTCGTTATCAATGTTGTGTGCGAATAAGTTTGAATTCCTCGTCGCCAATGTTGTGACCTTGAAAGGCAGATAATAAATAAGCCAATATGGTGGTGTATTAACAAGATTGTGTATTTACAGAAGTACAGAAAGAAGATTGTTCGTCTTTCGTCGTAGGTTCCTCTATACATAATGTCTAGAAGAGTCCATATAGTCACGAAATAGGGTAGATCACCATAACACCATAACAATTACTGAAATGAAAAATAAACGATCAATAATAATAATTATTATTACCTAATGTAATAATACAAATTGTCGGTTTTAATCTCTCTCTCTCTCTCTCTCTCTCTCTCTATATATATATATATATATATATATATATATATATATATATATATATATATATATATATATATAAATGGAATAAAGGATAAGCAAATCAACAACTAGCAAAAATAAACTCAAAAACACATATTGAATAGTTCTACCAAAATATTTCGATCGTTTATAATACGATCATCCTCGGTAGGTAACAGAACTTATTAAAGTTAAACTTTTGCTAGTTGTTGATTTGCTTATCCTTTATTCAATTTTTATTTTTACATTTTGTCTGAAACATTGTTTCTTTTTTCCTCATATATATATATATATATATATATATATATATATAGCCATCCACATACAGACTGTTTAGCTGCATCACAGCTCTTCAGTGCGGCTAGATCAGTTAGTGCCTCAAGCCGGGATTGAAACTCAACCGTAATACCGGATAAGATGTGTGTGTGTGTGTTAATAAGAATAAAAGTTGCTTGCAGTTATTTTTTTAAATCAATTTATTATTTCATTCGTTTTTCAGGTCCTATTTCGATATTCGTAAGATAGGAAGAGAAAAACAATAAATGTAATTGTGTTTCTAAAAATGGTCCTATTGTCTCAGTACACCTTACACTAGTTCACCCAACAACAACAATGAGATTCTACTTAGTACATGTAAACACCCTGAAAAACTTCTCAGTAAGAATGAAAAAAAGGCTTTTGAGTGGGGGATCAGTTTAGCATATAAATTTAACGTAAAATGATCACCCACTTTCCAACCAGATAGTGTTTTACCGTCATGTTATCAATTTCTGGTTTTAGTGATTTCTTAGTTATTTTTATTTTATTTTATTTTTTTGGAGGGGAGGGGGGTGATTGTCTATTGCCACCCAGACTTAGGATTAGTGGTATGGTTAAAGGAGGCATATAATATTCTGGAGGTTGTCTATTGCCATCAGGGTTAGTGATAGGGTTATGGGAGGGAAGTAATAGTTTTTTTACCCCCAAGTTTTTCAGGTTTTTTCTTAGAAATTACCCTTTTTAAAATGATGAAAAGTAATTATTTTTTTCATTACATGTTAACTTTTTCAGCATTAACCCCCTACTCTCAAAAAATAAAATAAAACACACACACAATTTATCTTCCTTAACAAAAAAAACGTTATATGTCCTTAAAACGCTATCTGGTTAGAAACTGCTGACCCGGAAATGGGTTATCATTTTACGTTTAATTTATATGCAAAACTGATCTGCCATTCTAAATTCTAAAATAATTGGGGGGGTTTATGGGGTTTTTTAATCTTTTTTTACAGCTAAGTTTTTCCGGGTGTTTACATGTAATCTCCTACAAAAAGTATAATTTCGTTTTTGTTTTTTTTGGAAAGGAAGTAATTAGCATGAAGTGTATATGTACAAATTTAGCCTAAAAATGATATTTTCGAAAATGACTTTCTTTAATAATTTAAATAACTCTTCATAACACTTCTGCTTTTAAAGAAAATGTCTTCTTAAAAATCATATTTACAAACATTTTGAAGGTTAAACAAATATTTTACACAATGAAATTTTTGGTTTCAACTTCGAATTTTTCTTTTCATCTTTCTGATGGTGATGGTGATGGTGATGGTGATGGTTAATACTTTGGGGTGTATTCTTCAACCAGTGAGGTTTGGCTCAGTAGTAGACGACCCAATTTTGAATCTTGCTAGGTTCAGCCATGCTGATGAGTCATAAGACGACAAAACACGTGTATGTGGATAATTATATTTTTCAATATATGGGAGCATCACATTGGTGAAGGAAAAATTATTCCCACCTGGCATTTAGGTAAAATGCGTTTCTGTACAAATAATTGAATTGGATGTCACCAAAAGCGAGAATGATAAAAGCATATATCACTGCGATATATTTCTGTATTCCTTTTGTTGCTGTTGCTACACAGACAGAATGACTGATTGGGTTGTCTTAAACTACTACAAAAATCCCTTGATGAAGATTCAATCGACTACCGATATTTAGATATGTGTTTCTATAGGTCGGCTATTATATGTTCAATTGAAAAATCAGTGTCTCTACTAAAAGTCTCTGTTAACATATTAGCAACGTTATCAACTGACCAAAATATCTTCCGTTGGTTTACTCAGAAAAGTCTCCTCCAACACCCTCTGAGATGGCTATTTCATACCTAAATCAGACCGACACAGTCTTGGGCAATGGGCATGCTGTGGCGGCATGGCCTTGTTCTCTGACGGTCTGAGGTATGGTCCTGTGCAGTTCTAAGAGGTCCACCTTCCCAGGCTTTATCTTCTCGCCCTTTGGGAAGGGATTAGTTTATTGCTAATCGCCTGAGGCGCACCATACCGGGGAATGCCGAGGAGGCTGTGCAGACAATTTTTGTTTGGACACAGTGCTCTTTCTCTAGAGAGCTGGCTTTTTAAATTCCACTTTCCTGACCGCAATTGTGTTTTAGAGAGATGACACCTAGCAAAATGTTGAGACCTGTGTGGTGCAATTTAAAAAAATGATATATATATATATATATATATATATATATATATAGCAAAAACTACTCGCCCTCCAGACAGCAATTACTGAGAAAGTAGTTTTCTTTACAGAAAAAAAAATAATTTCTATTTGATATTTTTGTAATTTAGAGGAAAACAACAAAAATATAGTTGTCGTAGTGTTATTTGATATATTCCAATGTTAGGGAAATTTACTGTGCATGAACATAGTCAAATTTTATTTATTAGAGAAAAAACAACAAAAAATGTTAATTGATATGGTCTTTAAGATATTCAAAGTCGAGGAATTGGATTTTGTTTCAACATAAAAATGAAAAAGTAATTCCTCATTAAAAACTGGTTATATAATAAAATGAACAAATGAAAGAGTGGAATGTTGATTGGTCAAATAAAACAATTTCATATTACTGAGTTATTCACACTGGTTACTTTGTGTCTTTCGCCTTTATTATTAAAGACAGAAAAAAAGACTTCATGAATAGTAAAAAAAAGTTTTGTTGTAATTTAGAAAGATTAGAGGAGGTCTTTCTTTTCTTTTTCATAACCAATGTTAAAGTTATCATCATCATCATCAGGTTTTTTAGGATATTCACACATAATCGGCTAGAAAGTAGAATTTCATTTTGAGGGGAGGGTGTCAATCTACAATAACACCCAAACTTTTAATATTTTTTATTTAAGCCTTAAAAATAAGATATTTAATTAGCCAAGTTTAAAGAAGTTATTTAATTTTCACAAATCAATCGTTTAAAATTAAAATTAAAAAAAAGGGATTTATAGTTAAAAAAAATATATGATTAACGAAATAAAGTATGGATAAATTTGTATATTAACAGTCTCCGCTAAACCCCAGCCCAAATGAAATTCTGCTTTATAAGGCGATTACGTGTGACGAGTGAACACTGGAAAACGGAAAGACGAAAAAAACAAAACAATTACTTTAGAATTTAGAGTGAGCGATCAGTTTCATATATATTTAATGTAAAATGATCCTCCATCTCTGGACGATTCTTACTTCTTAGGGGAATCAATCAATTTTTTTTAACCACTACCCCTATATCCGAGTGGCAAGATCGCAAAACCACATGTAAAGTAGACACATCCCCCCCCCCCAAAAAAAAAAAACAAAAACGCTACGGATTTAACTCCTATAGCCAAAATCAAAGAATTTAGTTAACTGCCCTAAAACGCTAGAATGATCCGGAGATGAGGTGATCATTTTAAATTAAATGTATGTATGAATCTGATCCCTACTCTAAATTCTAAAATAAGCGTTTTTTTCTTCTTTCCGTCAAGTTTTTAAGGGTGTTAATACGTAATCGCTTAAAAAAGAAGAATCTATTTTTTGGTTTTCTGGAAGGTGGGGTGGTTTAGCAGAGGATGTTTATCTACACTAATGCTACAAATCTATTTTTTCGTAATTTGGACAGAATAGTAAAAAGTCGGTTTGTAAACAAAACATTAAATTTATTGTTATTTATTTATTTTTCACAGAAAATGTAAAAACTACGAAAATTAAATGCTAGAATAAATTAAAAAAGCCTTTTCTAAAGCGTTTAGTTATAAAATTATGTTTAAAATTCTATATCAGGAATAATGAATGCTGTTTTTTTAGGTAAAAACTATGCTTTAAAAAATGAGGTATATAAAAATAATTAGTAAATAAAAAAAAATGTGTTGCTTGTCGATTGTTGTGTGGGGGCGACGGAGAAGAATTAGAAATAAATAATTTGTCAACAAAAATTATTCCCTTTGCAGGAGGGAAGGGGCGCATGTCCTTTGAAAAGTAATGAACATTGTTTCGATTTTTTTGTCATTTTTTGTTATCACTTTAATTAATTACTGGTAATATAAACAAAACTATTCCATAAATATAAGCAAATAGGACAATCAAATTATAATTTAATAGCAGCAAACAATTATTTATTTTGAACTGTTTAAAAATACAATGATGCAAATTAGGTAAACAAAAGATTGTGTTTGCAACTTTGCTTGACTATATATATATATATATATATATATATTGCCTGTACATTTTTATAACTTATTACCTAGCTCTACTCACGTATTGAAGTAAATACTGAAAATCGATACATGAAATATTATATTTTCTAATAATATTTTATGTGGATATATGAAATGATAATATTATATATATATATATATATATATATATATATATATATATATATATATATATATATATAAATATATATATATATATATAAAGACAAGTTCAAAGATTATAACTTTAGTTTATACAACTAAAAGGAGACAAAAAACATTGATTCAATTATATAAATATAGACAAATGAAAATCTATTTGATAGATTTTTTGTTTCATTTGCAATATATTCCTTCTTTGAAAAATGAATCCATCTTTTTTTATATACACATTTGAGTTTTGAATCTAATTATTATAACTTGCCACTCAGCCTTTTGGTTAGGAAGAAAGTGTAGTATCTGTTCCAATGGATACTCCAACCTATTAACCGGTGTAGTCTTGTCCTTCGGGGCTTGATTCTGCCGGTCTGTGGGTTTGTCCTGTGCAATTCTAGGATGTTCACCCTCGCAGGTTTTGCCTCCCCTTTTTGGGGAGGAGTAAGTTTATTGCTTACTGCCTGAGGCGCCCCTACCGGGAATGCTGACGGGATTGCCCAGGCAATTTTTACTGGCCAGAGTGCTCACCTTCTCGGGCGCTGGCTTTTCAAATCCCACTTTCCCGACCCGACCTTGGGTCACATCTCACCTTGTGGGAGTAAGATAAAACTGGCCTTGTGCCTAACCTCCTGGGGAGGTAAATAAATTTCCATAAAAAATAAGACAAAAAAAGGAAAAATGGGGCAAAAAAAGAAAATAAGGTTTCTTGATTTAGTTGATCATTTTTGTTTTATGTGTTTGTGATAATAATTCCATTGTTAACAAATTGATAAGATTTTTTTTGTGTGCTGAAGACGCGATTATGGACAATAAAAATATGTGAAAAAATATGTGCACAATAATATTTTAGATGTTCAATTTTGGGAGCATGATCACAAAATATCAATTATGTCAAAAATATTGTAACTTCCGGGCAACGCCGGTCACGTTCAGCCAGTAATATATGTCTTTTTATTTTCATTTTTGTTCTGCCTAGGGTTTTAAAAACTATACAGTTTGTCCTGTTTATTTTTACCAAATTATTTTTTTTTTAATCGAATATTTAGAGTTAAATTAAATTTTTACGGTTTTGTTTGGTTTTTAATTACTAATTGGAGCAATTTGTTATAAAACAATAACTAATTTCGTTACGATAATTTTTTCTATCTATTTTTATAAAATATTGGATGTAGATAGCTTCAGGGGGTTAACCTGCATTCTGTTTTTTATACCAGTTGATGATACGTCTTCGACAATCGGTCGACAGAGTCTGAGCCATTTTTGAGTTGGTGCCTTTGCTTCTGTCGGACTGAGGTATGGTTCTATGCAGTTCTAGAAGGTCAACCTTCCCAGGCATTACTTTTTCTCTTTGCAAAGGGGTTAATTTATTGCTAATAGCATGAGCCGCCCCTACCGGGAATACCGACGGGACTACTCAGGCATTCTTTGTAGGCCAGAGTTCACACACCTTCCGCCCTTGTGTCACATCTTTTCGTGGTGGTGGTGGTGGTGGTGGTGGTGGGGGGGGGGTAATAAATACCAACTTTCAATCTTTTAATACATGAAGATTTTCTAAGAATTTTTAAGCTAGAAATGTCCTTCTATTTGGCAGTTTAAATGCTTCCAAATTCCTTTCAAATTTCAAACGGCGACAAAGTAATCCATTTTAACAAAAAGTTAAAATGGTTAACATGTTTATGAATGAACTGAAATGCATTTTGGTGGATTTCATTCTTTAAGTAAAGTATTTTTTAAATAGTTTTTTTTTTATTTTCGTTTTATTCCTCAGCTATTGATTTTGATTTCAATAAACATTCGATTAACGCTAAAATTAAAAAAAAAAAGGATGAATTCAATGTGTAAGTCACATAGTTGCGAGAAAAACACACAGACACACGTGAAGTTGGCTTATAATTTTATTAATATAGAGATATAATATAAGGACTTGTCTAGTATGAATCTATCTCAGCATTTATTTAAGTTAATGTATTGAGTTGTCAACTAAATTCCCGACATTTTTTTTGTGTGTTTGCTTTTTTTTATTTTGGAATCTATTTTTTTTTTTTTTTCAAAGTTAGTTTAAGCTTATTTCTGTTTATGTTCAGCTCATTAAAATGGAATGTCAAGTTAAGAAAAGGAACATTTTCGACACCCCATTTTTTTTTTTTTTTGCTTATATTGAGGAGAGGGAACTTTTTTTTTTCTACCAACGAGATATTGAAAAATCTTGTCGAACGTTTGGAAGAAGTTGTAAGCAACAATGGAGAATAATTATTAACTAATTCTGTGAGTTTTTGTTGAACCTTTTAAATTTAAATTTAAATTTAAATTTAAATTTAAATTGACAAAAAAAAACAGTGGGAACTTAGTTGCGAATCCAATATTTAAATAAACGGATATGAAAAATTATCTAAATTTATAATCAGTTGTAACAAATAAAAGAATTACTAAGAATTTCCTTCAAAATTTAAAAAATTACAAAATTTAAAGAAATAAAAATCATATACTAAATCATTACACTGGAGTTTTTTATGCTACTTGGGAGAGACATTTTTGAGAAAAAAAGAGAAATATTAATCTAACGAAAAAATATGCACAAATACTAAAATTATATTTGAAACTAGCTGTATACATATTGATGGGTAATATCAAAAATATATTTTCTCTACTAAATTCCTTCTGACATGATTATTCTGGGTGTGTTGTGACACACCTGATTGCCAATTATTGAAGTGAGTTTATTTATTTTATATATACCTTTTAATTTACATACCTAGCCCCATCATGATATCCCATTGTTATATCAAAATTTGTGGATTGGACTTTTATCTATATATTTTTATTATGATACAATATAGATTTTCTTCAATATTTTATAACTTTTAGATAATTTTAGTAGAATAATTGAATGGTTTATGTTTACGATTCTCTATTTTCAAATTTATTTTAATTTTTATTTTGTGTGATTATTTCTCTCACTCTCTTTTTGGACATTTACTTATTTTATATATACTTGTTAATTTACATACCTCTTCTCTATCGTTACATCAAAATATTTTGTTTGCTCTTTAATCCATGTATTATTATTATGATACGATATAGATTTTCTTCAATATTTTGTGATATTTAGATCATTTTGGTAGAATAATACAATGGTTTATCTGTTTTATATTTTCTTCTTTCTTTTTTCATTTTGATGTGATTGTCTCTCTCATCTTTTTGGGAGATTTCTTTATTTCTAATTGAATTTAGTAATCAGTGCTTATATACATATATATATATATATATATATATATATATATATATATATATATATATATATATATATATATATATATAATAGATAAATATATATATATATATATATAATAGATAAATATATATATATATATATATAATAGATAAATATATATGCATATATATATAATACATAAATATATATGCATATATATACATACATAAATATATATGCATATATATATACATACATAAATGTATATGCATATATATATACATACATAAATATATATGCATATATATATATATATATATATATATACATACATAAATATATATGCATATATATATACATACATACATAAATATATATGCATATATATATACATACATAGGCATACATACATATATATAAATATATATATATACATACACATACATACATATATATACATACATATATATATACATATATATACATACATATACATACATATATATACATATATATACATATATACATATATATACATATATACATATATATATATACATATATATATACATATATACATATATATATACATATATACATATATATATATACATATATATATATATTTATATATATATATACATTTATATATACATATATATATATATATATATATATATATATACATATATTTATACATACATAGTTAGTGCTCAACTAAACTGAGTTAGAAGCCCAGTAAGCTGGTTTATAAGAAGGCTGAAACGACCCAGTAGGCAAGTCTATTCACTCGGTTTTGATTGGTTGCTAGTCCATAAATAGATATTCTATATAATAAAGTCAAGTTAAATTTCCCCCGATTCCATTGACTTTTATTGATTTCGAACCAAAACCGTAATATTCTAATCCGTTCCGTCAGCCACTTAGGCCAATTCCTGATGCATACTTCCAGAAAATATGCATTCCTTTCGTTCCCTTTCAACATTTCTTACATTTTCTTCGAGTAAGATGCTTCTCCCAACACAGTCAATTGCAGAGGAAATCGAAGACATTTTCACTCTCATGCTAATATCTACTCCCGCAGCCCTCATAATCACTGGGGACTGTTGTTCGTGCGATTATGTTTTCACATAAACACCGTTTGTGTCTAATTTTTCCTGGTACTATTTTTCTCTGTAACCTACTATACATTTTTAACATAAATAACTAACATTTTCTAGAAATACACTTTCATTTATCTTGGCATTGCAGAATAAAGGAATATTCAATTGGATGTAAAATACATGGACCGTTATTCCTAGTCAACATGACACTTCTCCAAATATCCGTGTCTTTTTATTTCATTTTCTATGACATTCTTCTAATCGTATTATTCCTGTAACAGCAAGAACATTAACTATTTATTCAGATTTCGACTTTTCAGCTTACTTTTGCCATTTCCCCCCCAGATTATGGAATATTGGATTGTCTGAATAGGTATTAACGAACACATTGAAGACTACATCAAGCTATTCAAAAAATTATTATCATTAGATTTTTATTATTTATATTAAATTATTAAATAAGTTTCATATTCATATGTAAATATTACTTAGTGTGACCTTAGTGCATCTTTCCAGGTCTTACATCCTCTTTTTGGAAGGGAAATGTTATGGTCTGACATCTGATGTGTTATATTGCTTCATTTCTAAATTTCACGTAAGTACTTACTGACGTTTAAAAATGACATTTACCTTTAACAAATTATGTTTTCAAATAGTTTAATGTCTATTGATAATTTCTTAGGTTTAACTTGTGAACACTCCCTCAAAACATGGTGAAATAAAAACATTTTAGACTTTACTGTGGGGGGGGGCAGTTTTAATGTAAAATAATCTCCCAGTTCCTGGCTACTCTAACTTTCTTAGGTTAAATAACAGGTGATTAATTCCAGAATAAAAATGACTAAATAAAATTTTAATTGTTTTTAAAAATCGCAGGAAAGTTAATTTACAAACTAATCACCCACTGTTCCATTTTTGTAAGGTTTTTCTCGAAAAGAAAAAAACAACAACCAAAAAGTAAAATCTCATTTTTGGGGGCCGATTATTCAGCTGAAGATGTTATTCTAAAATAATACAGATTTTTTTTATCATCCTAAAGTTTTTCCGGGTGTTCATCACATGTTATAAACAAAAAAAGGAGAATCTCTTTTCTTTGTGTGTTTTTTTTTTTGGGGGGGGGGGTATTTAGCTGAGGGTTCTCATCTATAATAATAGAAAAGCTTTTTCTTTATCCGTCATTCAATGTGTCACACTTTGTTTTTTATTTGAAAATAATTTGTACAATTTGGTATATTCGGACTACTGTTCTCATCTTGGGTGTTTTTATCACAACGTTTCGGCCGATGTAACCTCCGACCTTCTTCAGTTGTACCTTGTCGAACTCAGGAATACTAATTTGTTTTATGATTTTGGCACATAAGTCCACCATGCAAATTATCCGTCGTACAAAAGACAATTTCTTCAGCAATTCTATATCAGATACGAAATGATTACGATGTTTACTTTGTAGTATATTTCAACTTCACTGTTTAATTTTATTATTTGTTTCTTACAAAAACAAAACATACTCTCCCTTAATCTTACCACTAACCCTAAGTCCGGGTGCCCCCCCCCCCCAAAAAAAAACTCTGAACGAACCGAGAAAAAGAGTAGTTGCCAGCAGGACTTAGGCTTGGTAGTAAGGTTAAGGGAGTTTTTTTGTAGCTTAAAAACGCTCATCTTTAATCATAATTTAGGATATTTACAAATTAAAAATTAAAATGAAACAGAAATCCGCAAAAAAAATCAGAAAAAAAAATAGCATTTGCAAAAAAATCAGAAAAAAAAATAGCATTTGCAAAAAAATCAGAAAAAAAAATAGCATTTGCAAAAAAATCAGAAAAAAAAATAGCATTTGCAAAAAAATCTGAAAAATATCAGAAAAAATCCATCATTTGTAGGTTCTCCTTCGTCAACTATTCACTTGTAAATATGGCGGCATAGATTTTGACTGAGCTGACAGAGATATCTGTTTTGACAAAGTAATGTTCCCGATCTTCATGATCAGTGCATCCTGTTCACAGCACCATATTGAATTTAGTAGTCATTGCTCAGGTGTCTGACCAGTTGAGCTCAACTAAATAAACTGAGACAGAAACCCAGAAAGCTGGTTTATAAGAAAGCTGGAACGTTCCATTATGCTAAGATGGGCATGTCTATTCTCTGGGTTCTGATTGGCTGCTAGTCCATGAGTGGATAATCAAAATTCTAATAAAAGCTGTAATAAATGTTTATATACATTTTTGTTTGATCTTTCTGCTTACTAATAGTATAAATGTTGATAACATTTTATTTTTCATGCTGTTCAGATGTGGCCGTTTGGCAGTAATAGCACTATGCATACTGGTTCCAGATACACGGGATATCTTTGCTTAGTGAAAAGTAAAATCACTCATATTTCTTACCATTGTTCTTGCAAAATATGGGACAATATCAAGAAGTGGCCATGTTTCTAAAGAAATCTTTTCTATTCTCGTCTTTCTTCTGCCACAATTATTCCAGTGCCATTGTCTTTTTTCCTAACTCTGGACTGAAGTCTTTTGGACGGATTGTAACACGCCTGATTGAAACGTTTTAGCTCAGTGCAATGACTGGTTTCTTACCAGTATTTTAGTACCAGCCATGGATTTTTCCATGGTTATCATTCTGACAACCTAGGAACTTGCCTGAATCATTAAACCCTTCTTTGTAGGAATGAGGTATGGTTAGACTCGATCCTAGGAAGTCCACTCTCCCAGACGTTATCACGTCTTTTTTAGGATGGTAGTTTATTAACAATCGTCTTTGAAGGTTCGTGTGGCGGCCACTCGACGTTCTTGGCCTTTTGGCTAAGATCAAAGTGTAGTATCTGTTCCGATGGATACTGCACCCTATAGACTGGTATTGTCTTGGCCTTCGGGGCTTGATTTACGCCGGTCTATGGGTCTGTCCTGTGCAGTTCTAGGAGGTCCACCCTCCCAGGCTTCGCTTCCCCCGTTTGGGGAGGAGTAAGTTTATTGCTTACTGCCTGAGGCGCCCCTACCGGGGAATGCCGACGGGGCTGCCCAGGCAATTTTTAAACCCCACTTTCCCGACCCGACCTTGGGTCACATCTTACTTGTGGGAGTAAGATAAAAACTGGCCTTATGCCTAACTCCTGGAGAGGAGTAAATCAATACTCCTATCGGGGGAGTCCGATGGACCCGCTGATTTCTATTTATGTACCAGTCAGAGTGTCCTCTTAGGGAAGCTGATTTTTTCTACTTTCCGGCCTTGCTACAATCTGAAACAAGTAAATAAAGAATGGTCTATATATTTTCTGTTTCGGAATTTTTTAGATAAGGATTGATAATTTGTATTATCCGGACTACTGTTCTCATTTTGACTGTTATTTTCACAACGTTTCGGCCGATGTAACCTCTGATCTTCTTTAGGTGCGTCTTGTTGAACTTGGAAATCTTTAAGTCGAACTCGGGAATCTGTACAGAATTTTGAACGGAGCCCTTTATTTAATCTACGGCGTAGCTTGCTCTCGTTCTGTCAGCCATGACTGGGTAGAAGTCTTAAATAATTCGTAATTGTATTCTTAGTCTCGCCCGCACTGAGGATTGAACCTTCAACCTCCAGAAGACTGTAACTTAGAACTGATTATTACTTTAGCACTTACATTGGTTGCGACACTGGTCCTTGCGACACGTTGTGAAAATAACATGAGAATAACATAACAAATGTTACCACTGTTGATCGAGGGAAGAGTCGGTGCTTATTTACATTAGGACCCACACTAACTTTGAACTGTCGTTAGGGTTAGGGTCATGGTCAAAGTTAGCGTTGGTCCTAATCTAACAAAGTACCGAAGAGTCTATGAGGCATGTGTATGCAGTGTGATTATGTATGGGAGTGAAACCTGGCCATTGAAGCTTGAGGACATGCATTGCATGGAGGGAAATGATATGAGAATGATACGATGAATGTGAGAGTTAAAGACAGGCTTAGTTCTGATGACCGTATAGGGAGGTGTGTGTAGAACAAAAGACTTTGCTGATATGGCTACATTGAAAGAATGGATAAGAGTTTCTTGGGTTAGTAGATGTAGAATAGTTGAGGTAGCAGGGTCAGTTGGCAGGTATAGGCCAAGGTAAACATGGGAGGAAGTGATAAGGATGGACTTGAAAGAAAGAGGGATAAATAAAAACCTGTTCAGAGATAGTTTAGTTTGGAAGTCGATTTCTAAAAGCCGTCCAACACATGTTAGCATGAAAAACAGATATTAAATGATGATGATGATGATGATGATGATGATGATGATGATGATGATGATGATGATGATGATGATGATGATGATGATGATGATGATGATGATGAATTGTATCAGAAATGGGTGTTTTTCTTCTGCCTTTCTGTTTCCATAGTCCGTGTTTAATTTTTTTTTAAATATCTATTTTTGTTTTCTATTTCATTTTTTACTTTTTTTTATTTTGGTGTGATTGTTTCTCTCGCCCTCTTTTTTATTTAAAAATATTTTTCTGCATTTTAATTTTATTCGAAAATAAACGAGAAAGATGCCGAATTCATATTGTCTTTATCCTTTTCGAATCCTCAGAACAAAACATGTCTGCATGAACAGCGATTGGGAGAGAACAATGTCGTCATGATTAGCATCGGTAAGCAGGCGATCATCGGAACAATAAAAATGTTAGGTTGTCAGGTGGTGGATGCCGAGGAGGGTGGGGGTGTTGAGGTGGTGATTAAAGTAAGAACAGGGAGTTCCCTGCCACTTAAGCAGGGGCGAGGGCGGGAGTAGAGTGTCACAGTCGGAACGGAACGAAAGAATGGTTCACGTCTGCCAGTTGGTATTTGGTGAATAGTGCCAACAAAATGAGTCAAAGAATAGAGCCTCCCTTCTTTCCTCTGAACGCTCATAAGTGAATGCTTACATATAAAAGTAAAAAGAAAGAAAAGAGAAACTTGAACAAACAAAAGAAAAACTAGTGAGAGATTGGAGAATCAAATTAAAGTCGATGAAGACATTGAAAGTGAAAGTGAAAGTGAAAGTGAAAGTAGAAGAATCTGTGAGTAGAAAATAACAAGCGTCTATTGATATACATTTTATTTGTGTGTTCGTTTTCAATTCGATTTCTTGTTTTGTTTTTATTTGAAAACTTTATCACAAAGTCTTATACTTTCTTATTTTCTGTGTCAATTTCTTCCCAAAGAATACCCCAGCGTTTTCGTGTTCTCCGTTCCAAGACAGTGGTAAGGGATTCATTCTACAGCTTTTGTTCATTTCTTTTCCTTTTTTTTATGTTATCTGTACAATCAGGGATAGAGGAGTTGTTCTCTAATTAAATTACTTGGTCGATCTCATCTTTTTGATTTCTTTCATTGACTGTTTTTGTTCATTTTCCATATTATTTTCTTTATTACTTTCTTCTTAATAAATGTTGTGGGGGGGGGGGGCTTTGATTTTTTTAATTTTTTTTTTTTACCCCAAATCATCTCTGCAATAACTTCTGGTTCAACAGAAACAAGAAGCTCAATTTTGATCCAACTGCTGAGACTTTTTGAATGATATTTGAGCGGAAGAAACGGGTTCAATGTTTTCAGAATCAACCAAGTGTTGCTTTGTTTTGTCGTCACAATCTTTTTAAAGACAGTATTTAAAGCTCCCAAGATATCTGATTTTTTGCTTGTATTTAAATTTCTTGATTTGTTAGTATCATTTTCTACTGAGAGCTGTTTAAATTTTTTTTTTTTCATTCACCCCATTTCCTTCAATGTATTATCTCTTTGTAAAGGTGGTCACTGAGTTTCAACTATGGGTACAATAAGACATATTTCGTCTTTAAAATTCTTGTGAAGTTGTAAATTTATCTAGTCAGTTTCTAGTGTACTTTCACTGCAAGCGATACTTAAGGAGCAACTTATATAGTAATCTATTGCTAATTATGCATATCAATTAGCCAGTATCACCACAGAAATGAAGGATAGTAAAGCAATTTAAGTGACCTAAAAATCTATGTTTGTTTGTTTTTAATAAAATAAATACTTTATATGCATGGCTATTCAAGTCCAACATGTTAAAATCCGACAAGATAACTGTATGTGTTAGGAGAAGAAAAGGGTAGATATATATTTTCTGTTCTATAATAAAGGCAAATATATAAACGATCGTATGCAAACTGTTGTTTAAATTGAATTCTGAAGACTATGTCATAATTAAGTTTACCTAAGACATATGTATATATTTATATATATATATATATATATATATATATATATATATATATATATATATATATATAGGGTGATTTATAAGTCACTTAGCTATTTATTTTTGAAATTCTAAAGTTAAAAAATACGGTAATACAAAACAGAAAGTTTATTCAACAAATTCATTTATGGGAGTTTAAAATTACAGCCAATTTTCAAAATTCCCACCTTCTTTCTGCATGCATAGCTCCATTCTTTTTTGCAAGGAATTTACGACTCTTTGTAACATATTTGATTGATTATGAAATAAATATATATAGAAACAAATATATAAACGAACAAATTTAAAATAACAAATAGCAGTAATTAGAGAGTAAGATAACAATTATCAAAAGTTCATAGTATGTTTGTGCTTCATATGGTAATCATTCTAAATAGCTAAGTGAAGTAACTCATGAATCACCCTATATAATTTACGACTCTTTGTAGCATATTTGATTGATTGAGTGTTGTGCGAAGGAGGCTTTCTGTTCACATCACGTTTCCATTGCCTTTCAACAAGTGTGGAAGATTCATCAATTTTGGCCATATTAATAACAATAAAAATTCGCTCTTCAATTGTAAATGACATACTGCCTGAAAAAAAAGCACATATGATGATTTACACAAATTTAAATAAATAAAAATAAATAAATATATAAACAAATATATAAACGAACAAATTTAAAATAACAAATAGCAGTAATTAGAGAGTAAGATAACAATTATCAAAAGTTCATAGTATGTTTGTGCTTCATATGGTAATCATTTTAAATAGCTAAGTGACTTATGAATCACTCTGTATATATATATATATATATATATATATATATATATATATATATATATATAGGTCAGCTTAACTTTATTCGAATTGGCCTTAGCGGCGCTTGCATCTAACCAGGAAGTTATGGTTTGCACATAAGAACCCTTAATTGGACATTATAATATTCAACACTAAGTGAGTTTTCTGAACTTTTCATTTGATTTGGTTTTTCTATCGTTTTATTAATTTGCATACACCTTGGATACACTTTTTCCGGTCATGTACTGCATCGATAGTAAACAAATTTCCCGCCTGGATAACTTTTTCGTTTTTGGACTACCATTAACCACAGTGATTGTTTTTTAATCAACCTCATTGACATCTTTCTTGAAGCTGTTTTAAACTTTATGACTTGGATGAACTGTATAAGTTTAACAAAAAAGTGTGTTTTGGGCTGATATATTTGATGTTTTATATACTTTTATCTATTTTATATATTCTTTTATATATTTTCAAAGTTTAATTTTATTACCTGCAATAATGTCATTGCGGTAATGGTCCTCTGAGGAGAAGATTTTCTTTGAAAACCTATGAGTTAAGGACTTTAAAGTACTTTGCTTGAACTTAGAATTGCAATAAAATTTGATCCACACCTTATTTTATTCTTTCACTTTATCTAATGCTATATATATATATATATATATACATATATAAACATAAGTTTAAAAATATAAAAGGGGGCCTATACAGAGACGATGCGCTATTTGTCTATGATGAGAGGCCTAGAAGGTATAGCAAAACAATTAAAGCCTTGCATGACTTTTTCAGAAATTTCGGCCTATCCATAACTGTTGATCCTGAGAGGAAAACTTCTAACTTCTTTGATATCACCCTTAACCTCAATGCCGAATTATATAGCCCCTTCCATGAACCTAATCTAACTCTTTTTTATGTACACAAACTATCTAACCACCCAAAAGCTATAATCAATTCAATAGTTCCGTCGGTTTCCAATAGAATCTCTAGGCTTTCCAAAACGCACAATTTTATAACAATGCCTTACTTAACTCAGGATATTCTAAAAAAAATAACTTATAACCAGAACAAACAAGAAGATACAAGTGTAAATATTATTACACACAATATGACAACTAGCAATAGGAGCCGGACCAAAAGAAATGTAAATAACCGTAGACAGCAGAGGCATTCCATCAAACCTGATGAGAATGAGCAACATATAGATAGTCCCACACCGACTTCACATAAACGCCTTAGAAGGAAAAACAACATTTAGTTTAACCCACCTTTTAATAACAACGTTAAAACCAATATTCCTAAGGAATTCTTTAAAATATTAGAAAGCTCCTTTAAATACCCACATAAATATAGCTCCATACTTAATAAAAACTCAATCAAAATTTCCTACTCTACTATGCCTAACATAGCCCAAACAATAATCTCAGCAAATAGCAAAAAAATTAAATCTATCCAATCCAATGATAGTTGTTCAAATCCCATAAATACATGCAACTGCAGGCGTACCATGATTGCCCATTGGATAATAGATGCACATATTCTGACATTGTGTATGCTTGTTCTGTAACTGAACTAAATAATTCTACAATGAACTCTAGAGATCACATAAATACAGCCCCTAATAAAACTCCACAACTGAGCATTATGACTAATTTGCACCATAATGCTATACCTAATAATTCTACTATCCATCTTCCACCTCAGCAAGCCGAAAAGGATCTTCTAATGGTAGTTAATGATAATGCTAACAATAATATACAATCAATTAGACAACCTAATCCATATCATGAAAATACAGTAAATAGAAGTAGACCCGTGAATAGGAATATAAATGGCTCAGGAACAATAGTAAACCCTAAGATACACACTTATATTGAGGCCACAGCAAATTTAATAAAAACCCGCATATCTATGCATAATTACTTCTTCAATAGCGATGTCGGCAACAACAAAACATCACTGACTACTTTAGTTTAAAATTTAAGATCCAAAAATATTCCACACAGTATAAAATGGTCTATCCTAAAAAAATCAAACTCTTATAACCCAGGATCTAGATCTTGCGGTCTATGCAATTCAGAGGCCGTGATGATTGCCACTGCACCTAAACGTTTAAATTTAATCAACTCTAGAAATGAATTAGTTTCCAAATGTCGCCATAGGAGGAAATTCAAGTATGCACAATGGAGCCCACCACCAAACCCACCGTAGCTGATTGAGTGTCGGGACTGGGGTTGTCCAGTTTTGGAAATGCGTTTGTTAAATCCTCCCTGCCTAAAAGGTTTAGACTTTGAAAATGCCTAAATATTTCTTTAAATTTTTTAAGTTGCAAAAGTCTAAATTTTTAAATTTTAAATATTTTTACAACTTCTTAATTTGAAAAATTAAATCTTAAATTAAACTATTAAATTATTAAATTCTAAATATTTTAACATCTTCGTAATTATTAATTTCATAAATCTTCTAAATTATTTGATAGGGCTAGATCTGTGACATTTGTTTGTATGCTTAAGGCAGACGATCAGGTAGCTATTTTGGATGGGAAGGTGATTAGAGGCTTTGACCTAAATTTAGAAATCCTGTCCCGGTAACCTAGACTTATGATTTGACCCAGACAAGTAACATCCGGTGTGCATATAATTGATTTAACATTTACTTGGCACAAGTCTGGAAGTAAGTGTAGTATCTGTTCCGATGGATACTGCACCCCTATAGACGGATGTCGTCTTGTCCTTCGGGGCTTGATTCCACCTGTCTGTGGGTTTGTCCTGTGCAGTTCTAGGAGGTCCACCCTCCCAGGCTTCGCCTCCCCTCTTTGGGGAGGAGTAAGTTTATTGCTTACTGCTTGAGGCGCCCCTACCGGGGAATGCCGACGGGGCTGCCCAGGCAATTTTTAAATGGCCAGAGTGCTCACCTCTCGAGCGCTGGCTTTTAACCCCACTTACTCGACCCAAGCTGTGGTCACATCTTACTTGTGGGAGTAAGATAAAACTGGCCTTGTGCCTAACTCCTGCAGAGGAGTAAATAAATATCTGTCAATATATGATGACGTTTTTTCTCTGTTAATGTAGACATTCAACATCCGTTCTGATAACGTCGTTTGAAGAAGTAGGTATTCAACGACTTTAGTGTGGCCTTCTTATTAGGGAGAAGAGGTTCTGTTTACTTGGCTTGTGGGAGAGTGATTATCTTCGAATGTAACTTTATTCATTGGAATAATTTTTATCGGACCTGGAAGAAGAAAATGGCCGAATACATCTGGTCAATTTAATTTTATTCGAATTGGATTTAACAGAGCTTTCATTTAACCAGCGAGTTATGGTTTGCACTACTTTGATCAACTCATAAGAACCCTGAATTTTGAACATTATGATATTCAACACCAAGTGAGTTTTCTGAACTTTTTGTATGATTTGGTTTCTTTATCGTTTTATTAATTAGCATAAACCTTGGATACATTTTTCACTGTCATTTACTGCATCGATTGCGGACAGATTTCCTGCCTGGATAATTTTTTCGTTTTTGGACTGCCACTCACCACCTGGATCAATTTTCAATCAACTTCTTGGATATCTTTCCAGAATATGTTTTAAATTGTATGACTTGGATGAACTGTATAGCTTTAACAAAAAAGTATGTTTTGGGCTGATATATTTGATGTGTTATATACTTTTATGTATTTTTATATATATTTTTATATATTTTCAAAGTTTAATTTTATCACTTGCAGTAATGTCACTGCGGTAATGGTCCTCTGAGGAGAAGAATTATCTTTGAAAACTCATGAGTTAAGGACTTTAAGGTACTTTGCCTGAACATTGAATTCTAATAAAATGTGTGTCAGGTTTATTTTATATTCCAATAACCATGTTTTTATTTTATTATTTTTATTTTTATTTTTTCACATTTCCAAAAAACAGAACATTTCTGTGAGATATATTTTTTAACGTCCGTTTCATTTGTCGTGAGCCAAACAATATTTTTATGTCAATATCGTCTCTGCAACATTACAAAATCATCAGAAAAATTCACAAAGAGTAAAACGTTCTTGGATTAAAGTATCTTGACAAAAAGACTACACTATACAGTGGTTCATTTTTGGGTGAAACGAAATAAAAAATGAACCACTGTATAGTGTAGGGTTTATATATATTATTGGTTATTTTTTAATTTCTACTCTTACTAACATATCACTAATGAGGTCATATTAAAGTTGTATATAACACATCACTCAATAAGACTAACTAATGAAACAACAACTTTTAGTAAAAATTCGACTTTATTCATCAACATAGTCTCTTTCTAGGGTTATAGACTGATTCCGACGTTTCTCTAACAATTTGATGCCTTTTTTGTAGAACGATTTGTCTTTGATCTCAAAATACGCTCAATTTCTATATAACTCCAAATCTCTTTCACTGGAGCATTCTTTTGAGATCTGCAAACAATCAGTTCACATCTAGAGAATAGGGTGGGTGCAGAAGCAATTCGACCTGCAATTCATGTAGTTTTGCCATTGTTGCGATCGACTTGTGACATGGTGTGACAGAGTGAAGAGAATGAATATTAATGAAGCTGGCAATAAGATTTTTTTTAACTTCTATTGTATTTTATTTTCAATAATTTGTAGGGACGCGGACCTTAGCTTAGTAAGATATTGTGTCTTAGAGATCCACGCTTACATTGGAACTATGTAAAGAAATGTTTAAAAGAGTAAAAACAAATAAAACATGGAAAAACATGTATGAAAGTTGAATGAAAGATAAAGCATGCATAAGTTGAAAGAAGAATAAAACGTAGTTTAAAGGTAACACAAAATATTTATGTATTTACAAATTACAGATCATTAAGTGTTCATTTCAAATGTCCAGTAAGAGAAACGATACATGTTCATGCCTGTGATTTATGAGTATGTATGTATGTGTGTAGTGTAACTATGTGTCGAAGTGTGTGAATGTGCGTGTCGCCTTTTGTTCGTGGTTGTACGAATGTGTATGGGTGAGAGTTAATAATTCGTTTATGCATTTGTATGTGTGTGTGTGTTTGTCAGCAGTGTGTGGTTGCGTGCATTGAAGAATGATAGGAGTGTAAGCTTTTGTATGTGTCTTTAGTATTCAGCCGACGCGCTGGCACCCCTCGCCCAAAGATGAGGGTAGCCGAATTTGTATTCTCTGTAAAGTGTATGAGAGGCATAGAGGAAAGAGGAAAGAGAAAGAGGCAGATTTTGTTGCGCAGTCTGCTTTTATATTGTTTGATCAGTGGTTTGGCGGACATAGTTCAGAGCACCACACATGATCAACATTTTTGGCTTTTTTGCGCCTTTTTGTTAGATTGTCTCTGGGAGCTGATTTCTATCGCCCCAGTTTGAGCTTTTTCTTGTTGAAGTGAATTTGGTATTGCTTTCTGTTTTTGTGTTTACGCCGTTTGTTGATAAAATAGAGGATGTCAATCCGATAAAATATTTGATTAATGCTAAACAAGAAAATAATAATTCAATATCTAATTATGAAAATTACGTTGATGTGAGAACATGCGAACACAAAGTTGTCTCAGTTTTATTATTGCACCAGCAAAGAAAGATATTTTTAAAATTAAAAAAAAAATCCAAGTTTGCTATAGCTTTCGTCTTCGTGTTTTGATCATGAATTCGCGAGCCAAATGAGTTGCTGGTTAAGGCTCCAAATGACGAATAATGATGCTTTTGTCCAGAGGGTCACCAGGTGCAATCTATAATGTAAAAACCAAAAGTAAAATAAAAAAGTAAAAATAATTACTTTTTTTTTTAATGGCAAGTAGTATTTGTATTAAAACTTCTATCACTCTCTTGCCCGGTTCCCCTTCCATCTCTCTCTTTCTTTATCGCCAAACACATTCCTCTTTCTGGAGATACACTTTTCATAGATTACTTGAGTCGGCGTAAGGAAAATAACTCCTTGGAAAAAATCAGAGTTACTTCCTTTTAAATAGTAGATGTAAATGACTGGATAATCGACACTCCCCTGACGAAATAAGCGGCAGTTTGGGGTAAAAGAATGAATAATTATTTTTTCTAAATTATAGATAAATTCCGGGCAATACTGATTAAGAAAATATAAACTTTGATGGTTTTTTGTTTGGTTTGTATGTTTTAAAGTTTTAGCTAGACCCGCACACAGATGTTTACCCTTTATATAATAGACTAGCTAAAATATTTTCGTATTAAACTTTTATATGAATTTGAAATTGTTCTAATTCATTATTTTTTAAATTAAACAATTTAATTCAATAAAGTTATGCTTTAAAACATAATTTCTGATAAGATTTAAAAAAAAACAAAAAAAAACGTTTTAATAAAAAAATCAAAGTAAATATATCATTTTTGAGCGACTCATACAATAAATCTCAGAGAATATGTTGTTTACATGTTATTAATCAAATAACGCGCCCCTGTCTTGTGTCTATCTCTCTCTCTCTTCCCCCCCTCTCTCTCTCTCTCTCTCTAATCTGACGTCATGTTAACACCTGTGGATTTCTTGAAATAGAACGTTATACTTAATAATCAGAGGACGGGTAACCAAATGTTGGAGTGGACGCCGGCTGTTCCATCATATTCCATTACAATCTAATTTAATTACATAACTCGATTATATAGATTTAAAAAAAACAATGACTTTAATTAATTCTATTTATAATTTTTTTAAGATTATTATGATCGGGGAAAATATTTTAAATACATCTGGAAATCTGAAAAAACAATCATGAGTGTATATTTGCGAATATTAATTTATCAGAAGCTTTAAAACAAATTAATTGTGTAAATTTGAAAGACGCGTGATGTTTGGGGAAGTTTTGAAATGGGTATATATAGGAGCTGATAAGTAGATATAAAAAGAGAGCGATCAAAACTAATAATATAGTTTCGGCTTCAGACAGACAGACAGACAGACAGATACATAATCTTCATTATTAATAGATATAGAAAAAAAAATTTTTTTTTATTGCATATACACATTTTTTTATCGCAATTTGTCCCAGACACAAATCTCAACGTTTTATAGTGTTCGATGGGAGATGGGTGTGCAATGCTAGTTTGTGTAAACATTTTTAATTTTTCGGAAATTTTCAAATTTTTTATTTTTTTTATCTTCAAAAATGTTACATTTGTTTTTATTCGGACTACTATTCTCATCTTGATTGTTATATTCATAACGTTTCGACATATGTAACCTTCTTCAGGTACATCATTTATAACTTGGAGACCTGTACGAAATCTCTAGCCAAACAGAGAACCCTTTATTTAATCAATGGGAGCGGATTGTTCTCATTCCCTCAGCATGACCCTATGGCATAACGGTCAAGAGTGTCGGTTAATCAGTAGGTCTAAGTAACTATCTTTTGAGGGGGTTGAAGGTTCAATCCTTACTACAGGCGCTAATAACTAAGAATAAGCAATAACATAAATTAGCACTAGCACTTCTACCCGATCAGGGCTGGCGGAATGAGAACAATCTACCTCTACGGATTAAATAAAAGGGTTCAGTTGGAAATTCTGTTTGGGTTACCAAGTTCGACTAGAAGGTTCCTAAGTTCGTGAAGAAGGTCGGGGGTTACATCGGCCGAAACGTTGTGAATATAACTTACAACCAAGATGAGCAGGAGAGGACTTTTGGAACCATAGCAAATCATATTACATAAAACAAAAATGTTTGTTTTTCATTTTTATTACAGTTTCTATATTGTATATTCTCCCCAGATATTTACTATCAATGCCGCAAATGTGTCCGTACAACGCATACTCCATCGCCAGGTGTGCTCGTATAAATATGTTTGGAACAAGGCTTCACTCGTTCCGCACTGTCATCTCAACTTTCGTTTACAGTGACTCCAAAATCCTTCCACTGTCTGAGTGTAAGTGTCGGCCTTGTTGGATCCACAAAATTCCTTGAGTAGTTCACTACAGAATGTGTGTATCTTCCACCACCAATGTTCGCCAAGTTAGCATATGATGCCCAACCATCCGAAACGATGTGTGTACCGGGAAGAATGTATTGCACTATTGCCGTCTCCAATGTTGCAACCCTTCTGTCCGGCACCTAAAAAAAAAGCGTTTTTCCAATTCTCGCTCCACTTCCCCGAATACCCAATGACCCGGAAGCCACTAACCTCAGTGATATTTCCGATGAAAAAACTTTGTTTCATCGATCTCGACAACTAAGCGTTCCCTATTTTTTTGTAATACCACCGACTTGTGAAGGGTTCCGAATGAGGTATGCCTCACAAACATCGCGACAAAAGTTGCACCAATCGCTAACTGTTCTATTGGAACCTAATTGTGCCTCGCGTTGAATATTTGTTTGAGGCAAATCACATGCCCATGCATAAAGGATGCGTACAACCTGGGTTATGGTCAGATGACCACCACTAAAGAAGGAGCCATCACGGACAGACTTTACTGAAAATCGTCTGCATATTGCCTTCTGTACAAACAAAAGGATTCATCTTGACATTCTTCACAAATGTTTGAGGTGCGAATCAGACGTTTCTTTGCCAGCCATTCAATAGTTGACATTTTGTCATTCAGATGATATCATAGGCTCCAAAGACACCATGTCTCCCCCCTAACTGTGCTCTCATCCATGAGTTCATCAACAGGAACAATTAAACGCCTGGCTGTGCTACGTCTTCCTCCTAGCATTGATAATTTAGAATTTGAAATTTCCGCAAATAAAACACGTGTTTAAACAATTTGGAAATTGAAATTTCAGCAATTCGAATAAAACAATCATGTGTTAAATTATTAATTTAACGTGATTAAAACAAAATTCAGGTGCTTGAAACAATTATGTAATTTAAATTACGTGATTGAAATTATAAAGTTTTTGTCCAAAATATTTTTTTTATGTCGAAAAAAAAAATTTAGTAAATAAACAGAAGCAAATGTAACATTTTTTTAAAAAAATTTCGAAAATGCGAAAATTAAAAAAAAAAAAATTTATATAATATGATTCACTATGGTTCCAAAAGTCCTCTCATAAAAATTTTTTCAAAAAATATAAATTTTAGACAGTGCTATGAGCTTTTTTACCCTTAACTTGGCCAAGAAGTGGGTGGTCAATTTACGTTAGATTTATATAGGAAAGTGATCCCCTCTCTAAAATCTAAAATAATTTTTTTTTTAATTTATTTTTTCATAGAATATGATTCACTATGGTTCCAAAAGTCCTCTCATAAAATTTTTTTTCCAAAAATATAAATTTTACACAGTGCTATGAGCTTTTTTACCCTTAACTTGGTCAAGAAGTTGGTCAATCCCCTCTCTAAAATCTAAAATAATTTTTAAAAGATTTTAATTGTTTTATGGAATATGATTCACTATGGTTCCAAAAGTCCTCGGCTGAAAAAATTTTCCAAAAATATTAAATTTTGAAAGTGCTATGAGTTTTAAACACTAAAGTAAACGTTCGCCAACATAACCCTGTCTTTAATTAGAAAAATATTAACTTGATATTTCGTCCTTAGCCACGCCTATTGTATGACCATGCCTTAGCTAACCTCTATCTCGGACTAGTTTTCATTTCGGCTTTTCACATGTACGATGAAATGTAATTTTCTTTCTTTCTTTTTTTATTAAAACTCGATTTACATCAAAATAATTTGGGGCATTTATAATGATAGCAAACAGAACAAAAAAGGGGTAAACAAATAAATAGGCAACAAATAAATGTTACCAAAGGCAAGATAAGTTACTCTTCTACTAAACTGGATAAGTTTATTTGTTTTAACTTATTTTAAAGAGTTTTTTTTGTTCAAAACAAACCTGGTGCCCACCTGTTCAGTTAGAAGGAAAAAAGGCTGAAATTACAGAGTTTCGATAATCGCTCAAAAAACACAAATTAAGCTAAATACTGGTAGAACATGACATTTTCCCACGATTGGTGACATTTATTGGAGTTGTTTCTAACACTATTTGTTTATTTTTCGATTTTTCACCGATTATACAAAAATCTACATGCTGGGCTCATGAACAGCCATTTTGCTTTTCGTTCTAACTGAACAGGTTGACACCAGGATTGATTTGAACAAAAAACTCTTTAAAATAAGTTAAAACACAAATAAACTTATCCAGGTTAGTAGAAGAGTAACTTATCTTGCCTTTGGTAACATTTATTTGTTGCTGATTTATTTTTTTACCCCTTTTCCGTTCTGTTAGCTAACATTATAAATGCCCATTTTTCATTTTAGATTAAATCATAGTGTCTTTTTATTAAATTTTAAAATGTTGGGAAAATAAATAATCATTCCTTCTCAACTTTAAAACATTTCTTTCATTGGCGCGAGTGCTGTTTAACATCCCCAAGCAAATTTAGAAAGCCATTCTTAACATGGGGAGGCGAAGGGGCTTTGTTAACTCATTGTCACGGATGGAACTCTCCTAAAATGAAAACAATTAATTTGCTTGTGGATGTTAAACTGCACTAGCGCCCTTTGGTCTTTAGTTTTAAATTTTACAGAAAGAAAAACAAAATAATTAAAATACTGATACATGTTTGCATATCCGAGTCGCACATTATCACCATAAGAGATCGGAATCCAGTAGCGAAAGAGATACCCAAGACAACGAGTGCATATCTGCGTATTAATGTTCTTTTTATTTTTGGTATCCGGCTTGCCCAATGATGATTGTCTCACCTCCGCTGTTAATGATTCTTTGCCTGGGCAGCTTCGTCGGCATTCCCCGGTAGGGGCGCCTCAGGCGATTAGCAATAAACTAACCCCTTCTCAAAGAGTGAGAAGGCAAAGCCTGGGAGGGTGGACCTCCTAGAACTGCACAGGACAAACCCATAGACCGGTGGAATCAAGCCCCGAAGGCCAAGACGATACCGGTCTATAGGGTGTAGTATTCACTTTAGAGACGTGGCCGAGACAAATATGAAAGGGGGAAATAATTCACACTTATTTTTTATTGGGGGGGGGAGATTTTTTTTTTTATCGAATTTAAAATGCAAAAGATAAAACTTCTGAGGATATGTTAAAATTAAATAGATTTATTGAAATAAATTAAACATCAAATAAATATCATTGATTCCCCGTCCCCAAAAATGTTTTAATTATCTCCCCCTTTCAAATTTCGTCTCGGCCACGTCTCTAAAGAAACACCGATTATTTTCTGAAACCGGGTACAATTCAGAAATTTCTTTTAAAATATTTCGAAAAAAAAATTGAAAAAAAAACATGGGCATTTTTAACTAGAGCGAACAAAACGAAAAAAGGGTGAAAAAAAACAAAAAACAAAACAAATAGGCAACAAATAAATGCTACCAAAGGCAAGCTAAGGCTCTTCTACCTACCTGGATGGTTATTTGTATGTTAACTTATATTAAAGCGTTTCTTAGTTTGATTTAAAAGCAGTGTCGAGACGTCACGTTAGAATGAAAAAGAAGAAAATTTCTCCAGGTGACCACGTGAACCCCCTGAGAATCACTGTCGCAAATTTATCCGTTTTCAGACAAATACGACTCGGTAGAAATAACCTGCAAAAAGCAAAAGGATAAAATAAAAGGGAGGGTGAGGAAAGAAATAAGATTAAAAGTTGTCGTGTTTGAAATCAAAAGGAAAAGATCTTATTTTACAAAAAAGTCCCCGAGGGGAGTCCAAATCTTGCAAATATTTCCCTTGCGGGAATTCAACCTGTAAGGACAAAACGCCTTGTAACAAAATAAATAAGAGGAACAGCGTACTAGCTGTGTACTATAAACCAAAATAAACTGCTTTTCAAACAGTTTCAACCAACGACGAATGATATTATACAAATATGAGGAGAGTAAGTACTTCTAAGGTTTTTAAACAAATAATGAATATAACAGAGTACTTACAATTCTCAAAAGACACACACAGCCTTCGCCAGTTTAAAGGCTTTAATACTCTGTGAATAAATGTTCTTCCAACGCCACCGCTGTGTGAATAAAACATGTCAAACTCGACAACTTCGCCTTCCAATGCCAACACTGTGTGAACAATCTTGTCAAAGTGGACAACTTCTTCGTCCTTCTTCAGAAAAGGTTGAAAGCCACAAAATTCTCGAAACTTATGGCCGCGTTGAATTTCGATTCAACGCTCTGTGTGGCAACAAACTCCTGTGTTGAATCTCACAGTCACAGTCTCAGTGTTCTTGAAGAAAGGAAGCGCTGAGGGAATTTGCTCTATCAATGAGCTGGAGAACTACGTCCACTCCTAAAGCTGGCTGAATTCCAAAAAGGAAGAATTTGGCGCCAGAATCCCTGATGTCAGTCTTAAAGAGCTAGCCTAAAACTTTATGTAAATTACATAGAGTAGGTAGCTACCCTCATCAGCTTAGCAAAAGAAAGTTACCTCTTTAAACCGAATATGCCGCCTTCGTCAGGAGCATGTCCCACATTTTGGATGGCATTAGATAAAACGACCATGCGATTGTCGGCGCTCAAACAATTCAGCTCACTAATATGCCAATTGATGCGGTCAACCAAGCAGGCCCACAAAGCCAGAATCAAAGCTGAATCTAGTGATCAAGTCGGCAGGATTCTCTGTAGCGTGGACGTATCTAAATCTGATATCCACAAGGTATTTTTCCCCTGTCACACTTACATTCTGCTTAATGTCTTTCAACCTATTCTTTACAAACTGATTTTTAGTCTTTAAAGTATCAGAAACACCCAAGACAAAACAATCAACAGCTATAGAAATATCAGAGAAAACCATACCAAAGTAGGCCTTCAGTAAATTACGGAGACATGTTAGCGCCAAATAAACGGACAGCAACTCCAAGTTGTACTCGCCAAAGAAGCCACTTTTGACTTGCCAAATATTAAAATAAGCAGCAAATCCATAGACCTTCTGAGAAGCATCACAGAAGACCACCAGGTGAGCAGGAGATGAACTATCCACCACGTGTCTAGAAAATTCCAGAGTGTCCAGCAACATAAGGTCTCCAAACAAAGTATTCCAGGACAGGTGATACTCGTCTGGAATCTGGGCATCCCAGCACAACTTTAATTTCCACAACTCTCGCAAAAGTAGTCTCCCCTGGGAGACAAAGCGATAAGGGGTTAAATACGCTGTAGTTTTGAAAGAGTATCTCTCGCTTAGTTCTCGCGCCAGCACGGAGGGAACTACTGGAAACATGTATTTTATCCGTACTAGGATTATATAAATAACCTAGTACCTTCTCATAGGAAGAATTGTGGACCACCAAACTCACATCTCTTTCCAGTTGAGACCTCAACTGCACCTCATTAGCTGCCCTGTTATGGAGGCTGTGTATTGGTACAACGTTACCCCCAAGGATGATGTGTCCGCATCATCAGCACCTGCCAATTTGTCGTACTCATACCAGATCAGAGTGAAAGGGGTCAATGTTGTGCCCCATCCGAATCACCATAGGATCTCTACACTTTATAAAGAGGGGTACACAGTTTGGGTGCAAAATCCACAAGGACGTTGCACGTCGAAATTCAGACCAGGTCGTATCACTGGAGTGATAAGTCCACAGTCGGTGGTCGTTAATGGCACACCTCGACATGTAGGAGACGTGCGCCCACGTCTCAGTTTAGCACCGGTAGTGGACGACAATGATGACACATCGTCAGAGAGTACTGAATGGAGAGAACCAGATTCCGATACAAGTAGTAGTGATTCTGCATCTGAAAGTGATGTTGGTTGAGCTGCCTTATTCCATTGCTAATTCAGATTCTGGTACATCTGATGTAAGAGAGAAAGAAATAACTGTCCCACTACGGAGAAGTACTAGGATAAAGCGACCAGCCACCATCTGTCACTTGTGTGATCATACGATCAGGGGGTAGTGTGACAATAAAGAGGAACACTCACCGTCAGGAAAAAGAATTAGGTGCTTCGCATGTCGTGTCTGCAGATTGAAAAAGGGCTTCTCTTTATAGTTGCAGGTGTTTATGGTGGTCTCTGATTTGCATATGTGGATATCAGCTGATATAAATGAAGATAACAGCTGGGAAGGAGGGGGGAAGTGATTTGGATTGGAGATAGAAAGTGGGTTGCACGAAATTCGGTTGGAAATTAAATCACAGTCAAAACCTTTTTTTTTTATTCTTTTATTTTTCTGACACAGTTAGCAATCATATACCTAGATATGGTGTTTAAAAATAAGTGTGTAATATTAAATTAATTAACTGGGTATTATATGGTCAGTAATCAACTGTTTGTTTGTAATAATATAATTTTATTTATTTATATTATTTGGTTAAGTGTTTAAATATAAATTACCTCAAGCCGGGATCGAAACGCAACCGTCGAGCTGACAGTCGGCGATGTTAACCCCTACGGCATCATGCGACACTGACTGAATGTAAGAGATATCTCAATGTAACGAAATGTAAACATTGCAATTGCCTGAGCTCGAATCAGTTTTACCTAATGAGCATTGCCTTAAAGCTAATGGCCATGGACGATACCCTTACAAAAATAAGCTCTACTCGGAGGGAGCTTTTATAGTCATCCACATATAGACTGTTTCGCTGTTACACAGCTCATCAGTGCGGCTAAAGCTCTACCTTGTATTGAGACCTTTTGAAAAAATATTCGTTTTCAGTTCATTTTATCAATATATTTAAATTTGTTTAATTTCAATATATATTTATATATATATATATTTATATATATATATATATATATATATATATATATATATATATATTTAAATTTGTTTAATTTTATATATATATAATTCTTAATATATATATATATATATATATATATATATATATATATATATTTATATATATATATATATATATATATATATATATATTTAAATTTGTTTAATTTTATATATATATAATTCTTAATATATATATATATATATATATATATATATATATATATATATATATATATATATATGACGTCACTTGCTTTATAATGCATCATTCCTTCTCTAATAGAAGTAGAATTCCTCGACATCAATGCCGCTTTAAAATGTGTTAAACTATCATTGTTTATCGGCTATTCAAATATTGACCGTGCGGTTAACGACGTTGGATTTAAGTTGAAAATACTTGTAATCCAGCGTTTCGAATCGTGTGACCGGTAGTGAATAGTCATATCTCTATGCTGATGAGTCTCGATTGAAAAGAGACGAAACGTATACGTCCATACATAATAAACAATAACAAATATTTCATATATTTTCTATCTTCGTCATAACACCTAGACGATTTTCAACTAGTCTCAACCAAGAGGAAAAAAGTTTATTTTTAAAAACAAATAATCTGCGTTATGCAAGGTTTTCTAAATATTTTATAAAAAAATATCTTCGTTATTATTGCCACCCATCCAGCGCTTCAAATTGTGTGACTTTTCAAAGTATCCTTACATACAAATTTTTTGAGATGAATAAATAATTTATTTTAAAAACAAATAGTCTGCGTTGTGCAAGGTTTTCTAAATATTTTATAAAAAAATATCTTCGTTATTATATATATATATATAAAATATTTATATACAAATATATATATATATATATATATATATATATATATATATATATATATATGAAAGAAGAGGGATAAATATGTACGAATGACAAATCTATTTCAACTTCGATTGTTCAATACAAGGTGTACTCGGTAAAAACATGTTTATTATTCTTTCCTTAAGCCAAGGCTTTTCAAAGATTAAAATCTTATCATCAGAGGAATTACATAGAGTGATAAGTTGGCAGTGGGAAAGGCAAAATTCAAAATTTGAAAAAATATTAAGTAATGGAGAGTGTGCGTGTAAAAAAATATGGGTCAGTCCAGTTGGTAAATGTCCGTTGATAAGGTGTCCAGTGAAAGGAGATTTAAAGATGGAAAAGAAGGGTTTTCGTGAAGGCAGCGTTGAAAAAGTTAAAAAATGAAGTAACTCCAATAGAAAGATGTGTAGTTCAATCGTAGGTGGAACGCACTTATTCGGTCGTCGGTTTCAAATCCTAACAAAGGGGACCTATTATTGGTCTCCTTTGTCAGACACTTTTCAGCCTTTGTTTATGTCTGCCTCGCACGTTGTGTGACTTTTTGATGATATTTCATTTTTATTTTTTACTAATTCAGCATTTCCACCTGCAAATTCTGCCGATATTTGCATTGTGGGCAAATTAAAATAAGTAAACAAAAAACAGTTGGGCTTATTTTTATGTTTAAAAAATAATTGTACAGAGGATTTTTACCTTATTTGGATGTCTCTTTACTGATAGATAGATTTTTTAGAAAAAGGAGTTTTATTTAATATATTTATAAGTTTATATTTTCTTTATTTTTATATTTATTATTATTATTATAACGATTATTATTATTATTATTTACTCACTAGGAGTTATCACACTGGTCATCGTCAGTGGTCACCCACTGCCGACAACCTGTGGTATTCCCTGGAGTCCGAGTGACAACAAGTCTCCTCAGGCCTCCAGTATGCTCCACCTCTTTTCGTTCATCACCGCTGATGACCTTGCGGTAATCGCAACAGCCACCTACCAGCGATTTCCCGCTGATAAGGGCCATTGGTCCCCTCTGGGGCCCGAGTGGCAACAAGCCTTCCCAAGGTCCCAGAGCTGTCCGCGCTCTTCCAGTGGAGGTCTGGTTTGCGCTTTCCCTCCTCGACCCTCTGTCCATAATTTTGTGGCGTCAGCCTATGCTTGCGCCTCTCTCGTGCGGTTGTATTTTCCCCGGTTCTGCTGTCATGTGCTTCCATGTGTTTGTTCTCCATTCGTTGCTTATGTGGGTTGGTTTCCGCATTCGAGGACATTTCTCAGGATTGTAGCTGTTTTGATCATTACTGTCCTTTGTATGGTCTCAGTTATCCCTTTGATTCCTATTTCTCCCAGTCTTTTCTCCATGTTTTTGGGGACTGTTCCTAGTGCTCTTATGATTATTGGTGTTATACTGACTTTCTTCATGTTCCATATTCCTTTCAATTCTCTGGCAAGTTCAGTATATTTGCTTCTCTTTTCCGTCTCTTTGATCTTCACTCTGTGGTCTGCTGGGACGGCAAAGTCCACGATTTTGCAGGATTTTTCTTTCTTGTTGATTATTATCATATCCGGTCTCCTTGCTGTTATGGGTTTGTCTGTTTGTACATTCATATCCCATATGATTTTGTGTTTTTCGTCTTCTAGTACAGTTTCTGGTTTGTGTGTGTACCGTTTTTTTGCATATTCGAAATTCAGTTGTTTGCACATTTCCCGGTGTACTTCTTTCCCCATGCTGTCATGTCTGTTCTTGTATTCCCTTTGTGCTAGCTTGCTGCATTCACTTATTATATGATTTATCGTTTCGTCTCTTTGTCCACACAGTCGGCATTTGCTGTTTTCCTGGGTTTTATCTATCTTTGCTTTAATAAAGTTTGTCCTAATCGCATTGTTCTGTGCGGCCGTCAGCAGAGATTCCGTTTCTCTGTTCAGGTGTCCTTTTCTTAGCCATGCCCAGCTGTTTTCATTGGCTTCATCGCTTGTGAGTCTTGTAAAGCGTCCATGTAGTTGTTTTTCTTCCCACTTTTCCTTTCTTGTCTTTTTGTTTCTGGGTTCAGTACTTCCGGGGTTGTTTGTTGGGCTGGTGTCTCTTGCTGTGGTGATCAGTCTTTCCGTGTTCTGGGTTACATATTTCTCCAGCTCTTTTTTGGTGTCTTCCACACAGTCTTCTATACTTACCAGTCATCTACCTCCTTCATTTCTTTTCACGTAGAGTCTGTCCGTGTCGTCTTTTGGGTGCAAAGCATTGTGCATAGTCATTAGTTTTCTTGTTCTTTGGTCAAGGTGCCTGAGTTCTTCTTTGGTCCAGCCTATGAATGGTCCAGAGTATCTTATTAGTGATACAGCCCATGTGTTTATCCCTTTTACTAGGTTTCTGCTATATAGTTTAGTTTCTAAGAGTTTCCTTGTTCTTCGTAGATATTCTTTTCCAATCTTCTCTTTCATTTCTGTATATTTGATTGTGTCTGCTTCCAGAACTCCCAGGTATTTGTAGCTATCATGTTCTCCTAGCGCCCTCATCTCCTCTTGGTTGGGGAGTTCTATACCTTCTGTCGTCTCCAGTTTTCCTTTTTTGATCTCTAGCAGTGCACATTTTTCTATTCCAAACTCCATTTGGATATCCTGGCTGAATATCCTGGTTGTGTTTATCAGCTTTTCCAGTTCTTTTTTGTTTTTTGCAAACAGTTTAAGGTCATCCATGTACATCAGGTGGTTTATTCTTTGTTCTGTATCCGTAAACCTGTATCCGGCATCACACTTTCTGAGTATGTAGTTGAGTGGCATCATGGCTATTATAAACAGTAGTGGTGATAGGGAGTCTCCTTGAAAAATGCCTCTCTGTATTTTTATCTCAGACAGGTATTGTCCTCCGGCTGTCAGTTTTAGTCTCCATGTTTCCATTGCTTTCTGGATGAGATTAATAATCCTGTCTGGTATCTTGTATATCTTTAAGCATTCAATTATCCATGTTTGGGGGATTCTGTCGTAGGCTTTCTTATCATTATTATTATTATTATTATTTATTGTTTATTATTATTATATAGCAGTGTTATTATTAGTTATTATTATTATTTATTGTTTATTATTATTATATAGCAGTGTTATTATTAGTTATTATTATTATTTATTGTTTATTATTTATTATTATTATTATTATTATTATTATTATTATTATTATTATGTAGAAGTGTTATTATTCTTTATTATTATATAGAAGTGTTATTATTATTATTATTATTATTATTATTATTATCATCATTATGTAGAAGTGTTATTATTTATTATTCATGATTTTTATATAGAAGTGTTATTTATTGTTATTTGTTGTTTATTATTATCATATAGAAGTGTTATTATTAGTTATTATTATTATTTATTGTTTATTATTTATTATTATTATTATTATTATTATTATTATTATTATTATTATTATTATGTAGAAGTGTTATTATTCTTTATTATTATATAGAAGTGTTATTATTTATTATTATTATTATTATTATTATCATCATTATGTAGAAGTGTTATTATTTATTATTCATGATTTTTATATAGAAGTGTTATTTATTGTTATTTGTTGTTTATTATTATCATATAGAAGTGTTATTATTATTTATTATTATGTAGAAGTGTTATAATTATTTATTATTTTCATATAAAAGTGTTTATTTTCTTTATTTTTATATTTATTATTTATTATTATTATTATTATAATTATCATTATTATTATTCAATTTATTTTTTTATTTTTTATTTTTACTTTTTTTCTTATTTTTTTTCATTATAAGTAATATTTAATTATTTTTTAACTATTTTATTTTCTTTATTTTAATTATATTTTAATATATTTTATTTAATTATATTTTATTATATTTTTCGATTTAATAATATTAATAATTAGATTTAGATTTTTTTAGATTTTTTCATTTTTTCTTTTTTCGTTTTTTTTTTAAATCCAGTAATGAAGAGTAATCCTCTTTATACAATTATTTTTAAACAGAAAAATAAGAAATTTTTCGTAGGCTATTGACAACTATTATTAATTCCCAATATTAGATGTTTTCCCCCCTTTTTTCGGCGGTGAGGTTTTTAATTTTTTAGATTTTAATTTTTAATTCTTCAACGACGGAGATGAAGAGAAAGCGATCGGAGGACATCATGACCTCAACTTAAATTCACAGATCAAGAAAGAAACTCTTTTAACTTGCGCACAACGCAAATATCTGTAGGATTTGCGGGTGGAAATGCCGAATTAGTAAAAATAAGAATAAAGCAAAAGATTAAAATATCGTCAAAAAGTCACACAACGCACGAGCCGCCATTTTTCAGAGAGACAGACATAAACAGAGGCTGAAGAGAGTCCGGTAAAGGAAACCAATTATAGATTCCCTTTGTTTTGCATTTGAAAAGGGGTTTTTACCCCACCTAATAGACCGGTATTGTCCGGGCCTTTGGGTCTGGATTTACGCCGGTCTATTGGGGGTTGCCGGTCCTGTGCAGTTCTAGGAGGTGCACCCTCTCAGGCTTTGCCTCCCCTCTTTGGGAGGGAGTAAGTTTATTGCTTACTGTCTGAAGCGCACCTGCCGGGGAATGCCGACGGGGCTGCCCAGGCAATTTTTAAATGGCCAGAGTGCTCACCTCTCGAGCGCTGGCTTATCTAATCCTACTTTCCCGACCTTGTGTCACATCTTACCTTGTGGGAGGTAGATAAATAAAACGACGATACCGATATTGTTCTGATCTTCTGACATATATAAATTAATATTACGCTCTTACTTTTGAATTTTCTTAATAATCGAGCACTCTGCTAGGCGTTCTCTCCCACTAACCTTAGCAAAAACTACCCACCCTCCGGGTGGCAATTATTGATGCTGTAGTTTTTACAAAAACCAAAGAAATAATTTTCATTTGACAGTTTGGTAATTTAGAGGAAATTCTAAAAAATGATGATTGTCATAGTTTTATTTGATATATTTCAATATAGGTGAAATATACTGTGCATGAACATCGTCAAATTTTGTTTTTTAGGAAAAAACAACAAAAAGGTCAATTTATATGGTCTTTAAGATATTCAACGTCGATAAATTTTATTTTGTTTCAATATAAAAATTAAAATGAATTCTCCACGTTACACCCTTATGTTTATTCATTTCATTATATAACCAGTTTTACTGACCTTAAAATTGTCTGGGCTTCGGGACAAGGTGCTAAGTCATGAACAGACACAGTAGAGTTTCGTCCATCTGGGTACCTAATGTATGCATAGGTCGGGTTACTGTTAAGAAGCTCAACTTGGTTTACATAGGGTTCGTTTTTGTTCCTTACAAACCTACTTAGCAGTACGGGTCCAGGAGTCATTAGCTAAGAGGAAAGCGAGTTTCCATGGGAGGAATGGCGCTGGAATGTGAAGAAACGTTCATTCGGTGTGGCGTTAGTTGCCATACACAACAACGATCTCTGTGAGTGGAGCACCTCGGCAAGTACAAGTTCCCAATGCTTTTCAGACAGGTTACGCAATCTAAGAGCTAAATGAATCGCCTTCCATATAATGCCATTAATTCTCTCTACTTGTCCGTTTCCGGTTGGATGATAAGGAGTGCTATTACTAGTGGCAATTCCTTTCTGGGAGAGATAAGATTTCAGCTCCTTGGACATGAAAGATGTGCCTCGATCTGAATGTATATAACTTGGCATTCCACATAGGCTAAATAGCCAATCTAAACATTTGATCACTGTTGCTGCATGCATATTGGAACATGGAAAAGCAAAAGGGAAACGAGAGTATTCATCAACTATAATTAATAAGTAACAATTAGTCGATACACTAGGCAGAGGACCTTTGAAATCAACCCTAAGTCGTTCCATAGGTTTTGTTGCTTTTATAAGAGTTCCTTTTGGTAAGCGATAGAATTGAGGTTTTAGTTCTGCACAAATCCTACAAGAAGCACACATCTTCTTTACCTCTTCTGTAGAAAAGGGAAGTTTCCTTGCTCTTACAAAATGAAGCAGTCGAGTTATCCCCAGATGACACAGTCCATTGTGGAGATCAGCGAGTGTAGATGTATTAAAGGTTGAACAAGTGTATGCTCGGGAAAATGTGTCAGGGACCACATTATCTTTACCAGGACGATACTTGATAGTGTAGCTGAATGCGGCAAGTTCCAGTCTCCATTCCTGGATTTTTGCATTCTTAATTTTCTTTGTGCCAGATAGTGGCTCCATTTACGCACTGCTTCAATAATGGCAGTCGCTTCTTTTTCTACGATGTGGTATTTTAGTTCACTGCCCTGTAGTGTTCTAGACATAAACGCCACAGGTCGTCCTCCTTGATTAAGAACGGCGGAAATCGCAACATCGGACACATCACACTCTACCTCAAAGGGCAAGTTTTCATCCACCGTCTGCAGAGTAGCCTTTTCCAATTCTATTTTCAGCAAGTTGAATGATTTCAAGGCCTTCTCTTCCAATGGGAATTTTCTCACGTTTTTTAGCGGTTCAATATTGTTAGAAAATTCATGTATCCATTTTGCATAGTATGCAAACATTCCAATTATCCTTTTAAGTGATTTTAAGTTCTTGGATGAAGCGCCTTTAATGGGTGAAGTCGCTCTGTATCAGGCTTGATGACACCATTTCCAACACAGTACTCCAGCATGTTAATAGAAGGCACGGACTTTACAGTCTTTGATTGGTTAAGAGTAAGGTTTCTCCGACCGACAGTGTCTAGGAACTGCTTTATATTTTCATCATGTTCCTCCTGAGTATGTCCTGCAATTGTTACATTGTCATGGTACGGGAAAGCACCACGCAGGTTCCCCTCTTTTACTATACTGTCCATAGCCGGCTGGAAGGCAGCGATCCCATTTGTAACTCCAAACGGAATTCTACAAAACTGATACAAGCAACCATTTGCCTCAAACGCGGTATTCTTTTTATCAGCCTCATTCAGTGGCACTTGGTGGTAGGCACTTTTAAGATCAAAAGTGGAGAATACCTTGTATTTTGCAAGATCATTCACCATGTCGTCTATCCTTGGCAATGGGTAGGCATCTAATTCTGTGTATTGGTTAATTGTTTGTGAATAATCCACACACATCCGCTTTTTATGTCAGTGGGTGGGGTCCTTCGCTACCACTACTTGGGCTCGCCATGGTGATATGCTGGTTTCTATTATGCCCTTAGAGAGTAGATGATTAACTTCCTCTGCAAGGAATATCTGATCGTCCTTGCTAAAACGTCTGGATTTGGCAGCTATTGGTTTGCAGTTTGAAGATACATTTTGAAAAAGAGACGGCTCTTCTATTTTTGCTGTGGCCAATGCACAAAGGGGGGGAGCTCTATCCATAGTTAACTCGGGACGGGGCCCACCGTATTTAAAAGTTACACTCTAATGTTGGCGCAAGAAATCCTGGCCAAGTATTAAGTCCAAACACAGAATTTTCAGAATACCAAGCCGTGTAGCAACGTAGAACTGGTCATTAAGATCGAGAGCTAGGTTAACAACAACATAGCCCTTGGAACGAGTATTCAAGGTTTTCTGAGCCATAGAAATGTCTTTATTGGACGGATAAACTTTTAGTTTTAGTTTCTGCACAATTCTTTCGTTAAGATAGCTGTCAGTACTGCAAGACTCCAGGAGAGCACTTAATCTTGTTCCGTTAATAGTCACATGCGTTGCAGCTGGCGCGAGTCCTTGTGGTATATTGGTAAATGTGGTCAGTAAGTGAGAACCGACCAATGTTGCCACTGAACTTGAAGACTTAGATTTGCACACGCGGGCATAATGTCCTTTCTTGGAGCATTTATTGCAAGTAGCCTCGTGGGCAGGACAGCTATCTCTTGAATGATAGGAGAAACCACAAAAGAAACATTTACGATTCTTATATGTGGCAGCTGTAGCCGATTCACTGGGAGTAACTGGAGGACTAGAACAACTACATTCACATACCTGTAGTGATCCTGGGTCTACGACCGTAGCCAGGTAGGTATCCGGAGTTGCATACGCATCACTATTACTCTGGGCTATATCCAACACAGAGGCTTGACTGTACGCCGTCAGAAGGTCCAGCGTTTTATTTTCCAGAAGCCGCTGTCGTATTGAAGGCGAGGATATTCCAGAAATGAATGCGTCACGCATTGCTTCGTCGCCACACTCTACTGCACTGTGGTCGTGGAAGCTGCAATTCCTTTTTAGTTCGTCCATCGTTTCTCCCGGCTTCTGCCGTCTGGTTGCTAGTATATGTCTTGCAAAGACTTCATTTGGTGTTTTAATAAACAAACTGTCCAGCTTTGCTATAGCAGCATCAAAGTTCGTACATGTCTCTATAAATTCATAAACATTAGAGCTCACACAGCTTAACAGGGTTCTGTATTTGTTTGGTATCCTATCTTCATAATCTTCAAGGTAATTACTTAATATTGCACTCCAGTGTCGGTATTCCTTGGCAGCTGTCGGTAGACTGGGATCAATGTCTAGGCATTTTGGTTTCCATGTCACATCCATCTTAGTATCGTGGTAGACATCCAAAAAAAACAAGTTTTAGTTGAATAAACTGTAATAAAAAAAAAACACGTGTTACTTGGAAACTAAGCTTTATTCAACTAAAAAAGCAATACAAAAAGGTGGCAGATATGGCCAGTTTTAATACGCATCACCTGACGACTTCCGGCTCCGGGAGCACGTATGGAAGCCCATACGAATGTAATATAACACCTAGTCACAAAAAAAAATATTTGTTATGGTTCCTTCCTTTTGGCTAAGATCAAAGTGTAGTATCTGTTCTCGACATTTCAGCGATATTTCACACTTTACTAAAGCCAGTAAATTATCTTCCTTGAAAATGAAATTCTAAATAAGTTTTTAAACGCTATCACTTTTTTAAGAAAATCTCTTTATCTTATGTTATTTATAATTATAATAATAGTACTATCGATAAAACGATTGCGTATGTAGAAGAAAATTTGATAATACAAAGTAGAAAGGTATATTACAGAATATTAATTTATTAAAAACTTTAAAATAAATATATATGCAAATAAACAAAGTCGAGATTTGTTTAAGTAAGTTGGAAATGCCTATATAAAGGATATTTCAATATATTATTATATCATTAGAATTAAATAATTCTAACGTGTTTTGATGTTAATATATTTAGGATAGATCGAATAAAACTTTGGCATTTATTCATTTAAATATATTTTGTGTTTTATTTATTTCACTCAGTTTGCTGAACGGTTCACCTCGTGAGGTCAGCGCTGCTGAACAACTTTATTTCGACTCCTGCTACAATATAAAACAAGGGCAAGTAACTCTTGCCTTCATAACTGAACATCTCCATTTGTCAAGATATCATTTTTATTATTTACAAACGATTTTAACATTTATTATATTTACAAATAAAGTCTTTCAAGTATTTCGGTTTTTGTGATAACCATCCTCTGCTTGATATTGTTGATTTCTGTTTTTCCTCCCTTTCTCTTCCTGAGGGAGAATTGTCTACCTTTTCCGAAATAGGTAGTCAGTGTTTTCTGTTTCTTTTTTTACTTTCTCCAAGGTTCATCTTTACTGTATATGTCCTATTTTTCTTATTTGCTGCTGTGACTATACCAGTATTTCTCCACATTTTCTCCTCATCCGTTTTTTCTCAGATTCTATCTTAGTGGTTTCAAGTTTTTACTTCCATGTCTTTTATCGTAATTTGTTTTACTTTTTGTTTTGTAAGACCCATCTCTCTCTTTTACTTTTCGTAAATTTGGCCATTAGTTGGATAACTGTAAAATTGTTTTCATTTTTCTACCCATCAAGAGTTCTGCTGGGTTAACTCCCGTAGTAGTTATAGGTGTACTACGGTAGGCCATTAATGCGAGAAATATGTCTGGCTGTCGTACTATTTTTTCGCAATTTTCACTGCGCTTTCGGCAGCTCCATTCGCATGAGGGAAATGCAGACTAACTGTGGTGTGTATGAATCCATATTGTTTTGCAAATTCTTTGAAATATATTCTTGTGAATTGTCCTCCATTATCACTTACGATGCCATCAGGTATTCCCCATCGAGCAAATATATTTCATAATTTTCCAATTACTGTTTTACTGGTTAGTGGATTTAATTTCACTATTTCCAAGTAACGGGAGAAATAGTCTGTTAAGACTAAGTAATATTCTCCCTCCAATTTTAGGATGTCTCTTCCCAATTTCTGCCACGGCCTATCTGGCAACGTAGTTGGTTTCAATGTTTCATTGGAATTTGCAGCACGATGACAATTGCAAAATACACATCCTTTAATGAAATCCTCTATTTCTTGTAATATTCTTGACCACCATACCGACATTTTGGCTCGGCCTCGGCATTTGTTTAACCCCAGATGTCCGGTATGTATTGCTCGTAACATTTCTGCTCTGAGATTTTGTGGAATCATTATTCGGTCTTGGTAAAACAGAATTTTCTGATGAACTGATAGATCATTCCTATAGTAATCTTCGTTTAATCTATCCTCCTTGCTCGGCCAACAATTTGATGTAAAATGGATAAGCTCTTGTAATTTTGAATCCTTAGATGTAGCATTCATAATTTCTTTTAATTTTCTATCAGTAGCTAATCTAGTCTTTATAACAGTATCTATATGCATTTCTACATCTTTCTCCGTAGCGCTTTCTTCTTTTCCAATTGGACTTCTAGACAGTGCATCTGATACCAGTAAAAGTTTCCCAGAGATATACTCAGCTGTAGGATTGTATAGCCTAAGTCTCATCAACAGTCTTTGACATCTCAAAGGAGTGTTGTTTAGATCCTGGGTACTTATTAACAGTATCAAAGGTTTGTGATCCGTTATAAGACAAAACTGATCCAGTCCAGCAATATACCTGTCAAATTTCACATAAGCTTATATGCTCGCTAAACATTCGTTTTCGATTTGAGCATAGTTTCACTTTGTCTGTGTCAGCATACGAGGGGCATAAGCTATGACTCTCAATATTTTATTTTCTTCTTGGAAAATGACAGCGCCAAGTCCATAGCTGCTCGCATCAGTACGAATCATGATGAGCTTTTTCGGATTATAATAAGTTAATATCGGTGCCTGTGTCAACAGTTCTTTAACGCTTTCAAATGACTTTTCTTGAGGTTCATTCCAGGCCCAAACTGTATCGTTTTGTTTTCTGACAGGAACGATTGGGCTTTACCAATCCATTCATTGTGTGACCTTCTCAATCATTTCATCGTCTTCTAAATGTTGAAGTTCTTTCTTGATTTTTGGCAGAATTGGAAAAGCAGTCGAAGTACAATATGGTTTGATCCGTCTTTTAAAATTATTTTCACTGGGTCTGTTTTCATAACTCCAGTTATCTTCCCTTTGTTTATGTTATCCACAACCGTAACCAAACCCATTCGATACGCTATGCCTCTCGATAACAGATTGTCTGTATTGTTATCGATAACATGTATCTTGAATGAATACATGTTATCTTTATGTGTCGTATCGACAGTAAATTTCCCTTTTACAGTTCAATATCCCTTTGGGACTTTTATATATGCCATATGCTGGTTTTAAATCAGTTTTTTTGTTTAAGCTACGAAACGTTTCGCAACTGATAACGTTGATATCCGCTCTGGTATCAATTTTGAATACAAGGGAATTTTCACCTACCTCTAATTGTACGTGCCATGGGTCTATTACATTTTCTCTGAGTTCTTTTTTTTTGGTAAATAGCCCCATGAAAGTATTCTTCTGCCGTATGTCTTTTCACTTGTCTGACATTATGTGCTTTAGATCTGCAACATATCGCAAAATGGTTTTTTTGTTTGCAGTTTAGTTTTGGCATCTTTTCCCGTTTGCTGTGAGTTCTGTTACATTTTTCACATCTCTGTGTATTCGTTTGTTTTTGTGGATAATTCTGTTTTTGTGGATAATCCTGTTTTTGTGGATAATTCTGTTTTTGTGGATAATCCTGTTTTTGTGGATAATTCTGTTTTTGTGGATAATTCTGTTTTTGTGGATAATCCTGTTCTTGTGGATAATTCTGCTTCCATTCGTTTTGTTTTTGTGGATAATTCTGTTCTTGTGGATAATTCTGTTCTTGTGGATAATTCTGTTTCCATTCGTTTTATTTTTATGGATAATTCTGTTTTTGTGGATAATCCTGTTTTTATGGATAATTCTGTTTTTGTGGATAATTCTGTTCTTGTCGATAATTCTGTTTCCATTCGTTTTGTTTTTGTGGATAATTCTGTTTTTGTGGATAATTCTGTTCTTTGTGGATAATTCTATTTCCATTCGTTTTGTTTTTGTGGATAATCCTGTTTTTTGTGGATAATCCTGTTTTTTGTGGATAATTCTGTTTTTGTGGATAATCCTGTTCTTGTAGATAATTCTGTTTCCATTCGTTTTGTTTTTGTGGATAATTCTGTTTTTTGTGGATAATCCTGTTTTTGTGGATAATTCTGTTTTTGTGGATAATCCTGTTCTTGTGGATAATTCTGTTTCCATTCGTTTTGTTTTTGTGGATAATTCTGTTCTTGTGGATAATTCTGTTCTTGTAGATAATTCTATTTCCATTCGTTTTGTTTTTGTGGATAATCCTGTTTTTTGTGGATAATCCTGTTTTTGTGGATAATTCTGTTTTTGTGGATAATCCTGTTCTTGTAGATAATTCTGTTTCCATTCGTTTTGTTTTTGTGGATAATTCTGTTTTTGTGGATAATTCTGTTCTTTGTGGATAATTCTATTTCCATTCGTTTTGTTTTTGTGGATAATCCTGTTTTTTGTGGATAATTCTGTTCTTTGTGAATAATCCTGTTTTTTGTGGATAATCCTGTTTTTGTGGATAATTCTGTTTTTGTGGATAATTCTGTTTTTTGTGGATAATCCTGTTTTTTGTGGATAATCCTGTTTTTGTGGATAATTCTGTTTTTGTGGATAATCCTGTTTTTTGTGGATAATCCTGTTTTTTGTGGATAATCCTGTTTTTGTGGATAATTCTGTTTTTGTGGATAATCCTGTTCTTGTGGATAATTCTGTTTCCATTCGTTTTGTTTTTGTGGATAATTCTGTTTTTGTGGATAATTCTGTTCTTTGTGGATAATTCTATTTCCATTCGTTTTGTTTTTGTGGATAATCCTGTTTTTTGTGGATAATCCTGTTTTTTGTGGATAATTCTGTTCTTTGTGAATAATCCTGTTTTTTGTGGATAATCCTGTTTTTTGTGGATAATGCTGTTTTTTGTGGATAATCCTGTTTGTGGTGGATAATCCTGTTTTTTGTGGATAATGCTGTTTTTTGTGGATAATGCTGTTTTTGTGGATAATGCTGTTTTTTGTGGATAATCCTGTTTTTTGTGGATAATGCTGTTTTTTGTGGATAATCCTGTTTTTTGTGGATAATGCTGTTTTTTGTGGATAATTCTGTTTTTTGTGGATAATGCTGTTTTTTGTGGATAATCCTGTTTTTTGTGGATAATGCTGTTTTTTGTGGATAATCCTGTTTTTTGTGGATAATGCTGTTTTTTGTGGATAATCCTGTTTTTTGTGGATAATGCTGTTTTTTGTGGATAATCCTGTTTTTTGTGGATAATCCTGTTTTTTGTGGATAATCCTGTTTTTTGTGGATAATGCTGTTTTTTGTGGATAATCCTGTTTTTTGTGGATAATGCTGTTTTTTGTGGATAATCCTGTTTTTTGTGGATAATGCTGTTTTTTGTGGATAATGCTGTTTTTTGTGGATAATCCTGTTCTTGTAGATAATTCTGTTTCCATTCGTTTTGTTTTTGTGGATAATTCTGTTCTTTGTGGATAATTCTATTTCCATTCGTTTTGTTTTTGTGGATAATCCTGTTTTTTGTGGATAATCCTGTTTTTGTGGATAATCCTGTTTTTTGTGGATAATGCAGTTTCGAGTTTTGTCTGTTTTATTTCGTCTACAGACTTATCTGGCATCTCTTCCATTTGATGTCTTACTTGTTCATAGCTTCCAGCTATTTCGATAGCTTTTTCCAAACGTAGACCTTCTCTAAGTTGCAGTTTTTCTGATAAATCCCTTCTTTTTAATCCGATGACCAACCTGTCTCTTATTTGGTCATTTTCTTTTAGGGAAGTCGCAGTTTTCTGATAGTTTAGTAAAGTCCTCAAATAAACTTTTCTATTGTTTCACCTTCCCTTTGTGTTCTCAGGTGAAAGTTGGCGCGTTCGTGTATTGTATTCTTTTTGGCATGAAATGTGCCTCAAATTTATTCAATATCATGTCAAAATTCTTTTTTGTCTTCCTTTTTTGTTGAAAGATAACGACTTAAAAATTCCTTTCCCATACAATATATCAGTGTACTAACTTGGGTCTCGGACGATTTTTTTGTATTTTAGTTTTTTCATTTATTATAAAAAAGTATTTCACAAGATTTTTTTCCAAGAATAGGACTTAGGTAAACTGAAATGAAACTAGCATTAGTAATTTTCCAAGAATAATATTCTAATAATGGCTACTGCTCCTAGAATTCGGCGAACATCTATCGTAAATGAAGTATATGACAATGATTTTATATGAACTGAAGACATATCATTACTCCAACTTGATAGAAACCTGGCTGACAAATTGGAAACGATTGAATGGCTTGCAAAGCGTCGTTGGTTAGCAAATGATTTTAGTTGTGCAATCTGCCATGTAAGTTGCTCCTTGACACGGTATTCGAGATCCAGTGATGGATGAAGATGGGGTTGTCCAAAAGACAATTTTCGACTTTCAATACGGAAAAACTCTTTTTTTTTTTGAGAAAAGCAACCTCCCGTTAAGAACAATTGTTTTGATGATTTATCTGTGGAGTAAAGATTTGCCGCAAAAAAACATTATGGAAAAAACTGGTTTCAGCCACGTAACCATAATCGATTCGTGCATTTTTTTAGGGGGGTGAATGCATGCAATTTCTGAACAGAAACTTCAAAGATTGGGGGGTATTTCAAATTATGGAACTCCGATAGAAGTGGAAATAGATGAAAGCAAGTTCCATCATCGGAAATACCATAGAGGACATTGGCAAAGAAAACAATGGGTGTTTGGTGCGATCGAGAGACATTCGGGTCGCTGTTGCTTGAGGGGAAGTGGCCGATCGGAAAAGGGAGATTTTTGTTCCCATAATCAGAGAGTGGATACTGTCTGGCAGTAGAATGATTAGCGATGGTTGGTCTGCATATGCCAATTTATCACAGGTAGACAGTGGCGTATACGACCACGATGTAGTGGTCCATGAAATGAATTTCGTGAATCCTAATGATTCTACAGTCCATACACAATTAATTGAGAATACGTGGATGAGGGCCAAACGCAAACTTCGCCGGCAGTTTGGTACGTCATATACGCTCTTTAGCTCATATTTGTCGGAATTTATTTGGAGAGGCAAAGTCGGCCAGAACAAATTCAGCGAGATGCTCTGTTGCATTAAATTTATTTATTCTTTCTAAAAACTTTAAGTTCTTGTGAAATAGTTTATTTTTATCAGTAACTACAAGTTACTTATTGAAACATTGCAATCAGAAGAAATTGAGCAAGATGCTGTCTTGTATTATTTTTTAATTTAACGTTTAATGCTGGTTTCATTTCAGTTTACCTAAGTAATATGAAATACAAAAAAATCTTGTGAAATATTTTTTTTTTTTACATAAATGACAAAAAAGCTTGTGAAATATTGTTTTTATAATAAATGAAAAATATAAAATACAAAAAATCTTGTGACACAACAAAACAGACTTTTACAACAAGTCTCAAATTAATATGGATAAAAAAAATTGTGTCATTTTGGCCATCTGTAGGGATATTGTATACCGATAATGAATTGGACGCAACCTGTAGCTTAATCTGGACAAATTCAAATATATTTCCCTAAATCATGTGAACTAAAAGAGTTGTTTTTTTTTCAAAACCAAATGTTCTAAGTTATTTTGAAAATACCCCCTCCCAACCTTCCTCCTTCCGCCATTTACAAACCCCATTACTATTTCCTCAATCATATGGAATTACTGTATCGTAATATTCAAAATTTTCGTAAACATTTTTGGTAATCTTTAAGAAAACTCACCCTGATTGGTCACCATTTATAAAATTGAGGTTGTGTCAAAAATCGAAATGATTTGACTTTTCAACAGAACAAAAAGTTGTTGGCACTTTTTTAGTTTAGCTGTGAATCAGAAATAATTTCGGAAATTTATTTCTATTTTGGGCATGGAGGAGGGGGTCAACATATTGCCACTGTGTGAATGAAGGTCAAGGTTGTTTGTCTGCATGGCGTGATGTTGCGCACCTTTTTCTATCTTGGCAGTAGCAGCAGCATCATCATCGATGTAATGAAGTTTGGAGATGACGTCATACCGGTGTCTTTGGCGGGTTTTTTTAGTCAGTACCAGCAAGGATTTTGGAGACAACGGTCCTCTTTTGAAAGTACTCCGTCTGTTTTTTTGAGAATGGACGTAAAATGTTTGGATGATTTTCTCCTCGTTCTTTGAGTAAGAACATTTTATTGTGGTTTTTTGGGGTATCTGAGCGACCCATAATTCATTGTGAGGGCGGTCTACTTGGAGTTGGTGAGTGATATGTCCACACATTCTGTGATACTGGCGCTGGTTAGGTTTTTTAACATGTATTGGGTGCCTTCCCATATATATTCCGATAATGCGAGATCATTCATTGGTGGGTGCAATTTGATTAAGCAGGTGCTTGTGGCGGATGAATTCGAGGAAAGATTCAGCACCTTTGATATCAAACACTTAACTATACCCTTGTATTCTGCCTGGTTCGGGAGTGTTTGGGAACGTCTTGTTGGGACGGTGAAGGGTTGTCTTTACAAGTTGGTGGGACGGCAGAAGCTGAGTTATTTCGAACTTCTCTCAGTGTTGTCAGATATACAGAATGCGGTTAACTCTCGTCCCCTCACTTACAGGTGTTCTGGGGATACCGGCTTGGATATCATTGCCCCCAATGCGTTTATCCGCCCTCACTATAACAGTTCATTTTTTATAAACTCTGGCGAGTGTTTTCTTGAAGACTCTCCTCCTTCCAGGAGTGACCTTTTGGAGAAGTTGGCCCACAGGGATTTCCTTTTACAAAGATTTAAGAGTTTGTGGTATGAAGAATACCTGCTCGGATTAAGGGAGCTGGACAGAGATTTGTATCAGACTGATTTTGATGATGTCATCGCAGTGGATGATGTGATTCTCGTCAAGAACCCCGCCAAATCTCGCCCATATTGGTCCTTGGGTAGAGTGATTAAAGTAACTCCAGGTGATGACTCTGCCCTGATTAGGAAAGCTGATGGCTCCACTCAGGAGCATTCTTTGAGGTACCTTTTTCCTTTGGAGTTATCGATTACTCATTCGCATCAAACTTCGGATTCCTCCGAAGAATGTTCTAGTTCAGGAGATCCTGAGGTGATTCCGGCTGACACTGTTGTTGGAGATTCTGTCGCAGCCTCCGATTCTAGGCCCCTTAGAACCCGTAGGAAGGTGAGTGATCAGAATAGGGACTATTTGTTGTATTGAGATAAACAAGGAGCATGTAGATAAAAACATTTTGTTTTTTTTCTTGTCCGGAAAGTTTCGGAAATTTATTTCTATTTTGGGCATGGAGGTGGGGGGGTCAACATATTGCCACTGTGTGAATGAAGGTCAAGGTTGTTTGTCTGCATGGCGTGATGTTGCGCACCTTTTTCTATCTTGGCAGTAGCAGCAGCATCATCATCGATGTAATGAAGTTTGGAGATGACGTCATACCGGTGTCTTTGACGTTTTTTTTTAGTCAGTACCAGCAAAGATTTTGGAGACAACGGTCCTCTTTTGAAAGTACTCCGTCTGTTTTTTTGAGAATGGACGTAAAATGTTTGGATGATTTTCTCCTCGTTCTTTGAGTAAGAACATTTTATTGTGGTTTTTCTGGGTATCTGAGTGACCCAGAATTTTGAGAATATAATTTCGAGGCTTGGACTCCCTTGGAAGTAACATAAAAAAAAGGAATGTTTGATACTTTTGGAGAATTTCATTTACGAAGTAATTTCTAGGATTGAGGCCCCTAGGAATGAAAATGTTGAAAAAAGGACAGAGAGGGACTTGTAAAATGGATATTTTAATCAAAAGAAAAAAAACTGTACCTGAGAATATCCTGCAATCAACAGTTACGGTTCTGTATATTTGAGTATTATTTTTATTATTGATTTGTACCCTTTGAGACCCTTTTGTTAAATTTATCGGAAGACTTCTTCAGTCTTTATTATATGAACAAAAAAGAAAAGAATTATTTTGTTTCCAGTTTCGTTGTGCCAACGAACTTATCCCTTTGTGAATTTGCATGTCTTAAGTTTTTTTTTATCTTGGTTACTGAGGGTTAATGTTATTAATCCAGCTTTGGGAATTAAAAGCAGCCAGCCCATTTTTATGTTAATAAATCTCTATTTTTAACTCTATCGAACCTCTTATTTTTTCTTTTCCCCTTGTCATGTTTTTTATGCTGTGTTATCACCATTTTGTTACCAAGTAATTCGGATTTTGCGAACAACCGCGAAATTACAACAATAAATTTTGAAGAGTTACATTCACTCCTAACCCAATCAAACGGAAGTAATTAAGACTTTGAATTTTTTATCTTTCTTGTAAAGATAAATTATTTTTACCATTATTTTTAAATGATAACTTTTCGTTTTATAAAGTTTTAAATTATACAAAAAAAAATCAATGTTGACTGTTTGTTTGATAAAAATATCGGAAAACTGTTCGTTTTTATAAAGTTTTAAATTATACAAAAAAAAATCAATGTTGACTGTTTGTTTGATAAAAATATCGGACAAACTGTTCGTTTTTATAAAGTTTTAAATTATACCAAAAAAATCAATGTTGACTATTCGTTTTATAAAATTTTACCTTATTAAATAAAATTTTTAAAAACACTGTTCGCTGTTATTACTGTTCGCTTTATTGATTGTTTTTAATAAAAAACTTCTAATTCTATATAACTTCCGGTTGATTGTCTGTCCCTGTTTTCAAAATTGAAAACAAATAAATTCTGATTTACAGCAAAACTAAAGTGCCAAGTTCCTTTATAATCCCGTCAGTCCCCTGACAACTTTTCAAAATAAAAATAAAAATTGTAAAAATGGCAATATTTTGAATTTTTGTGTCCTGCAGTGTAGATATGTAGTATAAAAATAAATATTTTAATTTAAAACTAATAAATTTTAACTTTCTTTCTCTATTTAATTTTTTTTTTTTCGTCGTCGTTGTTGTTGTTCAGTCACGACTTAAAATACGATTATTTTGATTGAAAAACTTTATTCATTTTCCCGAATGTCATCTGCCACACGTTTGAAAGGTGTCAGGGACTGAAGGGTTAAAAATCAACTTTTCGTTCCATTGAAAACGTAACTCATTTCGAATTTTTGCACAACAAATATTTTGTAATATTTACGATTGTTGGCGGCATAAAAATGTAGAATAGTTAATTAGTAGCTTCCGTTGTTTTATAGATACAGAGTGTGGCACGCGTAAGTAGACTGACGGGCGGTACTAGATTATTAGGTACTGTTGCAGATGACGCGCCCAATTTCCGTGACTTCGCGACGACAACGATTGGGCAGGTCGCGGAAGCGCCCGAGAGTTGCCGAATCGAAAACGCCGAGCGTTAATGGAAAGCTTGCAGACGATAATATAAGACGAATAAATTCAAAGAAAAAATACATAGATAAAAAGATAAAAACCAAACAAACTGGGGGGGGGGGTCAAATAAACCATTTTCAATCAAATGTGTAGAAAGAAAAAAAAATAGGGGGGGGTCAATGTTTTCTTTTTCATTTGTTTCGCTGTTTTTCTTTTTAGGGTTTATGTTTAGGGCTCCCGTTAAGGTTTCCGTTCTTAGCGATATCCAAGCCCTGCATCCAAATTCTAACTGGAAGACTAGCAGACGATAATATAAGACGAAGAAAAAGAAGAAAAAATGCATAGATTAAAATAAATTTTTTTGGGGGGGGGGGTTAAAATTTTGTCAATGTTTTTATAAGATAAAAGAAAGAAAAAATGATATTATTCCGTCAGCGCTCGTTGTCGACGCGAAGTCACGGAAATTAGGCGCGTCATCTGGAACAGTACCGATTATTAATATCATTATAATAATTCCAAAAATAATTCATGCTGAGACAAAGCTCTGAATTGAACAGGGGAAATAACTCACAATATTTGCTATGAGTTCTCTCCCCTAGACTGTCATTTTTTTTTAAATTATTATAAAAAAATAACAAATGACATGTGAGAGTTGATAAAAAAAAAAGTCTCAGGATAAAAATAAATCAAGGGAGGCGCGAGAGCGCTCTATCACTTAATAGGCCTCAAAAACGGCCTATGCTAGAAATCTCATTTCTTTGATCAATCATAACTCAAAAACCAATAAACCAAATTAGTTAAAACTTTGCACAAAAATTTTTTTTGATAGGTTCTATAAGTGTGTAGAATTTCAGCATCATTAGTCAAGGCAACCCAGAGATCCAGAAAGTTCAATCAAGAAATCATGTTATCTGTGTGTACGTACGTACGTATGTACATACGTACGTATGTGCCACCCTGTATCTCATCAACTATTTGATGGATTCAGCTGATTTTAGGCAGAGATAAAGGTTCTAGGGTCTAGTTGATGGCATTTTAATTTCAGTTTACCATATACCTTAGTTTGCCAGAAAATTCCAAAAAACCTTTAAAATGACCATTGTATTAAGGCATAGCCTTTACAAATGTAGTGACATTACATGAAAAATGCCAGTATACTGAAATCATATGTCCTTATTAGGGTTAAAATGAAAATTCATATACACTAAATGTACAAAAGCAAGGAAATTCCCAAATTTTTACACTTTTATTGTCATTAAGGGTATACGAGCACAACAGGGCTATGTATTTTACTGGTAGGAATTTTTCTTCAGCGCACCTCACACACTTCATCCACTCATGCATACAGATTTATACTGTAGTGATGTGATAATGAAATGGTTTGGTTGATATGTAGTCATACCCTTAATTAATGACAATAAAAGTGTAAAAATTTGGGAATTTACTTGCTTTTGTACATTTAGTGTATATGAATGTTCATCTTAATCCTATTAAGGGCATATGATTTCAGTATACTGGCATTTATCATGGAATAAATATAGAGTTATATAATAATAACATAATTATGTTTCTCTCTCTAAAAATTGTTCGGTTAAACACATTTTACAACTACACAATAAGAATTATCTTCATTATATAATTGACTCATGCCTGCACTACACGACCTTCAGGCTGGAATCAAATATAAGTGTAGTATCTGTTCTGTCCTCATTCAGGATAGAAGAAGAAATCCTTCTCGACTGAAGCAATTTTTATTTTTGTCCCAATCAAGAGTGCCCTTTTTCGGGGAAGTAAGATTTACCTCACACTAAAAACCGAACTTGTGTCTAACTTTGCCCTTGTGGGGAGGCAAGTAACCCTAACAGAATTAATTTCAACTTGGTGTAAAAAGTCACATTAGTGGCACAACACGTTCAAAACTGGGAGAATCGGAATTATTAGAATAATTTTCACCAAAACCAGGTATATCATAACTTATATACTGCTGAGACGCAGGTCTCCCCAACAGAATTGACCTTGAACCACTCATGAAATGAATTTTCGGTGCTTGTCCATAAAAGTGTACAGGTGAAAATCGCAGTTCCAAATAAATCAACAGGAAAACTCTTTGATATATTTACGTATCAGGCAAAAGTAGGTATCTCCACGAAAAATTCGAGGAAATTTCCGAGTAGAATTTTAATTAAAAATAGAAATCAATTTTATCGTATTTTTTCGATTGACCATTGATTATGACTTGACGAAATGACAAAGTGACTTATCTCCCCTGTTTTATGTGTATTTGCGCCCTTATCAATGGCGAATCGGGAAAATACAATAAAACTGATCTATATTTTGAATTAAAATTCTACTCGATAATTTTCCCTAATTTTTGGTATAGATACCTACTTTTGCTGCCTGATACATAAGTATATCAAAGAGTTTCCTTGTTAATTTATTTGGAACCGCGATTTTCACTTGTACATTTTTATGGACAAGCACCGAATTTTCAAACACTCTTTAAATTTACACCATGAAAAGTTGGTGTCTTCTCTCGAGAAATTTGTTGTTGACAAACAAAGTTTATAAAAGACTCAACAATCAAGGTGTAGTATTAGTTCTGTCCTCAGACAGACGAGGGGGATCCTTCTTAACTGGGACAATTTTTATTTTTGTCCCATTCAGAGTGACCCTTTTTGCAGAACTGGATATCCTTCACATAGAAAACCTACCTTGTGTCTAACTTTACCCTCGTGGGAAGGCATATGAATAGGGACTAAGTAATATGGTTTAAAACCTTTCTCCCATTAAAGATATCATTTTTTTCTCGGCCTGAGATCAAAGTGTAGTATCTGTTCCGATTAATGCTACACCCTTTAGACCGGTTCCATCTTGGCCTTCGGGCCTTGATTCCGCTGGTCTTAAGGTTTTGTCCTGTGCAGTTCTAGGAGGTCCACCCTCCCAGGCTTTGCCTTCTCACCCTTTATTGCTAATCGCCTGAGTCGCCCCTACCTGGAGATATCGACAGGGCTGTCCAGGCATTTTTTGTAGGCCAGAGTGCTCAACCTCTAGGATGCTAGCTTTTTAATCCTGCTTTCCAACGTTGTGTCACATCTTACCACTATGGAAGGAAGATAAAAAAAAAAAGATTTTTTTTTAAATATATCATATTGATTTATTCATCCGTAGCAATTACATGACAGATCTATTTCTTCTGTGTGTACTCGCAATATCTTGTGCAGTAATGAGTTGTGATTTTGTTGGCTAAAACAGGCATATCCAAACTCGCGTAGTGATACAAGGGTGATTAGTGCATCACTGCATATGCGCATTTCTCAGCCTTTTCTTAATTTCTGCCCAGAGAGTTTGGCGCTAGATATAATCAGTTCCAGAACGAGATGGCTGTCTTTAACTTAAGTCTGCCTGCGAAGCAAACTTGCCTTACTTCCTTATGTTCCTGTTTTAATGAAACATTAGATAAAGTTGATTTTATCATAGTGAAGATGTTCGTATTTTTATATGGAACTTGGTGACCATTTTCAATTCAAGCCAGCTCCGTCAGATAAATACAGACACGACCAACTCAAAAAAAATGGCGATCTCAACAAGAAACAATGACATAGTCGTTTATAAAAAGAGTAATAGTATTTATTTATGGTACAACAAACAAGAAAAGTTTGTTTTTTTCTTCATTTTCTTTTTTATGGAAATCGCTCCAGACAAGGCACGAAGCCACTTGATGTAAGGAGCTAAAAAAAAAAAATACTACTTCAAGGTAAAAAAAACTAGCCAACGTTAAGTGTTAGATGGATAGATTCAGACCCAGAAAACAGCAATTCTTCCCCCTTTGTCAGAAACATCGCTTATGGAATGTGAGGACTAAAGGACAAAATAAGGGAAGCAAGAGTTTTTGAATTTTTTTCGCATTTAAGAAGATACAACAGGTATACAAGTTTGTCTGAAAAGTTCAGTAGTTAATGTGTTTGTATTTGTGTATCAACGCAGTAAGAGAACTGATAGCAGTTTCATAGTTTCTTTTTCTTCTGAGCGAGAGAGGCAGAGTATACTGACTGACTGCGGTACACTTTCTGTCTGTCTCGATTCTGTATTTTGCTGTAAAAAGTCCAGGAACTCTGTATTACTACACTGACTTACCTCTTCTATGTAATTCCAAGAAAAAATACTTTTAAATAATACGTAGCGACGTGATACACAAACCGACATTCAAACCTGAATCGTTGATTCCACTGAATGGACTCCTATCTCTGAGAGGCTAATATGTCTCGAACAAGAAGGATTAAAAAGACAAAAAATGGTCTATACCTTTGAAAAGGACGTTTTTATGTCGAAAGCTCAAGTCTTTAAAATAAATCATTTATTTATTTTAAAATAAAAAAAAAAATTCCACATTGTTGAGTTGGCTTTCAAAAATGTCTAAAATGTTATTCAAAGCAAATACAGTTTATCACTGCTACAAATATACTAACTAGGTCTACCAACAAATAAACTTTTCAAAGTCTGTTAAACAGTCATCTTTTGCCTCATTCTGAAATGCTGTCCCCTGTCAAAAAACGTTTCTTTTCAAGGAAAGAAATCGTGGCGGCGGCTCAGAAATACCTGGCTTGGTACCTAGGTGCGTGATTACTCTTCGCAGTGTGTTGGACCCATAGATTTTGTCAGGTCATCCATCTAGGAGAAGGAAAACTCTGATGTAAAACCTGTGCTACTGACTTCTACGCCTTGGCACCGAACCACTAGGGGAGGGTGGCTTCCTGGTTGACAACCTTCCTAGAACTGGAGACTCAAACAAAATATCCGGTTTGAAAACTTAAATCGCTTAAGGAGTAGAGAGGCTCTGCCTATTGTTCGGTCTTTGCACTCCTTCTTTGTCTATTAGCAGAGATCCCATCACAGGGAATCCTCAAAGGCACCCAGTGCTTCGCCTTGTTTTCTGACTAGGGCAATGAACACTGTCCCACAATCTCTTTCTCTCTATCTGGACAACTTTGGAAACCTTGCTTGTCACTTAGTTTCACATGATTAGTCTGAGCTACTCTTGTCTGACAGGTTGAGGGTACAGGTTTGATAGCTTGTCTGGCTGATGCTTCCGACTAGTAGTACAAGAGCCATAACTCTTAGGTAGCGTTACTCTATTAACAGTGGTATAATATCAGGATAACTGTAGAGCCATGTCACGCATAGAATGGGACCCTGCATTTTTCTTCAGTGGGCTTTCCTGAGGTTACAACCACATAGATAAAGACTTGCCTAATAGTCTACTTGTGTGAACTTTGTCTTCTGACACTCAACAAACAACCATTTTGTCCAACCCACTATCTATTAACAATATAAATGACTATGATAATAAAAAGAAAAACGATCAAACTAAATGCCACCCCCCCCTCCCCCCCCAAAAAAATCAATCAAATCGCCTCCTCCCTTGAGTCTCTCTTTCACAAATATCAGAGGGTGTGAGGCTAACCTCGATAACGTAGAATCATTTTTTCTAGTAAAATCCCCGGATATCATAGAATTAAGCGAAACTAACTTACACTTCTTAATCTCCTCTAATCGCTTAAGGGCCGAGACAAATACAGGGTGGGCCAAAATAAGGGTCCTATCTTTAAATTTGAATAACTTGAATTTGAATAACTTCCACAAAATAAAAGTTAAACTCACCAAACTTTATGTGTGTGTAGACTGATCCTTCCGAGATTTTTTGAAATAAACAAAACAAATTTTAGCCGAAAAACACTTCTTAAAACTTACAAAAACTAAAGTATTGTTTTTTACACTGTTTTGAGTTTTTTAAGCAAAAATAATGTTTTCTAAATGAGGGTACGTTCCTTAGGGCTAATACGGCTCATGCTTGCTTCGGAAGGGGTCCTTTACTTATTCTAAAAAAAAAAATAAATAAATAAATAAATAAAAAAGTTATGAATTTTAAAAAATAGGACCCTTATTTTTGCCCACCCTGTATATACACAGACTCAGAGTCAATATTCGTAACACCCTCCCCTTGACTAGAATCAGATGTGCTTTAGATTAACCTTGCAACATAGCGTTAGTTACTTATACCATTCTTCTACCATTCTTCTTCAACCCAGGACTGTACTCTGTGTGACTATGTCTCGGACGGTATTGATGCAGCCCTCTGCTTAGATCGAAGCGCCCAAACACATGTATTGTTCATCACAGAAATTGGCTTGGTTTCTCGAGTTATACAAGACGCAGCTGGTAACAGCACGCATAGTTTCTCTATTGCTCATTCCCTTTCACAGACTGTCACTTTCTCAACCTGCTTCCCAAAATCGTGAGAATCAGCAAGCTTCACTTATCGATCTATTTTTGACTACACTGTCTGAGGCTTGTGTGACAGATGCTCATAGACCACTTGAGAACGCTGATCACCTTTTATTAATGGTTGATATCACCCTTAACCTTCGATCCCAAGCAGAAGAGTCGTTGCTCAAAACAACTAGATACTACAAATAGACTGATTGGGAATCTATCAGAGACGCCCGATGCAGTAAAACCTTTTCTCTCCCTGCTGAACAGTGCACAAATGAGGTAACTGAATGGGTCAAGGCAGGCATTGAAGCACATGTCTCTGAGCAGAAATTCTATAACAGGCTTCACTCTCCACAATGCTTCACTTCGACCGATTCGTCAGGCAGCAAAATCTCACCCCTTCACTGTAGAGGTACCCAGATGCCGGAGGGCTTTCTACTCTATTAGCTTCTTTCTTCAAACTGCTAGTCTTTAGAATCAACTCCCTGCCCCCTTTTTTCCTGACTGTACCAACATGAAGAAGTTTAAATGTAATGTGAACAAACCTCTTGCTACACAACTCCCCACTTAGGATGCCCCTGTGTGTATGGCCTCTAATTCATAGTAGCTTCTTACATCTCAATGGTAATTGCCTTTTTTGCCGTGAATGTAAGTTAAAAAAAACTTTCTTCCTTTTCTTCTTCTTCTTCATCACTTCTTCCTTCTTCTTCTCCTTCTGTTTCGTTCTTCCGCTTGTCCTTTTTTCTTTCTTCTTCTTCTTCTTCTTCTTCATCTTCTTCTACTTTTTCTCCTCTTCTCAAGCTTGTTGTTATTCTTCATTCTTCTCTTCCTAATCTTCCTTCTTCTTTTCCTCATCTTCTTCCTCATCTATCTCATCTTTTTCTTCATTTTCTTCTTCTGCTTTTTCCTCTTCTGCTTCTCCCTCTCTTCTTCATCCTCTTCTTTCTTCTTATTCTTCTTCTTTTTTTCTTCTTCTTCACACCTTCTTTATTTTTCTCCTCGTTCTTTCTCTTTTCATCATTCTTCTTCTTTTTCTTTCTTCTTCTTGTTCTTCAGTGTTTCGATAAAGTTTTCATCTTAGGATATTGGAAAAGAATACATTTATGGCTCTTACTAGAAGAAATAAAAAACCTGAAAGCTTGTCTACATGTTAGCATCCAATAATGAGAACAAGATAATGCTTGTTCTGAACTAATTTAATGTAGGTAACAAAATACTCAATAATCACAAAAGTAGCAATTCGCTATTTTGCCATCGAATTCCAATTGATCCTTCAAAATCGACACATTAGAAGGATTTTACAAAAATTGTGTTTCCTCAGAAGGCAAACAATTTCTCACGATTACAATGAATAAAACCGAACACATAAGGCAAGTTCCTTGTTCAATTTTACATCTTATTAATACAGCAAAAACACAGGTCAAAATTCTAACTAATTTAGTTATCATCATCATTGTATTCGGTTAAATGTCTGTTTTACATGTTCGCATGTGTTAGACGGCTTTTAGAAATTGACTTCCAAACTAACCTATCTCTGTCCAGGTCTTTATGTATCCCTCTTTCTCTCAAATCCATCTTTATCACTCCTTCCCGTGTTTTCCTTGGTTTTCCCCTGTCAATTGATCCTGCTTACTTAACTGTTCTACATCTACTAATCTAGACATTTAATGTGACCATACGAACGAAGTCTCCTATTCTGCATACATCTCCCTATACTGCCCAAATTTAATCTTCCTTTGAGGTCATCGAATCTAAGACTGTCTTTAAGATTCATATTACACATCCATCGTATCATTCTCATATAATTTCTCTCCATGCAACGCATATCCTCAACCCTCACTGGCCAGGTTTCACTTCCATACATTATCACACTGTGTAGACATGCCTGAAAGACTCTTCCATTGGTTGACAATGATAACACTCTGCTGGTTTATAATGGCAAAAGTTCACTGAACCTACTACATCCACATCCAACACTTGCAATCACACTAGCACCTGCTCCACCCTGTGCTCCAATGGTATCAGCAATGGAAGAAAACTTCTCGGCAACCTCACAAATTCACAATCCACATATACTTTGTCCACATCTGAGTTCTCATCCGTCTCCATTGTCTTACACTTCTTGCACACAAACTTGTTATCCTCTCTCAACCTACCAGCAAGTCCATTGCACTTTTTGTGTGCCCAATGCTTACCAGTACCCGAAAAAATTGACTCCCTATTCGCAAACTGAGCAGAACTTTCCTCTTTTGGGGATCTTTCTAACACTACAACCACTTCACAGATAAATAAATGTATTTGTATATTATCAGTGAGTGTTTGGTCTAAACTCATTTTTCATGCCAAGAAAACTCCAAAATTCATAGTACTACTCCGAAAATTAAATTACAGAGCGAACTTTAAATTCCTGCATCTCAAAGATTTATTTTCTTAGAATTGTCGTGCCTATCGTTTATCGCTCGGCACTCCTCGTAACAAACTAGGATGTTAATCTGTTCAAAGCTTCGGCACATGTGACAGAGATAAACACATTTTTGTCCTTCGGCATACCTCTTTATCTTTGCTGATCAATCAAGTATCATTGAGGCGTCGGGTATCAGCAGCAGCTGAGAAATCAGTATAAAACAGAGGCGTTTTTGACACTCACCAGAGAGTTTGCGGTTTGCCTAAGCAAGACAATGATCTGGCAGCTGCCTTTTCCCCAGATTTCCTGCCGGATGAAACGGCAATTCACACGATGATCAGCAGCAGCTCTCTCCAGCCCATGTCAACGATAAGATTGCAGGGGCACAGGCCTTAGCAAGATATTGTATCTTAGAGAAAATGCTAAGATCTACGTTTACATTTAAATTGTGTAAAGAATGTTTAAAAGAGTAAAAACATGGAAAAACATGTATGAAAGTTGAATGTTAGATAAAGCATGAATATGGTGAAGGAAGAATAAAACGTAATTTAATGGTAACAAAATATTTATATATATACAAATCTTACATGGTAAAATTTTAGTTTGAAATGTTCGTTGGAAGTCAGTTCCGAGAATAGTAGTAAGCACGTGTGTGCGACCATGTTTGTATGTGTGTTTGTGTGTGTGTAGCCATGTGAGGCTTGGCGTTAGTACGTCGAAGTGTGTTAATGTGCGTGTCGCCTTCTGTTCGTAGTTGTACGAATGTGTATGCGTGAGAGTTGATAATTCGTTTAGGCATTTGTATGTGTTTGTGTTTTTGTCAGCAGTGTATGGTTGTATGCATTGAAGTATAATAGGAGTGTAAGCCTTTGTGTATGTGTGTGTGTATGTGTGTTTAGTAGTCAGCCGACGCACATGGCATCACCTCTAACCTCTCGCCCAAAGGCGAGGGGTAGAGAGAAGGGAGAAGATTTGGGTGTGCGGTCTGCTTTGATATTGTTTCACAGTGGTTTGGCGGACGTAGCACAGAGCACGTCACGTGATCAACATTTTCGGCTTTTTGCACCTTTTTGTTTAACCGTCTCTGGGAGCTGATTTTTATGGCCTCAGTTTTAGCTTTTGTTGTTGAAGTGAATTCGGGTTGGTTTCTATTTTTATTTTTTACACCGTTTGTTGATAAAATAGAGGATGTCAATCCGATAAGCTACAACAGAAATTATGGCAATCAACCAATACTGTCATTGTTATCACAGCTCTGTTCCTGCTCACTTCTGCCCACTATCATCAGCATCTACAACAGCTCTGTTCCTAGCACCAACGCTAATAGCCATTGCTACATACGAAGCACCGTTGCACGAATCATAATCATCATTATGCACTGCCACAAACTGGCTCTTAATCCACTTAGAGATTACTAGCGCCCTTTCCAATAATGCCATCATCATGCGCATCATCATCTCTCAGTTCTTATCTATAACCAACAAGAGCGATCCTGCCCTCTATGATTAGCAGCAGTTTCCAATCCTGCCCACATCATCATCATCATCATCTCCCTGTTCTTGTTTACAACTAGCAGCAGCCATCCTGCCTGCTACTAGCAGCAGTTTCATCATCATTCACTCAAACAACCCTCCTCCTAGACACGTATTTTATTATTTCTCTGAAATACAAATCTTTCAATTGTTTTTGTTTATCTTGAAAGACTTGTGAAAACATTCTTGTGTTTTCGCAAGTCTTCAAAGATAAATATATAAAAAAATATTTGTTTCACAACATTTCAATATCCCGACATTTTCTACGTTTCGTTCCAATTTTAATATCGACTAGCAAAACAGTTAGCCATATTGGAAATATGCCAGTATGTCGGCTTATTTACTAATTTAAAAAGTATGTTTTTTTTTCTTTTTTCATACGTAATACTAAATTGATTTTTAACGCCAATACGTTCAGCATGTCATAATCTTTAAATAAAAAAATATACAATTCTTGAACTACTGCATATCGCCTTTCCGATAAAATTATAGTGTCGGGAAACGACGTGATTACTCTGACTGCAATTGTATGAATTGCATATGCATTTATTTTGAAAACATTCCTTGACTATAGCAATTGATCATTCTATGTAAAACCGTGTTTTTGAAAGCGAAAGACACGATTTTAGATCGCTATCAACTATTTTTAATATTTGTAATATATCATTTAAGCACATTATGTTCATAAATAAAGCAGAAATTAAAAACTTGTTGCACTCTTAAATATAAATAAATAAAATAAGAATGGGTTTTGTAACGAGTTTGTTTAGGTATGCAGTTAAAATTTTAGAGTCACAAGAAGGTAACCGCTAAAACTTGGAATGTTTTGTCTGTCTGTGTGTCGTTTCGTTTCGTCTGCCGTATTTTCACTTGTGGCTTCTTTTCAGTGTGTCGAGCCATTTCAAATATTTTAGATTTAACTAATTATAACATCAACGTGGTTTAACGCTGCATGGAAATATTATTTCTAAATTGCTCTAAGAAATCGCATTCTGTGAGATTTAAAGCTGTCTTATGAAAACGGTACAGAATTCTTTTCTTTAAAATTAATATTTCATTCCATTCAGTGCATTTGTTAGCAGACCGTTACAAGTGTGTTACTGTTTTGTTTTTTCGTGATTATTTTATTTTTATATCTATTTTGTTGTTGTTTTGATTTTTGAATTGAGCTCTTTTCTATAATTGTATGTTCATAAAAGACAATATGATAAAATGATTTAGTTCGTTGACGCTTTATTAGATCCCCACCCCCATCTATCTGCGGTGTTTACACCCGAACAACCTGTCGCTAATCGTAGTCACACGCATCGATCTCAGGTGAGAATAATAATAAGAATTTTTCTTGCAGAGTTGTTTATCTTTTGTTGTCAAAATATGATCTTTTTTTTTTACGTATTTTAATGATCATCAATTATACCATATTTACCCTAAAACAAAATCATATTACTTGTGCGTGCGTGTAAATATATGAAAAATATTATGTTTCGCAATCTTTGAGATGATGATTGATAATTTGTATTATTCGTGTTATTCGGACTACTATTCTCATCCTGGTTGTTATTTTCACAACATTTCGGCCGATGTAACCTCCGACCTTCTTCGAGTGCCTCTCATTTCGAATTTGGGAACCTTCTAGTTGGACTTGGGGATCTTTATGTCGAACTCGGTTACCTAGACGTAATTTCGAACTTAATTCGCGGGGGTAGATTGTTCTCGTTCCGTCAGCTAGAATTGTCCGCATAAACCCACGGTGTAACGATTAATCAGTTGTGACAGTCTTCTCGGGGTTGAAGGTTCAATCCTTATTACAGGCGATAATAAATTAGGTTTTACATAATTTAACACTTCTTACCCAGAATGAATGGCTGACGGAATGAGAACAATCTACGGCTTGAATTAAATAAAGGGTTCAGATCGAAATTACGTCCAAGTTACCTAGTTCGACTATTAGATTCTCAAATTAAAAATAAATGCACCTGAAGAAGGTCAGAGATTACATCGGCCGAAACGTTGGAAATATAACAACCAAGATAAGAATAATAGTCCGAATAATACACGTTAAGAAAAAAAATATTTTAAATAATATTTGTTTTGTTTTTTTGTTGTTTTTTTAATTGTTTTGTTGTTGTTGTTGTTTTTGTTTACAACTGACACTGTTGAATTCAAACGTGTTAAGAGAGAAATGTACGTTTATTTTTTATGTTTTAATAATTTAGCAAATTTAATCAGTTTTGTTTAATAATTAATTTTGTTCCCATGGTGACCAGTATTACCGTCTTGTTTTTAAATTAATTAACGTTTTAAGATTTTACTTCCTAAATACAATAGTTTAAATCCAAAATCACTTTATATCATTTGTATTATTCGGACTACTATTCTCGTCTTTGGTTGTTATATTCACATGTAATCTCCAACCTTCTTTAGGTGTATCTTTTCGAACTTCGGAACCTTCTAATAAAACTTAGAAACCATTGGCGAACTCAGATTCACCTGAAAAGGGTCAGAGAGGTTACATCGGCCGAAACGTTGTGGATGAGAATAGTAGTCCGAATAATCCAATTATTACAAACTATGGCGCTTATACAGTTTAACTTCTTTTCTTTTCTTTTTCGATTTTTGGAGAGTTCCGTCCGCGGCAAGGGAAGAGTTAAAAAAGCACCCCCTCTTCCTTCTCATGTTAATAATGGCTTTCTAAATTTGCCGGAGGGTGTTAAACTGTACAAGTGCCCTATCAATTCCTCTAAATAATTCCGAAACATAAAATCGTTTTGTTTATCTAAAAGTCGAAAAACAAAAACAAAACAACAGCAATAAAAAAAAAAATAATCACCGACACTTTATTTAATTTTATTTCTTTTGTTTTCAACATACATAAGTATTGAGTGAAGAAGACAGTAGTTACATGCAAACACGTACTTTTATTTTCTTCACATTGCTTTTCTATTTGTAACCCGAAACAGCGACGAGAAATTTGAATATTCGCCGCTGACATTCTTATTTATGTATATTATCCGAAAAAAAAAAAAATAGGGAAAAATAATTAAACGGAAGGAAAAAAAAGGTAAAAGTGCAGAATAGTTAACAGTCGAGAAATCGTAAAGAATAAAAAAAAGACTTATACCAAACGCAATAATTACCGACCTGTACAGTTTTAACTTTTACCGAAAAAAAAAGGTTAATTCCTATTTCAGTCACGTAAATTATTTAGAGTGAAATGGATTTGAGCAGAGTAAAGGCATTACTCTCAAACAACTTATTTTTACTTAAACCCTGTTTTAGTTAAAAAAAGAAAATAACATTAAAGTTATAGCAAGCCCCTTGTACACATGAATCGCCGAAATGAAAACTCGATCGGAAAAATATAGTTGCCATCTTCAGAAAGAGGCTAGTTAAGAAAAAAACGATAACTTAGGTTCATGACTTTCCAGTTAAAGGATCTTTAACTAAAAGATTATAAACTTGAGTCATCGTTCTTTCTTAGCTAGCCTCTTTCTGAACTTGTTTATAATGATGGCAATTGTTTTTTTTTTGTTTTTGTATTCATGTCGGCGTTTCACGTGTACGATGAAGATTCCTCTTCTTGGGTTGGTGCACCATCCACTAGTCTTTCCCTCTTAGTCAAGGTCCAAAAAAGAGTCTCTAATCTGATAGGTCCCTCACTATCCACCTAGCTCCAGCTCCTGTCGCATCGCTGCAATGTTGCATCCTTGTGCTTGTTTTACAAGTACTTCAATGGAATGTGTTCCGATGAACTTGCTGCTCTGGTACCTCCTCGACGTAAATACACTCGACCAACCCAGCAATAAGCTAACTCCCATCCATTCACTGTGGAGGTTCCCA
>OY744525.1:26720412-26942912 GCA_963556195.1 Sepiola atlantica
TATATATATATATATATATATATATATAAGGAAATCAACATCTTTGAAGCACGAATTAGAATGTATTAAAGTGAAATGTTTTGAAAATAAACAATCGTGCAATTTTAAATGAACTTTTCATTTAAAATTGCACGATTGTTGATTTTCAAAATATTTCACTTTGATATATATATATATATATATATATATATATATATATATATATATATATATATATAACAAATCTTACTTGCTTTCAGATTTCTCCATCGTCACTAGTTGTATGTGTGAAACTGGAATATCACAATATTTCTAGGATATAACCAGTTTATCAAGTGTTTCTATTTCCTTATTTCAGGTCACTCTGTGTGTATGTATTTTGTTGTTGTTGTTGTTGTTGTTGTTGACTGCAAGATTGCTATTATTAAAGATCACAGAAAATTAAAATTGTTAGCAAGTCAAAAGTTGAACATTGTTTGATAATAAAACATGGTGACTGGTTGATTGCACAACAGTAATCATATTTTGACTACGGTTTATATCTCTGATAGTAATGTGTTTATATCCTGTTGTTTTTTGGTTATTCAATTTTATTTTATCTGTATGGGAGTATTCATGAAGGCTGATAGCAAAGCAGAAAACCGGAATGGTGAAAGGGAGAATGAACAAAACAAACAATTAAAGACAATATTTGAGGTATTAATCTTCACAATTATCGATTAATTGTTCAATAGATCGTTCACATATCGTATCAGTAAATATGAGACTTACTGTTATATTAATAGAATCCGGGATGATAGAACATCTTTTGATATTTCGGAAGAAACACTACCCTTCTCAAAAAAGAAAACAAAAGTTTAAAAGTTTAATCTGTTTAAAGGAAAGAATTCATTTTTTTGTTAACTCAGTAAATTCATGCTTATATATTGTTGTGATGCCAATGGTTAAGTTTGTTGCTATAAATAGTAACACCACTTGCAGAAGTTACTTTGGTGATACCCTTTGGTAATGTGCAACTGGAAGGCAATTTAGTGTTGTTAGAGGAAAGAAGTCTTTTTTAAAGGTTCTCTTTAAAACTTGATGGAACACTTTTCACGTATTTTTGCTATAAAAACTATGTCTGTGCATCACAAGAGTAAAAACAAAACAACCAGGTGGCCATCGTGGTGATGTAGCAGCCAACGCCAACAACGTATTTGCTTAATGACGTCATGCTCTTTGATGTTTGATTCTTTTACACATTACGTGAGCTTCCCATTGCCGAATTTCCATAGAAGAGGGGGGGGGGCGGGAGACAAAGACACAGTTTTGAAAAAGGCGTCTAAACCCAGTCAGCTCACCTGCCAAACAGAAAGATTTTTCTCTCTTTATTGCTACGTGCCACTTTAGACTTCCTGTCCATGACGTCATATCCTGACACACAGCCCTAGTATTAACGGAATTTTCCACTTCTGGGCTTATTCAAACCTTATGCTGAAAATACCGTTTTTAACATTATTTTTACACATCCACGTCCAATATCAGTATTCAGCGCAATGAAAGATCCATGATCAGATGGATCTGCAATGTGAAATCTGACCAAACCCGACACCTCAGATCAGAGGATTTTCTGAAAGTACTACACTTGTCCAGAATGGAGGTTATCCTAAGGATAAATACATTATGCTGGTATGGTCATGTGGAACGTTCATCCTCCTGGATAAATCGTAGAAGTATGAATGTCCTAAATCGCAGGAAGGTTGGTCGGCCAAGGAAAACTTGGAAGCAAGTGATTGGACAAGACAACACAGAGTGAAATTTAGAGACTGCTGACCTGCTGAACCATGAGAGGTGGAGAGTGAGCTTGCGTAATATCAGAAAACGTCTGACCCCTGAACAAGGAATGAAGTGACGTTAAATGAATAGAAGAAGTTGAGAATCTTGTATGTCACATTATTCATTTGTTGTTTGTTTGTTTGTTAGTAATTTGTTAAGTGAATCGGACTTCTGCATAGAGATCACAAAGATCGTGTCTCAGGATTTTCTGGTCTGCATGAAGTCCTCTCCTTGGTCGCAGCTATTTCTTTACCTGCAAGATTGCATGTGTTTACCCCCGACACTGAGAACAGCAAAGCTAAGCGGTTCCATGTGAAGTTGGGGAAGGTTCGGCCCTGAACACACCAAGAATTGCACAGAAGCAATGGTTTTACTTTCACTCCATTGATTTGTGGTTCTGCACTTGACACGTCTTTGCTTGTCAAATGCAGAGGCAGAGACGACCAGAGGATGACCGAGCCGAATTTTGACCAGTGACCCATTAGCCAGGTAGCGCTGACATTACCACGTTGCTACTGCGCCTACTATAGTGAAGAAGAGTTGAACTTTGGGGGGGAGGGGGGCTCACATTTATTGTTACCCAATCACAGCGTGGGGGGGGGGGCAAAGACACAGTTTTGAAAAAAGTGTCCGAACCCAGTTAGCTCACCTGCCAAACAGAAAAACTTTCGCTTATTATTGCACTGTGCCACTTCAGACTTCCTGTCTATGACGTCATATCCTGACATTCCTAGGGATGGGTGGAGGATGCATTCGTTCTGTGTTTCTCTCTTTCCCTTTTCATGAAGAACTCCAACAGCATCAATTAGTTTGGTTCCAAATTTGGGTGTACAAGGCTGCCAATTGCTGAACAACATCATATGTGCGATTCACAAGGCAAGAACGTTTCGGTAAGAATGGATCATCCGACTCATCTGGATTTGAGCTTCGCACTCTGGCATGTTCGTTGTCATCATCATCATCATCATTATCATCATCATCATCATCAGTTTGTCCGTTTTACATGCTAGCATGTTTTGGACGGCTTTTAGAAATTGATTTTGAAAATGACCTATCTTTGGCCAAATAACCTATCTTTCTCTCAAATCCATCCTTATCATGCTCTCCCATGTTTTCATTGGTATTCCCCGGCCAACTGACCCTTCTACCTCAACTGTTCTACATCTACTAAACCAAGCACTCTCATTCATTCTTTCAGTGTGGCCATATCATCAAAGTCTCCTATTCTGCACACATCTCCCTATACTGTCCAGATGTAATCTTCCTCTGAGGTTATCAGATCTAAGACTCACATTAAATATACATTGTATAATTCTCATATCATTTCTCTCCATGCAACGCATGTCCTCAACCCTCACTGACCATGTTTCACTTCCATACATCATCACACTGCATACACATGACTGATAGACTTTCCCTTGGTGGATAATGGTAACGATCTAATGGTTAGTAATGGCAGAAGTTCTCTGAACTTACTTAATCCATTCCTAATTCTTGCAATCACATTAGCACCTGCTCCACTCTGTGTTCCTATGGTATCACTTCTGAACAACCTCAATGCTTCACCATCCAGATATACTTTCTCTTCATCTGAGTTTTCATCCATCTCTATTGTCTTACACTTCTTGAACACAAACTGATTTTCTTCTCTCAACCTATCCACCTTTATTCAAACACAATCTAAAAGAAAACAACCAATCAATTAATCCCCTCAATTCTTCGTCTTTGTTTGATATGTTTCCATTTTCTTTTTATTTCCAGTGTGTACTGCCGAGAAAGTCATTATTGAAGAGCCCCCAAGAAAGCCTTCGAAAACTGGACTACAACTAGAAAAATGAGTACTTTGTAGAAGCAGTGATATTAATGGCTACAATAGTTATGGATACGCTATCATTGCCAGATAAGGATTTAAAAGATCAGTCACCGGAACATTCTTCAGATCCAGAACAGATAGAAGAAGAGACCATCAATGGCCACCTCGTACAGCAAGAGCTTCCCCAGGCGATCATGCCAAACCTCAACAGTAAACGCCCTTTCAAATGTCAAATATGCCGGAAAGGTTTTTCACGTAAGGCAAACTTAGAAAACCATGAAAACGCACCCGCTTCTGAAACGCATTTCAATTGTACTTTCTGCTTGAAAGCATTCAGCCAACGCGCTGAACTGGTCAATCACATGCGCACGCACACAGGGGAACGTCCATTCAAGTGCTCCATGTGTGACAAGGCTTTCGCTCATAAGAGCACACTGATAAACCATGAACGCATCCACACGGGCCTGAAGCCCTTCATATGTGTGATCTGCTTGAAAGCATTCAGTCATCAGAGCACGCTTATTAACCACGAGATTACACACAGCGGTGAGAAAAGGTTTGTTTGTGTTATATGCCTGCGAGCTTTTGGTCATCGGAGTACACTTCTGAACCATGAGCGGATACACAGTGGAGAGAAAAGCTACAAGTGTTCGGTGTGTGAGAAATCCTTTGCACACAAGACAACCCTGAATAACCACATGCGGACACACACAGGTGAAAAACCATACATTTGCCCACTGTGTAACAAGGCTTTCTCACACCAGACAACGCTGCTTAACCACAGACGGACACACAAGGTGCATGATGACATTGCCCTTTGCCAAATGTAAACATCTTCTAAGCTAGTCTTTGGTATTTCCGATGACCGTGAAGCAACTTTCATTCTTGGAATTTTCCATTTATGTTCTTCAGTTTAAAAAAAAAAAAGAGAGAATGATATTAGAATATTATTCAGTCGGAGATGACAGTGACAGTCCGTTTCTGCTACTGCTTCGGCAGGTAAGGTACTTATGGAGGAGAAATAACTTATCCACTCATTTCATAGTGAATAGAGAAAAGTGCAATCGTCTCTTCTAAGGGCATTAGTGATTTTTTGTTGATTGTTGGTAATTGTTACGCAATCGTGTTTGTCCATTTTAAAAATCTATTATAAAAACAAAAACAACAAAGAAACGAATGATTTGTTTTGCCCACGATGTGTGTATGCTTTTATCATTTGGAAGTGTGAAATGAACAGTTATACTCTTAATATATCTTTTAAATAGAATGACTTTTATTTATATTCCATGCTGACATAATTAATGACGCAATTACTAATGGTCAGTAAAATTTAAATAAACGTAAAAACTAAAACATGAAAAAAAACACAGTTTACAAAATAGTCATAAAAGAAATAGGCGAACCGATTATTATTCGTATTCCCATCAGAGCCTTTTGAGAAAATCACATCATAAAATATTTGCTTAATATCTCCTGCTCTTTCATCTAATATATAAGGTAAAGCGAGTCTGTTTCTTGAATCTTTGTAATTAATAGCTTTCTTTCTTACAAAATCAATGTTTGATTCTGGTTCATCATTTTTTTTTGTGGAACGTTGGTACATGTTCTTATAAACAAAAAATGTATTTCAATTCAATTTCTTTTAAAGAATAATTTATCCTCCCCGGAAGATTTTTAAAATGCAAACAATACAAATATAAATGCTTAGCATAACAAGATATATAGCTAATCGAAATAGCTCTGTTACAAGAGCATCAGACCAGAGGTCCGGTTTTCAATCAGGTCTTGAAATCTGCTTCTTTTTTTTTTGTTGGAAATCTATTATTAAACCGTTAAGAAATAATTTATTGAAGTTAAAAATGCAATAGCTTAAAATACTAAAAAATTAACAATTTTAATATTTTATTTTAATTGAAAACAAAATGATTTTGTTTGGGACTCTTCAAAAACTGACAGCAATTTGGAAACATGTAAATCGTTGAATAAAAAGTAATTTTACTAGCTTTAAAAGTCTTAGCAGGTCCTCATGCATTAAACGATTTATTATTTTAGAAAGCTATTTGCATCCAGTAATTGTATGAATAAAAATTAAAACAATATTACCTTAACAACAAATAATTATAGTTTTATAACAATTTGGTTCAATTAATAATTTAATAACTAAACGATACAATAATTACATTTAACTTTGAAAATTATATTTAAAAACAAAAAAATAACTTTTGGAAAAAAAAGCGGCATAGTTTGTTTTATTTTTTTAATGAAAATGTAAGCAATCCCGAAAAAGGCTTGTCAGAACAGCTACCTGATATCTGGTTTGGCATTCACCTTGGGAATATTAAATTAACAAGTGGTCCCCAATCGTATGTATACCCCGGTCAAGGGAGATAACGATGTCGGCAGGGGTGTGAGTTCTTCGCTTTTTAGCAAAATTACGCTTTTTGTTTTTATCTAGAAAAAGCGGATTTCCACATAAATTGCTAAAGCCTCCCACGAATGTGAGTTCTCTGCTTTTTTGGTTGAAATCTGCTTTTTTTTTTATTAAGAAATAGCTGACTTCTGCCAAATCACTAAAGTCTTACCTCCTTAATTTTTCATCACTATTTGGCTGGATTTTATTTCTCTGTCTCTTTCTTCCTCTCTCTCACTTTATCTTTCTTTCTCTTTTTCCTGTTTTTTCTCCCCCCCCCCCCCTGTCTTGTCTTGCCTTCCTTTTTCCTCTGATGACAGTTCTCTCTGAAAACTGAAAATATTAATTTTGCTGTAAAGGCTAATATTTCAAACGATTCATGGAGAGAGTAAGGGAGTTAGATGACTTTTGTTTCATCAAAGAATTGTTTCTTGTCTCCTCCCCCCTTCCCCACTTGCGCACTTAGTGTCTTTCTCTTAGTTTTAACGTTTTTACGTTAAACTGCTTCGAGTTGTTTAGGAAAACATTTGTTGTTTTCTTGCACTGCCATCTTTCCGCACGCACACGCACACACACACACACACACACACACATCATTCCAGTAATTATAGGAGCAACCGGGATTATGAAAAAGAAGTTCAAAAACTACTTGGCGGATATACCCGGTGAACCATATGTAAGAGAGATCCAAACACTTTCGCTTAAAGGGACTGTTAAAATCCTAAAATGATCTCTTGATTGGAGTCTCTGAAATAGTGGATGAGTGTCTTGTCTGGCATCCAGTAAGATGCCCCATCCACAGCAAAAATAAAATGAAAAGAAAATTGAAAAAAAGAGAGACACACAGAAGGGAGACGTGCTCCCCCCAAGTTTGGAAATTCATCTCGATTTTAGCTTATTTTTGCCATTGGCTACTCGCATCCTTGTGCTTTTTGGCTAAGATCAAAGTGTAGTATCTGTTCCGATGGATACTGCACCCCATAGACTGGTATTGTCTTGGCCTTCGGGGCTTGATTTATGCCGGTCTATGGGTCTGTCCTGTGCAGTTCTAGGAGGTCCACCCTCCCAGGCTTCGCCTCCCCTCTTTGAGGAGGAGTAAGTTTATTGCTTACTGCCTGTGGCGCCCTTACCGGGGAATGCCGACAGGGCTGCCCAGGCAATTTTTAAACCCCACTTTCCCGACTCGACCTTGGGTCACATCTTACTTGTGGGAGTAAGATAAAAACTGGCCTTGTGCCTAACACCTGGAGAGGAGTAAATCAATACTCGCATCCTTGTGTCAGTTTTTGCAAGGAGGCGTCACCATCCTCCCACATACAGCATCTGGTATTTCCAAATGGTCACCCATCTAGTACTGACCAGGCTCAATGGTGTTTAACTTTGATGATCTAACAAGAACCAGTGTGTCAATTTGATTAAAGCTAATATAGTATAATACCCAAAAAGTTGAGTTTTCGGTCCAGGGAGGAGTGTCACTCTCATCCTTAGGATCTGATAGATTAAAAATTAATACTGGCAAAACAAATTATCATTTACTAAAATTACCATATTTTGTTTATTTTTGATACATGTATATTTTTAATCATACAAATATTTTACCTACACTCTTAAAATAATTATATTAATTGCAAGAATTAGGAGTGGATAGAGTAAGTACAGGGAATGTATGCCATTACTAACCAGCAGAGCGTTATCATTGTCGACCAAGAGAAAAGTCTATCAGGCATGTTTACACGGTGTGATTATGTATAGAAGTGAAACCTGGCCAGTGAGGATTGAGGCATGGAGAGAAATATCAGAATGATACGATGGTTGTGTAGTGTGAGTCTTAAAAACAGCCTTAGATCTCACGAACTCAGAGGAAGATTAAATCTGGACAGTATAGGAAGATGTGTGCAGAAGAGTAGACTTCGATGGTATGGCCATGTTGAAAGAATGGATGAGAGGTTTTGGGTTCGTAGATGTAGAACAGTTGAAGTAGCAAGTTTAGATTACAGGCGGAGACCAAGGAAAACATGGGAGAAAGTGATAAGAATGAACCTGAGAGAAGGAGAGATAAAGACCTGGCCAGAGATAATTTAGTGTGGAAGTCAACTTCTTAAAGCTGTCTAACAGATGCCAGCATGTAAAACGGACATTAAACCGAGTATGATGATACAATGTCTAAGTGTATAAATGACTGAAATAACTGTTTAAAGGAGGTAGGTAAAATATTAGTATTACTAAAAAAAAGTCTATGCACCAAAAATAGATCTTATATATAACTAGTTTTACCTACCCGCCTTTGTTTTAATTTGTTTGGGCTTTTTTTAAACTGTCTTTTTTTTTCAAATTTTATTTTTGTTCCAAACAAAGGGAAGAAACACTGTATTGAGGACTACAGAGTTACATCAATTCTTTTAAGATGGTGTCTGTATGAAAATAATTCCAATATGTTCAAAGTATTTTCTGGAAAGAATTAAATTGAATCGCATTCTATTCTTCTTAACAACATGCTGCAATGATCCACTAAATATTTGACGAACCAGAATCAAATATTGATTTTGTAGGAAGAAAGCTATCGGGAACAAAAATTGAGAAAGAGACTGACTTTACTTTATATAGTAGATGAAAAATCAGGAGCACAGCAAAGATTATAAGTAAATAACAGTAAGTCCCAGCAACTACTCCTTATACTTATAGAGAGGAAGTTGCCAAAATTTGATATCTATAAATCTTGGCAATCCTCCTCTGTAATAACACCTGTTTTTTCACTCTATATGTTATATATTTTTTATACATATTTTTTCTTTTTTTAGAAATACAAATATTTTATCCAAGCGTATTATTTTAGACATTTATTCATTGCTTTGCTCAATAGGTTCTGATGAGAAGTGGAACGACAACCAGTTAGCATACCTTTTTTGTAATCTCTGATTTTCATGTTTTACTTTGTCTCCTATTCGAATTTTAGCTAATTAGTAATTATGTCATTAATTATATTAATATAGAATTTAATAAAAAGTTGTCCATTTTTTTATTTATATTAAAATGTTGTATCCTTATAGACCTTTCTGTTATAATCTTGTTCCAAAGTGTTTAATTTTACATTTTCTATGACTGTCAAATTTTATCAAGGGAGATAACTGCTCAGGTTTTAAATATCTCATCTCAGACATTTTGTTTTACATTTCATGAAGAGTCTACCAAAAAGTTAAAAATGCAAACATGTACATATATTTGTATGTATCTTTTTTCTCTCTCTCATAAAAACACTCCTAAGGAAGCCTAAAGTCCACACACATGAAATTCTATAGATTCTACAAATCTGAAGAATTTCAATCATTATGTAATGGGGGATTAAACTTATATTGAATAAATTCTGAAACTCATTAAAATTGTATAATTCTATGATTGTTGACAATTAGAAAAAGAAATACAATGGTTTATTTTCAAATAATAGTTTGCTAGTGTTTGTGTGTGGGTTGGGGGTGATATCATAGATTGGGGAGGTGGGGACATAAGTATCTAACACCGACACTGTAGTATCCATACACCCACACACATTTTAAGGTAAGATTACTTTTACCGAAAGTAACTAAATATTCTTGTGGGTTTTTTTAATATGATAGTTATCCGTGTGAAAATTAATGTGTTCCTTTATTTTAGGAGCACAAATGAACCATAATACTTGACTGTTACCGTTAGATTTTAATTCAAGCCATAAATAACTTTCTGTTCAGCAATTTAAAGGTATCAAAATTACTTTTGCATTTCAAAGTATCAGACTACTAAAGACATTTCACTAATCTTTTAATCTACATATATAAATGTCAATTAATTTCTTATAAAAAGGTTAGAGAATCTAGATAAAAACTAAATGTGTATTCTTATGTAAAATTTTCCAGGGAAGACAATGGAAGTGGTCCTGAATCTGAAAGTGCCTCCTAAGGGAGATATGGGGGCAGACCTCTCTTAAAACTTCAAATATAACCTATTTTGATGAAATTTAAATCATATGTATGAAATTCTCTGGGAAAGACAATGGAAGTGGTCTTGAAACTCTACGTGCCCCACAATGTGCTGAATCTCTATGGGCACCCTCTAAGAGATCTATGGTGTCAGAAACCCCTTTAAAACTCCAAATATGTATATCCGATTTTAATTAATTTAAACCATATCTAATTCAGAGAGTTTTCAAAAATGTCAGTTTCTTCCGACTATATTAGGGGGGGGGGGGTGGAGGGGGGAGTAAAACAAAAAGTAATATGGTATTATGAGTGAAGTAAAGAAAAAAAAACTCATATGATGTTATAAGCAGAGTGAAAAAGAACATAGTGTTCGCCATTAAATCTCGAGCAATGTCGGAGCTTCCTGCTAGTAGATTATAAATAATTGATTAAAAAAGCTGACCTGGTTTACTATCGTCATCCTTGAAAATTCGAAAGTAATTTTAAAATCTTCAAACTGTCGATTAGAAAGTCATTTCTGGTATGAATTAAAGTTTAAGGGTAAAATATTATGGTTCATTTGTGCTCCTAAACAAAAAAACAAACCTTAATATAGAATTGAATATGATATATATATATATATATATATATATATATATATATATATATATATATATATATATATATATATATATATATATATATATATATTTTTAATTAAATATTAAAGTGTTTTATACCTACAGACGATGTTGTTTTGGGCTTACACCCTCATTAGTGCAGGAAGTGGTGGTTTCAGGCGGTCGTATGGACTCAAATGCAGTTCGTAGATTCAGCCTAGAATTACGAGCCTAACACCCAGACTGACACGGCCGCGAGAAATCATCACAGACAGTAATTGAAATTAAGATACACTTACCCAGGAGGCGGGGATAAGCGTCATGATGTCAATAGTGTTCTACGCTCACACGGAACTTTGCTTTATCACAGGGTGACAACAATACTGTAATTTCAAACGGGGCTCTACTTTTAAGACTATAAATCTTAATATATATATATATATATATATATATATATATATATATATATATATATATATATATATATATAGGACCGGCGGGACAGTTATAAAAGTGTGGGGGGGGAGGCTCTCCTAAAAAGTGGGGGAGCTCGGTTAAACACATGCATATATAACTTCATTATTGATGACCGTAAAGTGGGGGGGGCTTGAGCCCCCACCCCCACCCCGGTGCCGCAGTCCATTATATATATATATATATATATATATATATATATATATATATATATATATAATTGTTTTTCCGCAACCAGACACACAACATAGGCCACACATACCAAGCCAGCCATCAACAGGAAATCTTAGAATCGAGTTTCTTCCTCCTTTGGGCTCTTCAGTAGGATACATCTTGACCCAGGTTGTTTGCATGTGCATGTCATACATGGCATTCTGAATTAAACCCTGTTTTCATGCTACGCGCCACACTGATAGCTGGAGGCTGATTCTAAGCGTCTCATGTTTAGTTTTTGTAAGGGTTGTTTCTGTTGTCTGCTGAAGAAATTCAAAGAAATATCTGTTCCTTTCACTCGGAATAACCTTTATCTTTTATTCAATCAAAGTAAGTATAAGATTGTTGAGGTGTTTTTTATCTACTTTGAACTTGCGATATTATTTTGTTTATTATAAAAACAAACTTCTTTTAGTTATAAATTCGCTGCTCAAAAATGTAATTTAGGACTGTTATGCATTTTGGGGGAAATTAATGAAGAACGCCATCTTGTTACATATGAAAGAATTATATTATTCCTTTTGTAAAGTTGTATTGTTTCAAGGGGAGATAACTCTATTGTCCGTGAAAAACTTTCCCACTTTTGGGAGAAACATTTTTTTGGCTTGTTTCATTCTTTTTAATGTTGAAAAATATCGTTTGAAAAAACAAAAAAATCTCATGTTATTTTTTAATGTTACTTTTATTGTAGTTTTCAGCGTACAGTAAATGAATGTATCCGGTGTTGAGATCTGTTTGTACAAAAAGAACTATTGGTCCTAAAATGTTATTTTCAACTTAGTCTAACTAGAAAAATATTGCCAAATTAAAAAATATGTATGCAGAAAATATCTGATATGCTTTTACATATCCGAAGAAGATATACAGTTTACTGAAACGTCATATGACCTGAATAAAGCATATTTAACATAACAGATTTTTCCAATTATTATATATATATATATATATATATATATATATATATATATATATATATATATATATATATAAGTATAAATTTTTATTTATACAAATAATAATATTTGTATAAATAGAAATTTATACTTATGAACAGCTCTACTTGTTATTGAGCACTTTTTATAAACACTTGAGTTTCAACGGATTTATATCTACAGAAACTAATACAATATATGTACTATATATATATATATATATATTCAAAACATTATATACTATATATATATATATATATTCAAAAACAGCGTTGACCGATATGCTTCATCAGGACTTGAAAATCTCACCCTGATCAAGCACAGGCCCGAATGAAATGGAAGGACAAAATAACATCTGCGGACCCTGCGATATGATGCAGGACTACACCAAGAAGAAGAAAATATAAATGTTTCAAATTTCTTTAAAAATAAAACATGTTTATTTATACAATTGTTTCTGACCATTTTAAAAACATACATTTTTTCTTGATAATAAATTCAAGATGTTTTAAAAGGCTTCTTCAGTGAATTTTTTCCATCAAATTACTTCCCACCCCTCAAAAAAAAAAAAAAGAACCGTTAACATCAAAATTGTTCTCTTCATTTTATATATTTATCTTTTTTTTTCCAAAGTGGAACAAATGAGAAAATTTATTTACATCCTTATGTAGGTAAATACCAAAACTGATATTAGAAGACACTCAAAAATCTTATTTTCCTTCACAATGTCCTCCATTAGTCGTTTAATTAAGAGAATACATACAAAAGCTAAGTGCATTTCATTATCGTTATATATATATATATATATATATATATATATATATATATATATATATATATATATTTGATCCTGGCTCATCAGTTCTTTAAATGGATCATTGCAGCATGTTAATCACAATAAAATGTAATTCGATTTAATTCCTTTCATAAATTACTTTGACTGGGTCGGAATTATTTTGATATGAACACCATCTTAGAAAAATGGAATATAACTCTATACAGAGTTACTTCCCTTTGTTCGAAACAAAAAAATAATATTTTGGAAACAAAAACAGTAGAGTTTTTTTTAAATTGTAAGTTAAAACACTACCGGACAATGCTGAGTATATCTGTGTGTGTGTATGAAAAAGGAAAATATTTAATATTGAAAAAAAACTTGAAGATGTGTTTATGCCTGGTGTAAGCTTTATTCAATTCATATAACGTTTTGGTAAAATTATATTTCCTTCCTTTCTCTTACGCCCTACACGTATTCCTTTTTCTTATACTTTTTCCTGTTGGCTCTCAGTCATCTTACTCATGTGTAATGTTCTGTCTCAATTATTAACAGCTTTTTTCTCATGTCTTTTACATATATGAAGAAGGTATACATTTTACTGAAGCATCATAAGATTTATTTTACATTAAAAAAGATTTTCCAGTCATTATTTATATTATATTTCTTAAATAATTAGTATACAATAATTCGAACAAACATACATACCAATGGTTTCATGGAATCACGTGGTACTTTGTCTATTGAACTGAAAGGAGACTCAAACTCAAGATAAACATGCAAAACCCTGACTGGATTCGAACCGTTGCACCAAATTACCCACCTTATAACCAAATGTGCTTCTAATGGTTATCTGGTGTTTGAGTCTTCAGGCCATGAATTGTTTACAATAATAAAGGATAATAAAATGTACTTGATTATCTAAACATAATGTATATATAAATAGAAAATATAATGTATATATAAATAGATATATATGAGAACAAAAAAATAGAAATATTAGCTCTAATATCATTTGGGAAATCTTAAAATTAGTTTCTCCATGAAATATAAATGGTAGAAAGTGTAATTATGTTTAAAGGAAATATACCTAATTATAACCTTAAAAAACAAATTCAATTATTAAATTAAAAAAACAGGAAGTTATAGCTAAGCGCAGACATATAGACAAATATGTACTTTGCTATTTAAGAAAAAAAATGCCCTTTAATAAACAAATGTTTAACAGCTAATATTATATGCAAAGTAACAGTAAATATAAATAGTAGAAAGTGTCAGTTACGTTTAAAGGAAATATACCAAATTATAACCTTAAAAAACAAATTAAATTATCAAATAAAAAACAAGAAGTTATAGTTAAGTGCAGACATATATAAAAATATTTACTTTGCTACTTAAGCTCCAATTAAATAAAAACAAATATGTTCTCAAACTTGTTGCATAGCTTCTGGAAAAAAATCTAATTGTAGGATAAAAAATGATAATTGCCCATTAATAAACAAATGTTTAACAGATAATGTATTATACAAAGCAACAGAAAATAATATTTACAATGAAGAGAAATTATATATAGGGGTTATGAGAAAAAAACTTGTGGTATAAATAAAAAATGTGTGAAACACGGGGTCACTTGTATAAATATTGTTTATTATTCCGTTTTACTTTTTGATTGATGCCAATTAGAGACACTTCTAATGATCCATGATACCGTGAAACTGCAGTAAAAAATTTAAAGCTAAGTACATTTTATTATCATATATAAAATATCTATTTGTCCAAGATCTGCTACCTTAGTTCTGTTCTTGTCCATTTTTTAGAGGTTTGTTTTCTTGTTCAATTTTATGTATATATATATATATATATATATATATATATATATATATATGACCATTGGTTTCATGCCATGAGCGAAGCATCAGATGACTTTAACACGTTTTAGGGTGAAACTTCTGAATTGTTCACGACATGAAACCAATAGTCATAATTGATTAAAAACCATATTTTTTTCAATTATTATAACGCTCTGCTTGAGAAGGCATTGGGCGCTGTACATAAGTGTAAATCCAAAAAGTTGAGACGGTTTTAAAAGCCGATACTCATGAATTATATATATATATATATATATATATATATATATATGGTGAGTCAGAAGTAACTAGGCAGTCAATGTCTTTTTATTTTGAGCACTTATTCTAATCGTGTTCTGCAAAGCTTTAAAAGCATTTAATGTTTTATCAAGTAAATTAAATTTGTTTCATGTACATTCAATAAAGTATTACCTACCTATCAATAATTTTTATTATTTGAACTAAAAATGTTTTGACTGCCCGGTTTATTTGTGGGAGAATATTGTTATTTTGTTGGAATTTCCCAAATTAGGACATCTTGAAAATTTGAGATATTGTAAAAAAAAAAAAAAGAAAAAGATCTTTGTTTTTTTTATGGAAATGTTACAATCAGTATTGTTATTGTTATGTTTGTGCTTTTACCCCTTGGTAGATAATATTTTTATTTGCTGAAGTATGAACTCTTTCAAAAAAATTTTTTATGACGAATAAAACATTTGAAAAATAAATTCAGTTCATTTTTTTATCATGAAGACGGGACAAAATTATGAAGAAAAGGTGGTGGCAAACGTTACTATTTGTGACATAAAAGATTTTAAAGGAAATACAGTTGGCAATCGTCAGACCACTGTGAGGCCTCTGCTCCATATCTAATACGGGATATCCAGCATCTGGAGTTAGTTCAGAGACTGGTTGCTCAAATGGTGTAGAGACTACGGGATCTGCCATATGAAAGCCGACTGAAGAAGCTTAACCTTTTCTCTCTTGAGCGCCAACATTTACACGGTCATCTCATTTTGGCTTACAATCTCTTCAATGACCATTATGATCTCCATCAGGCCTTATTATTCACTCCTGCAAGGTTTGCACAGGCATCACCAGAAACTGTTTCACCACCGATTTCGATTGAACCCCTGGACCTTGGAATGAACTTCAAGGAGATGTAGTAAATACACCAATGATGCAGCAATTCAAGGCAAAATTGGACAGATGCTAGGCCACTGTATCCTCTTCTATGTAAATTTCTACCACCCTATCTCTGCATGGCAACTGAAGCATGCTTGTTTTATTCATATTTTTTTTGCCAAATTAATTGAATTGAATTAAGTCCAAAACAACTTATTTTCGTTTACCTACTCATGCGTGACGTATTTTCGTTAAAAACAATTTTATATTTAATAGAAAATATAAGCATGTGAAGTCACCGTTAATATTGGCCTTTAGTATTTCGTCATCATCGTAACCCTAACTTCCGGAAGAAAAAACCTGGCGGACAGAGGACTAACTACTAACTGCCAATACCAATGGTAACTTCACGTGCTTATATTTACTATTAAATATTAAATTGTTTTCATCGCAGATACATCAAATAGTAGGAAACGAAAATAAACTGTTTGGGATTAATTTCCCAACTATATTTCTTTTAAAAAATGTTACGCCGCCAATAATAACGTTTACCAGAAATGGTTCTTTCAGTATCTAGCGAGACAGTCTCTCTCGTGTCATCGCTTCTGATTTTGGCATGAAACTGTATTTAACGTAACTGAAATGCCACGCTTTTCTCAAACATAAACAAAAAATGTTTTATTTGCGTCATTCAGACTACTATTCTCAGCTTCGTTGTTATTTTCACAACATGTCGGCCGATATAACCTCTGACCTTCTTCAGGTGAAACCTTTTCGAACTTGGGAATCTCTGTGTTGAACTCCGGAACCTATAGAGAATTTCGAATTGAATTTCGAACTGAACCCTTTATTTAATCCGCAAGGATAGAGTGTTCTTGTTCTTAGCATTTTTCTGATATGTAGAAATTCTTTTTAAAAACTCAGCTAAGCAGAATAACTATTATTCTTTTAGTAAAAATTTTCTTTTTCATTCAAAGTTTACTAAGCGACGTACTGTGATGTGTAATATGGATGGCACAATGGCTTTGGGAATGGGACGGTGGCTAAGTGGTTAATGACACCTGGGTGTGCCGGGTTTGAATCCAGTTCGTTCCACAGAAACAAAACCCACACGTGACCTTGTGTCTAACCTCCTGGAGAGGAGGTAAATAAAATACTAACAGACATACTTAGCTCTTTAAAAATAACAGTTTTCTAATATGTAGAAATTCTTAAATAGTCATAGAAAAAGAAAAATCAGCGAAAGGGAATAACTCTTATTCTTTTAGCAAGAGTTATCGTTCCTGACTTAATTTTTTTCATTCAAGTTTTACTAATAGTTACGTTTAATTGGTCCCCCGATTTATAAAATAGGGAGACCTATGTTTTGAGGCATTTCCGTCCGTCCGTCCGTCCGTCCGTCTGTCCATCCATCCGTCCGGATTTTTCTCCGCAACCATCCATTGAATTTCTCTGAAATTTTGCATGAAGTTGTAACATTTGTCAGGTTAGAAAGTGACATTCTCCGATTTTTGAAAATAAATCTGGTAAGCCCCCTAGGGGGTCAAAAGGCCCCGAAATGGCAAAAAATGACATTTTTTGCCCCATAACTTTTCATCCATCCATTCAATTTCTCTGAAACTTGGCCAGAATATGGAGGAAATTGTTCCTAATAGAAAATAAGTATCGCTGACCTTGGAAAAAATCTGGTTCGCGCCCCCAGGGGATCAAAAAAACCCAAAATGGCAAAAAATTACCCATTTCTCCCATAACGTTTGATCCATCCATTCAATTTTTCTGAAACTTGGCCAAAATGTAGAGGCAATTGTTCTGGATATAAAATGAGCATCCTTGACCTCAGAAAAGTTCTGGTTCGCACCCCCAGGGGGTCAAAAATGCCCCAAATTTCCCAAATTTATTGCATTTTACACTCGCCACATCGAGTCACATACAGAGGGGGACCATGCACGCACGACTTGTTACATTTTATTCCTTATGTGCTAGAATAAAAATCCTGAATATGTTAAGCTTTTAACATAAGGTGCTCTTTTTCGTTGTCGAGTTATGAAAAAATATTACATATTTTGTCAATATTTCATTATATCAACGGATGTTCAACAAGAATTTCAATGTGTTCTCCGCCGACATCCGCAAAAGATGTACCTCCATCGTTTTCAGACCGGCGTAAATCAAGCCCCAAAGGCCAAGACAATACCAGTCTATGGGGTGCAGTATCCATCGGAACAGATACTACACTTTGATCTTAGCCAAAAAGGGAAGAAAGAGTAGAAAGTAAACAAAAGGTTGAAGAGAAGGACAGAAAGAAAGAGAGGGAAACCGACATAAGCGTGAATCGAACATTTAAACAAAAAATATTCTTTATACTTTGTTTACATATTACGTTAGATATTTAAAATGAGTGACTTTATTCTCAAAATTCTCAAATGCAACAAAAAGACCCTTTTTTAAAATCAAATAATTTACTTTTCAAAGTGGAATAAAACTGATTTCAAATTAATATGGATTGAATATTCAGAAACTTGTTTTAAAAATGAAAAGAAATCTAAAGGGCATGGCATATCGCATGACACAAAAATGCCCCAAATTTGTGTGTGGCGTATAAATTCTTTGTTCAGAAGATCCTTAAAAAATTCATGCTTCCTTGTAAAAATGAAAAGCTTTGCATCATTAAGTAGTGCAAAACTTTTTTTGAAGATCAGGCTGTAGTTTGTGGGTAGAGTGGGGTAGGTAGGCAGGCATGTATCAACACAACTTGATATCATCAGATAGGAGTGTTTGAAGTTGTGTACAAGCTTCACAAGACTATTCTCTATCACTACAAATCTACTATCAGACCATATATAAAGTACTGTTGTTATACTTGGGCTGGTGAATTTCTGTCCCATTTGAGGGTTCTTGATAAGGTTCAGAAACGTATCTGTAATTTGATCGGCCCAACCCTTTCTTCTTCTTTACAACCTCTCTCTCAAAGACGTGATATTGCTAGTCTCAGTCTTTTCTATAAATACTATTATGGCACCAAAAAATAATCTTAAAATTTGACCGGTCAGCTCAATAATTCTGACGGTTAACTTATTTGTAAATTTACGTGCTTTTTGTTTACCAAGATTGATATTTCACTAATTAGCTTGTGCCTTTCAATCGTAGTCGTGTCCCTTTTCTTCCTGGGATTCTCATGGATGGTTCTGCTCTTGAGGAGAAACTGACTCTGAAACTTCTTGGTCTTTCTCTCTCATCAAATCTTTCTTGGCGTTCATATATTAGATCCATTGCTTTTTCTGCTTCTCGTAAAGTCTGTTCTCTCTATCGCTCCAAACATTTTCTCAGAACCTGAGGCTATTCTTTATCTCTACAAATCTACTATCAGGCCATCTATGCAGTACTGTTGTCATACTTGGGCTGGTGAATCTCTGTCCCATTTGAGGGTTCTTGATAAGGTGCAGAAACGTATCTGTAATTTGATCGGCCCAACCCTTTCTTCTTCTTTGCAGCCTCTCTCTCTCTCTCTCTCTCACAGACATTATGTTTCTAGTCTCAATCCTTTCTATTAATACTATCATGGCATGTGTTCTTCAGAATTGTGTGATCTATTCCCGGCTTCCTTTGTTTCAGCTCGTTTGACTCGTTGGTCTAGTGGTCTTCATCAATTCGCTGTTTTGATACCTCATTGTAATACAGCTTTCTATTACATTAGCTTCTTTCTAAGAACTGCAGGTTTGTGGAACTATCATGCTGCTGACTGTTTTCCTCCTAGCTATAGCCTTGGTCTTCTCAAGACTAAGGCCAATAGGCATATCCTGTCTTTGCGATAATCATCTTTCGTTTTTGTTAGCTCCTTACATCAAGTGGCGTCATGCCTTGTCTAAAGTGATTTCTATAAAAAAAGAAAAAGCTGACAAAGAATGATTTTACTTATGAATATTTATTTGCAAAAAAAAAAAACCAGATCATGACTGTTTTTATCGATTCCTTTTCTTTAAGACAACGTCAGTCATTGGTTGTTTAATCTAAATTTTCTTTAGCTATTCTTTTTTTTTTTTAGAACCGGAAGTGAAATTTTCTTACGTTCAAGCCTGTCCTTTTAGGATACTAGTTTCTTACCAGCATTTTAATACCACACATCCCAGGCGGCTGTTTTTATACAAGGTTCACCTCGGCCTTGGGACTGCTATGCCAGACTCCTCCTTGTCTTAGGTGATGGACCTTCACAGATATTAACTCTGCTCTTGGGGGAGGGGGTTATTGCAGATCGGCTGAGGCGTCCCTAATGTTGATGGGCCTATTCATAGTTACCTTTATAGCCACCCCTCTTGGAGTAGTTGTCACATCTGTTAAATATTGGGCGAGTAGATCTGCTAGTATATAAATTGTTTTGTTGAAAATAACAAAAAATGACAGTTCAGTCAGAGTTAACTTGATGAACCTGAGATTAAACTTACTTGGGCTATGTAAATTGATAGAAACGGACGTGACGCCACATGGCTCAAAGAGAGAGTGAGTGAGAGAAGTCGGCAGTTCGTTGCGAGCACTACACGTGTGAACATGTTATTTTAAAATGCATCGATTAGATATGATTAAACAGTGATTATCGATCTCTCTCTCTCCTCCTACACCTCACTGGTCAGTGATTTTGAACGAAGAGCTAGTCAAATAAATATACTCTCTTCCAATAGTTTTGTCTTGACTTAGTTCATTTCCGAGGTATGAAACAACTTATTTTCAGGCGACGTTCCCTCAGTCTGGCAGGATTTTTTTAAAAAGGTGCATATAGGAACAATCAACTAACAAGGTAGGATTATGAACTTTCATGTGTGACACAAGGTTGAAATGTAACACATCTTGCTGTAGTGGGAAGCAAGCAAATAACCAGCCTGATCTGAATCGCAAGACCCTTCTTTGTCAGAGTGAAGTATGGTTCAACTCGGTCCTGGGAGGTGCATCCTCCCAGGCATTACCTTCTTTTTTTGTGGAGGTTGGCCTTGTACCACATCTTGCTGCACTCGAAGGCAAGTAAATAGAGATCTATTGTGTAACCTGAATCAGACAGAGATTGAATTCAGTAGCCTATGACAGAATAAAACAACAAAAACTTAGAAAAAGGTATTTTCAAAGTTGATGGCACCAGAACATTTTGAATTCTTCAAATCTAATCCCTAGAAAAGTTTATACAATGACCTGTTATTTTTACTCTGATTCTGTTTGATATAAGAACAATTCAGAATTAAAAATAAATAAAGTGAAATTGATCGAAAATTAATCAAGAAACATTCAATATATACCTAAAAAAACATGTTTTGTTTATTCAAAGTTTTTGAAACGATCGAAAACCCTAACCCTAACCTAATCCCAAACAATTTTGCCTCGCTTAAAATGAATTGATTTCTTTATTTCAATGAATAATTTCTTTTTTATTTATTCAGGTATTTTATTTTTATTTCTTAAGAAATAAAAGGCAAATGAACATAAAAGATCTCCGTGTATCAGCTTGTTCGAAAGAAAGATTCTAACAGGATTGCGGAATTGGAGTCCGAGTTGGGAGTCAGAGGTTTTGGAAGGAGTCAGAGTTGGACTCATAAGATAGCTAGGAGTCGGATCTTTTAAGTTCCGAAGAATCAACAAACACTCTGAATATTGGAAGACTTTAAAATAAGGAGTCAGAGTCAGACATTTTGGAATTCTAGGAGTTGTAGTCAGACCTTATACCTTCCGACTCTGCAAGCCTGCATTCCAAGACAAATTTTATTTTCGTGAAAAGGAAAACAGCATGAAATGCATTGAAATTGAAATATTTTACTCTAGTATTTTCTTTGCTGCCCAATGCATATAAAATGGACATTAAACCCAAGAACAAGAAGAACAAGAATTATTGCAACTCAAAACAATCAGTGATAAACAGCAAGGACAACCACTCATCATGCACATTTTATTTGTAATGCTGTGGCCCCAAATAGACTTGTAATTGAAGGGGGGGTGTTGGTCCCTTCCTTACATTTATCGCACAAAATGAATGGAACGAACAACAACCGAGTAACAGGCAACAAAAAAGGTTTTATTTAACAGAGGGTTGGAACTGTGTCCCAGTGAAGAAAAGATGCTGCCGGGTCGTCAACAAATATATTCCCAGTGGAGATGGCTGCTGCTGGAACGATGCAGGGGAAAGGCAGGAGAGAGATGTTTCTTCGTTGCTGGCCGATTTCTCTCTGCTGAATTCTTCAACTGACCAGGTGGTAGAAAATAGTCCATGAGGGGACAGTTGATATCAATACACCCTGCAAGCCGATTGGTCAGCGTATGACCAATTTGCTCACAGGGGACGAAAAGAAATAGATCCTATTTCAGTCTGCTACATCCTTATATAACATTATAACACTGAATAAACATATGTGACGTGACCCCTCTTATTCCTTCTTTAGGGGGTTCCAAATATGAACAGTTTGTTATGTACTTCAAATCGTTATGCATCACATTGCCTCTTATGGTTATTTGTCACATAGCCATTATCTTTATTGATGGGATTCGCTTGTAACTTGTCAAGATGCAACGTATCAAGAAAAAGACTGGAAATTTACTAATTCATAACAAACCCTATTTAAAATCACACATGCAAACAAAATCTGCATGCCATTCGCTAACCTATAGTTGTATAACCAACTTTTGTAATCTCATTCTTTCCCAAATAATTTTTAAACTTGTCAAAACAAACCCTTTTTTAAATTCCAGATGCAAACAAGATCTATATTCTATTTGCTAACCTATATTTGCATAACCCACTTTCATAACTTTATTCTTTTCCAAATGATTTTTAAACTGTTTTCAATGCGAGGAGCTTCAAAGTGGAAATTTTTATTTAATGATTATTTCTGCATAACCTACTTATCTCTCATTCAATTTTGTTACATATTGACCTTTTATTCACATTCACATACATATTTAAAATCCAGCTCTTGCGGCATTCACCGAGAAATCAATCCTCCCAAAGCTAAAAATCACCTGTTTGTACATATATGACTGCATGCATTACTCCTGTATTATCTTCAAAATGTAATAATCCAAATGGGATCAAGAGTACAATAAGGACCCCAGTTCATTAACACAACACGCGGAACATGTTCCGGAAGTCACCGGCGTCTTCCGGTTCGTCTTCCGGTTGACCTCGCAATACACATGGTCGCTATTTACAAAACAACTTGTAAATAAAATAAACGAAATATATACGCTTTTTTAAAAATCGGCTGACTTGTAATCTTTCGTTTTGCAATAAACAAAACAATTTATCGTTTTTTTGTTTTACTTTTATTTACTAAGAAAAACAAATTTTAAACGCAGAACATTCTATATTTCGTGTTGTGTATTTTAAGAAAAAGTGGAGGGCTATATGAAAATATTACGCAATTTATTTTAATAAATAAACGAAATATATACGCTTTTTTTAAAATCGGCTGACTTGTAATCTTTCGTTTTGCAATAAACAAAACAATTTATCTTTTTTTTTGTTTTACTAAAAAAAAAAAAATTTTAAACGCAGAACATTTTATATTTCGTGTTGTGTATTTTAAGAAAAAGTGTATTGCGAGGTCAACCGGAAGATGAACCGGAAGACGCCGGTGACTTCCGGAACATGTTCCGCGTGTTGTGTTAATGAACTGGGGTCCTTATTGTACTCTTGCTCCTAAAAATGTATATTATACATTGCTTATCTCTTTGATAAATTGAAGCTCTCTACTTCTGAGCTTGAAGCCTCCTGCGAAAAATGGGGTATTAAATTAAATCCAAACAAATGCAAGATCGTTTCCTGGCGATAATATTTCAATCGAAACAAAATGATTGGAAAACACAAAGATTTTGCATTTCTTCACTCATTTCTTGGCTCAGTTGTTCCAGGACTTTCATCTGACATTAACAGAAGAATAGGACGCATTTGGACGACTAAAAGAAAAGGTACGGCGCAGGAAGGATATATCAACACCTCTGAAGTTAAGACTTTATAATGCATTGATAGTTCATATCAGTTGCAAGTGAAAGATGAACTATACTGGCAGAGCATGAGAGGAAGCTCAGTGATGAACTGTTTAATATCTACTCTTGGAGTAACTTTGCGAGATAGACAAATAAATGCAGATATCAGAAAGAGGCTTAATATTAATGATGTAGTTTGAAAAAGAGAGATTGACATAGTTTGAACATGTTTCCCGGCTACCAGACTCCAGCTATGTAAAGAAATCATATAAAAAAATTTCACTGAAGAAAGATCAAGAGGCGATTGTCAATGAGATGGGCTTAGCAGATAAGAAGAGCTGATACTGGTATGCCACTCCTGATAGTGGAAAAACTGGCCAAAGACCGTGGCAGCATTTTGTGGTGAAACACAGAAGTTAAGTAAAGTATTCCGAGGTCCAGGGATCCTGATTAAGAAAGCGGCCCTTCTCTGGTTCAATCGAAATCGGTGGTGAAATAGTTTCTTGTAGTGTCCGTGTAGACCTCTTTCTGGAGCAGGAGTAAATAATAGGTCCTTAGGTATATCATAATGCTCATTGAGGAGATTGTGGGCCAAAATGAGATCACTGCATAATCGTTGGCGCTCAAGGGAGAAAAGGTTAAGTTTCTTGAGTCGGCTTTCATAGGGCAGATCCCATAGAGCCTGCACCATTAGAGTATTTATTTACCTCCTCTCCAGGAGGTTAGGCACAAGGCCAGTTTTATCTTACTCCCACAAGGAAAATGTGACCCAAGGTCGGGTCGGGAAAGTGGGGTTTGAAAAGTCAACGCCCGAGAAAGTGAGCACTCTGGCCATTAAAAATTGCCTGGGCAACCCCGTCGGCATTCCCCGGTAGGGGCACCTCAGGCAGTAAACAATAAACTTACTCTTCCCCAAAGAGGGGAGGCAAAGTCTGGGAGGGTGGACCTCCTAGAACTGCACAGGACCGACCCATAGACCAGCGTAAATCAAGCCCCGAAAGCCAAGACAATACCAGTTTATAGGGTGTAGTATCCATCGGAACAGATACTACACTTTGATCTTAGCCATTCGAGTAGCCAGTCTTTGAACTGTAAAGCAAACAAATCAAACCATAAATAAAATTGTAATATTGAGTGGGGAGTTCTTCGATCCCCACCAATGACTCATAACCTTTTAATTGACAAAAAACAACTGAGTCCCCCATTGATACATTCTCAGTAATTGGCTCACTGAGTAGTGACGTCTCGTTGTAAATGTGGTCGTAGTGATGATGTAGCAGCCAAAATTTCTGTGTCTCCTTCTTTCGTTGTAACTGAAATAATGTAACAAATAAAAAAAAACGCTAACAACATATTTACCCAATGACGTCATACTTTTTTATATTTTAATTCTTTTACACGTTACGTGAGATTCCTATTGCCCAATCCCCCAGGCAGAGTGGGTGGAGGTAAACGAAGATAAAGTTTCGAAAAAGATGTTCGAACTAAGTCAGCTCACCTACCAAACAGAAAAACGATTCCGATACAATTACCAATTCTGATTCTTTTAAAATCTCTAAATATTTAGCTATAGAGTTGTTTTTTATTTAATTTTTGGATTACTGTAAAAACATATGTAATATGTGCATATATTTTCGCAAACGTAAAAATACACTTAAGGGGAGGGGTTTATAGAGTTTAGTTTTTACTGGTAGTTTAAAATCAATAAATATTTATCATTTTATCATTAGTACGAGCAATGGAAAATTAAGTTTTAAACAAAAACAAACAAAAAACTTTAAAAGATCGTTTTTTCGCATCGGAAAATAGGCACAAATTTCTTCTGATTCCGATACGCACAAAAGTTCCAATTTTTACGATTCCCGATTCCGATTAATTGTCCCAACACTAGTAATTATCAGCAGTGTTTTCTTTAGCCTCTGAAGTCCAAACGAGTTTACACAGCTGTATATGTTTATTGGAGAAATAAGTATTCTTAAACATAATTCATGCAGTTTGTCAGTTTTCTCACGCAAAATGAATCAAAGGTTTTCTGTTAATATTTCTTTTTATTATTATTATGTTTTAAAGCTTGACATGACATGATTAATTAAAAGTGATTGTTTAATCTTAGCAATTAAAACATCTGTGACCCCCACTCGTGTCTGCACCGTGGGGATCGTGGTCAACCGCACACACAGGTGTATGATATCCTGGTCGCTGTGCCAAATTGTGAACCCCACTCGCGCGCACAGTCTCGCCAGACCGTGAACACACTTCAGCCTAGCATCACCACCAAGATGCATATTAGTGCGTAACCAGGGTACCCGTTCCCCATGGGGCCCCGGACACTTTGTCACACATCCACACCTGCGCGGTACTGAATTATACAATAAACAGAAGCAATAAAAAGAGTATGGCATCATTTTTGACAGCATGAGCACACTAGTAGAATAAATAATATAGCTGAGGTATAAATTAAGCTGATTGGATCACGTCTCTTGCTTGATTTTGAATGTTTAAGCCCACACGTAACCAAGGGTATCTAGCCTGACTTGAAGCAATCGTCTCGCATAACAGAAGAGCATGGCTTCAATGCACGACCTTTGCTATCGATGATGATGCGATTCAACAAGAGATGTGGGGCATCTTTTACGAGACTCAGCAGAGTAAAAACGCTAAAAAAACAAATTTGCAACAAATAAAAGTAACTGTAAGCTGTAAAAGTTAGTTTCAAACTTGCATGTGCTATTTGTTTGTATTTTAAACCCGTTTGAAGTGCTATTTATTAGAAATCAATAGTTTTCTCACCGCAACTTGAGAAAACAAAATGGCCGATTTGGGGGGGGGGGTTACTAACAAATGCACCTGGAGCGGCCATATTGATTTTTGTGAAAACGTTGGGAAAAAAAACAAGACATTTTTTTTTTTACATCTAATGAAAACCCATTTATAATACGTAAAAATAAAAACAAATTACATAGGTAAGTAGAAAAATATCTATTCTCGTCGTAGGTCAACTTCACTTGTTGCAAATTTATGTTTTTAAACCCTTTCTTATTCTTATTTTGGACCCCGTTCGCGCCTCTGCTGAGTCTCGTAACATATACCCGAGATGTGTTTTTCAATATCTCTATATAAATTCTTCTGTGTATAACAGTTAGTATATATTGAAGAGAAAGTAAGCATGAGTAGCAGCTGAATCGAAGAATTAGTATTGTTTGTAATGTATAGGAAACGACAACTGTAAAAGTTGTAGGTAACCAACATCTCTAAAGAAAAACGTGTGAAAACAATAAAAGTCAGTTCTACAACTTCAGCAAATTGTTTTCTTTATCAAGTGATTTTTTTTTTATTGATGTCTTTGTGAATGTCCAAGGTTGATAGCGCATGATTTATTAATAAAATTATTTAATCTTAGCAATTAAAAAAAAACATGCATGCGTGATACTGAATATGCAATGAATGGAAGTAATGAAATAATATGACGTCATTTTTTTTATAAGCATAAGCACATTAGTAAATAAATAATATAGTTGAGGAACGAATCAAGCAAGTGGGATGACGTCTCTCGTTTGATTTCAAATGTTACACCCACACCTAACTAAAAGCATTTAGCCTGCCTTGAAGCCGCCATCCAGTCTAACAGTGGGGCATGGCTTCAAATGCATGACCTTTGTTATCGACTGAAACACTTCTCGATCCCGATTGCATTTGTGGAAGACTCATTCTACGCTTTGATTTAGAGATGTGTGAGGTTCACCGATGCTGATACAACTCGACAAGAGATATGTTCACGCTTCACTTGTAGTCCAGATCATTATTCATGTCATGCTGCGACAATGATAAGCGTGGTTTCATTCACGGTTCGAACCATTGTCCGGGCCTTTGGGTCTGGATTTACGCCGGTCTATTGGGGGTTGCCGGTCCTGTGCAGTTCTAGGAGGTGCACCCTCCTAGGCTTTGCCTCCCCTCTTTGGGGAGGAGTAAGTTTATTGCTTACTGTCTGAGGCGCCCCTACCGGGGAATGCTGACGGGGCTGCCCAGGCTATTTTAAAAAAGCCAGAGTGCTCAAATTCTCGAGCGCTGGTTCTTTCCCACTTTTCCGACCTTGTGTCACATCTTGCCTTGTAGGAGGAAGATAAATAGAACAGTTCGAACCATTGGACATCGTCGATAAACGCTCTGCTGGTGTTAGCATTTACCCTGTAGTAATCACATGTTTTGATGCACTATTTTCTATTGATGTAAACAGACAAAGTTAAGCACTGAGTAATTAGCCCATCAGCCAATAGAATGGCTTGGTGTATGAATACAGTTCTTCAAAGTGTGTCCACACAAATATTTTCTACTTCGAACCAGTTGGATTGTATCTTCATTAGTTGACACAGAAACCATATAACAAAGGGCAAAATTTCATAAACCCTAAAAAGACATTTAGAAAACAGATATACGCACTTCTTATATGGCTGCGAGATGTGGTCGAGGTTGAAACGTTAAAACGACACGATCCTGGCTGCAGCGCATCAGATGGAGAAAATTGCCGATCTCACTGTAAAGACTTCCATGAAAAATTATGTCGCACAACTACGTGTCAACTTATACGGCCACGTCACCCGATATCAGTCATCCGAAACGCTCGAAAGTGTATCCCACATCGATGTTGATGGATCAAAGCCGCTCAATAGGTCACTTAAGACATGGAAGGGATCAGTTGATGATGACCTAATCCTAGCGAGCAGTACAAACGAAACAGCAACAGACACGAGAAGTTGGAAGTCATTCACGAAACGGCTAACCTGAGCATGAGACAAAAAAAAAAATGAAATAATAATGATATATTTGTCGACCAGTATATTTTTATGAGGGGGGGGGGGTATTTTTATCCTTGATGTCTTTGCAGATATGCAAGTGTGACAGTGCACAATTTATTAATAAAATTATTTAATCTTAACAATTTAAAAAAAAAACATGCATGCGTGCTACTGAATATTAGTGTTGGGACGATTAAGCGGAATCAGAATTGAAAATTGGAAAAATTGGAACTTTTTGGGGCATCGGAATCGGTATCGGAATCGGAAAGATTTTAGCCTAATTTCTGATTCCAAAAACGATTCTTTTACTTATCTTTTGTTTGCTTTAAATCTTAATTTTCTATTGCTGGCACAAACGAAAAATATAGATGAAAATCTCACAGTGAGTTTATCAAAATTTTAGCGGGGAGCAAAACAAGGAAAAGAGAGGGCATATCGCCTTGATTCCAATATAAGCGAAACGGTCACGGAGCGAATAAAAAGAAACTAGTGGGACCCCCACCCCCACCCACACACAGCAAGCCCACGCCCGGGTTGCTCTAAAACGAGAATACTGTCCGGCAGCGCGCCAGACAGTGAAGGCCTCCCTCCTTCTCACAAGGATGACTCCAGACCTAGATTTAAAAAGGGAGCCGAAAATGCCAAAACCCCAAAATCTCGGTGCGTCAGCTCTTCTTCGACCACTCTCAGAAACTGGCCCGTTCTGTTGGGAACACTTAACTCGCAGTTGGAATGGTGCTTGAGTGGAAGCAGTGACGTCTCCACTTCACTTACAAAAAAAAAACTGTCATGGCAGTCGACAAAGAAGACCTGGACGCATCCATACCACCAGCGCAGCCATGGAAGAAAGGGCCAGTAACATGGGCAACCCAGTCACAGCTGACACCTGAGCAGTATCGAGAGATCTTCTGCACAAATTACGCTCAGTACGCTGAGGGAAACATCATCAAGTCTGTAACTGGTGTGTGAGAGAGCTTTCAAAAGAAGACAATCTAACTTGTGATGTCGGACATCAAGCTGAAAGGGCTGACTGGGGTCGAGAAAGAGACCATGGTGGAGCTATTCATCGATCTAAATATTCTGATGCAGGAGTTTCGCCATATGAGAAGTTCTGCTCACCACACCAGAAGATGCCGAAAAAGTATCCCAGACAGACTATAAGTGAAAATACTTAAAGCTTAAGACAGAGTACCTAGGCAGAAGAAGGACGACAGTGTCCATCCTCAGCATCCAGTCATATATCTAGGCAGAGCAACTTGGAACAGTAATGGGCCAGTATGGAGACGTTGAGGCGGTCATCCCGGTCAGAGCTCCCAGGGGTGTAATGATGGGAGATTACACCCCACCCTGTGCATGCAGTTTGACAAAGATTGCTTCAAGAATATACATACTCTGCTCAGGTACGAAACATAGACACTGTCAGCAGTAGCATGGTGGGAGGTTGATGGCTGCAAGGGCCAATCACTGATTTGGCAAAAGCAAGTTTTGGATCGTCGCGGTTTATGCGTCCAACACTCCTGGTAAGAGGGTTTCCTTTTTTTAGCAATTGGAGGCATTCCTCACAGGTTCTGAGCAGCTAATTTTAATTGGTGATTAGAATGCCATCCTTGATCTCAAGACAGATAGGGTGGGCGGGACTAGCAGAATGGATAGTTGTGAGAACAGTTTGTTAACCTGATGGCCTCATGCGATCTAGTTGATAGGTTACGACTCGAGAACCCAGTGCGGGAGATGTGGACTTGGCATTTTAGTGGGTGTTCTGCTCAAGTACTTACTTGTACAGGATGTTTATTAGAACATGCGATGCAAACTTTCTATCTTGCCCCAAGTTTCACTGGTTAGGACACTCGGGCCACAAAATAGATAGTTGTGGCCCGTTTGAACTTAGGGAGTAGACCTAAGTTAGCTGGTTAGTGGAAGTTAAATAACTCTTTGCTGGAGATACGTGACTTCCGAGAAACGCTAACTATCTATATGCAGCGGGATTTAGTGGGAAAAGTTACAGAGGACTAAGTGCAGGGTTAACTTTAAATCTAAGATTAGATGCTTTTCTGTTCAATATAGCCAGAGCTTCGCCTTAAATAAAGTTAAAGCAGAAAAGCTGTTAGAAGAGAAGGTGGCCAAGGCGGTGGCTGGTGGGGGTATTCCCTAACCATAGTACAAGTCAAAGGGGACCTGAAACGTTTGACTAACGAGCGGTATGAGGGTCAGACAGTCAGGGTAAGGTTAGAAAGAATGTCTAACGAAGCTGTTAAGGTTAACACTAAAGAGATTGGATCATTACATTTAAGATGTGAAAAACCTGGAAGAACGGTCCTTCGTATCGACACGTGAAATCTGTGAGAGGTTCAAGAAGCATTTGCGAATCGCTTCATCCAACTGCCCAGACTCTGCGTCCAGGAGTTTCACAGCTTTTTGACCGACTCACTCCGCCACTCGTTTGAGCAGGGATCCATTTCTGCCCAAGTCACCAGGGGAGCGAGATCATTACTGAAGAAAAAGGATGGGTATGGGGGGGGGGGGTAGATTATTTTAGGCCCATAGATCTACTCATTAAAGATTTTGGCAAGAGTTCTTGCAAATCGCTTGCAGGTTGTTATTGTCGACTTGGTTGAACATGATCAGAACTATACATAGAAGACGACACCGAAGCCACACTGATTAGATCAGTCCAAAGCTTTCAACAGGGTCGACTATCGTTTTCTGGGATCTGTTCTAGAGGTAGCAGGATTTAATCCGGACTGCCGCAAATGGATCTCCATTCTGTATCACCATCTGACGGCATCGTGCAGGTAAATTGGAATACGGTCGGGATCGTTCGTAGTTTCTCGGTCAGGACGTCAGGGTTGTCCGCTGTCACCCCTACTTTATGTTATTGCATTGGAGCCTTTCCTGTGCAAGCTAAGGGGCAGGGCAGCGAGAACAGCCCTATGCAGTATCGCTCTACCCAGTGGTGCGTGGGCCTGGGTTTCCGCGTATGCCGATGATGTCACCGTGTGTGTGTCAAACTTTCAAGACATTATCACAGTGACTAAAGCACTCAAACAGTACACAGAAATAATGGCCTGAAATTGGCTGCCTGGAGCGGTGCACCTGTGCTGCTGGTTCTTTTCAACTGGTCAGATGGCCCGTTTGGATCCTTGGCGGTTTGTTCGGGTCTCCAGCCTAAAAAGAACTGGTCGGAAGTAGAGCATCAGTGAAGATTTGGCTTTGAAGGGGGTTTTCCCTTAAAGGTAGAGCTGCGACGTGCGCCGCTTACATCTTTCTGCCTATCCTTTACCGATTGGCTGTGGACCGCTTGGCGGCTCTTACGTGTCAGCTCTTCACACTTTTGTTGTAGAGCAAGAAGTCGCTAGTCCATAGACAGGTCTGTACTCGATGTCCAAATGAGGGGGGGTTCGGAGATGCCTGACTTGGCAAGTCATTGACATGCTAAGAGACTGTCATTCATGAGCCAAACCTTGATAGAGGAGTCTGCATGGGGGCCCTGAGGTTAAGAAAGCCTTTCCCAAACTCATCTCGATCACTTGGTTGAAGGACGACGTAAACCAAGAGGTCAATCGCAGTTCTTCAATGAATGCCGAGCTGCACACAGTGACTTTGCACGGTTTAGAAAAACACTATATCGGGAGCTAGTGGCGGGGACCACTTCGGATCCGCTTGGGGAGCGGCTGAGATGGTTAGAAGAGGAGGTCTGCTCTCAGTGGAGTTGGGCGCCAGGCCAGAATGATCTCATAACTCTTGAGTTTTATTTGACCTGACGATTGATCCAAGATTAATGACAGAATTTTCAAAGCTAAAACTAGTGTCAACCCTTTTTGCCTGTGCAAAGGTACTGCATCAAATTTTGTCAAAAGCTTGGTGATTCTCAAAGCAAAACCATTTGTAAGGTTCAGCAAGTGTTTGGAGAAGATGCGATGGGTGTAACACAAATTAAGGAGTGGTTCAAGTGATTTAAAAATGCCCGCGGAGAGTGACCAGCGTTCTGGCAGGCCCCAAACTGTTCAGAGTGCAGCTGTTGCTAAGAGGGTGCGAAATTTGGTAATGGACGATCGTCGTTCAACTGTGCGAGAGATCACCCAAAAGGTCAGAGTGAGTAAAGATTCTGCACATGCAATTTTGCGTGATGATTTGAACATGCACAGAGTGGCTGCAAAATTTGTGCCCAAGTTGTTGTCGCAGGAACAAAAGGACCTCCGTTTTCAAGTTGCACAGGACCTTCTGGAAACCGCCAACACTGATCCTGGGTTTCTGAACACCGTGATAACTAGAGATGAGTCATGGGTGTATGGGTACAACCCAGAAATAAAAAGACAGTCGTCGCAATGGAAGCATCCCGAGTCTCTAAGGCCAAAAAAAGCGCAACAGGTGCGAAGCAAAATCAAGGTGATACTGACTGTTTTTTTGATATCTATGGAATTGTGCACCACGAACACGCACCAGAGGGACAAACAGTGACAAAGGAGTACTATCAAGATATTCTTCAGCGTCTCTGTGACGCAGTTTGGCGCAATATATCAGACATGTGGACGGTGAAAAACTGGAAACTGCATCACGACAACGCCACCTGCACATTCATCCCAATTGATCCAATATTTCTTGACCAAACATGGAATTCCAGTCGTTCGCAAACCTCCAGACATGGCTCCTTGCGACTTCTAATTGTTTCGAAAATTGAAGACGCCACTGAAAGGTTCCTGTTTTGAGATCAGAGAAGAGATAATGCGGAACATGATGGCGAAGATGAACACCATTCCAAAAGAAGACTTCCAGAGGTGTTTCCGGCAGTGGATGGATTGGTGGGCTAAGTGTGTGCAAGCACAAGGTGCCTACTTTGAAGGGGATTAGGGTCCCAACTCCGTCAGGTATTCAAAATATTTTTTCTGGCGTAAGGTCGAATACCTTTTAAACAGGTCTTGTAGGGAGTTGGGATAAATCGCCTTCTGATTACAATCTAATTTTGCACTTTAAACATCAGCTTAAAGTCAAAATAAGATGTGATAGAAGATTGCACTCTGTACAATTTAAAAGGAGGTGGATACACACCGCTAGCTTATGTGTGTTTGGACGAACCAAGTTTTAATACATGTTCCCTGCCTAGGCATAGTGCACGTCGACCTAGAGTCTTATCAGACTCCATCCCAGTTAGCAAAGTTTCTTAGCTAGTGGTACAAGTTCTGCCCCTCCCTCCTTCTTTTTGTTTTTTTCGGTATTAGAGATCCTCCGAGATGCCCCTACGCCGACCTGGTACCTATCTCGGAAGACCACCCTTGCCCATGAACACCATCCAGTTTTTATTTCTTTTTCTTTTTTTTATGGAAATCGCTCAAGAGAAGGCATGAAGCTACTTGATGTAAGGGGCTAAAAAAAATACTACTTCAAGGTCAAAAACTAGCCAACGATAAGTGTTAGATGGATAGATTACGACACAGAAAACAGCAATTCTTCCCCCTTTGTCAGAAACACCGCTAATAGAATGTGAGGACTAAAGGACAAAATAAGGGAAGCAAGAGTTATGAGGCTGCTGAAAGTAAACCCAAGGTCCACTTTATACCCCAATAATCCACTTCCCCACCTAGGAACTGCCTTGCTTGTTTTCGGTTGTTGAAAGAACATGGAAAACAGTGAGCAGCTCATTCATATCTAAATAGATTTGGGAGGGGCTGGTTACTAACCACCACACTTACCATTTTATTTTGTTTCATTTTATTTTTTTCTAAATTACTAGTTGTTTTTTTAGTAACCCCCCCCCCCCAACCCAACCGATAAAATTGTACATATATATTTTATGTAAATAAGAATCGTCTAAAAACCGGGCATAATTTTAAGTAGGATTGTCCATAGAGTGCATGTGGTATTGTGGTGGCTGGAACTAGTTTAGAGGGCGACAGACTACCTTCCTATCCAATTTTGGCCTTGTGCCACATCTTATTTTATAAAGAATATTGCTTATGTGAAATTTTTCAAAGATAAATAAATTGGCCTTTTCGCTCAGAGCAAAATGTAGTATCTGTTCTGATGCTGCACTTCATCTTTTCTGTTATCGGTCAGTGAAAGAGAAATCTTTTTAGACTGAGGCGATTTTTATTTTTGTTTCCTGGATAACTGGATTTCCCCCACATTAAAAACCAACTTTGTGTATGTATAATTCTGCTCTGGTAGGGATGATCAAATTTAATATTATTACGACTATAGTTTGCTAATGAAAGCCAAAACGAGGCTAAAGAATTTAGACTATAGAATATTTTGGGTTGAAATTTTTATTTTATATTTATAAAATGAAAAATATGCTGTTTTTTTATTTGTTTGTTTTTTTCCATAAAACAAATGAAAAATATAAATAGAATGATTTTTGTAAATTTTAAAATGTTACAAAAAATTAAAATAATTCATATTTTTATTTAGCTACGATATAGGAAGTACGCTATTTGCTGCTGAAATATAAATTTTACGTTTCATAATTAATTGATCTCTCAATCAATATAGATTTTGAAGAAAAAATAATAATTTAAAACAAACACTTGCATTTTGAAATAAAAAACACGTAATTATTTTTAAATGAGTATACATTTTTAAAATGATTTACTTCTTTCGTATTATAGGGCAAAAAAAAACTTGTGGATATATTCAGTGCGGTATTGTTGGGGAAGATGGCTGCTATATGCCATTCGTTGCAGTCTTATTCTCACAGATTCATAACAACAAAAGAGATTGGAATTGAGACAACAAAACGAAAAACTGACAGTCGATTTTATAGCTGGGACGTCCATCTACCATGCCTTAGCTAATAATATCTGGACTTGATGGTGTCTTTATTGGATAAATTCATCTAATTTCCCTTCAGCAAGAACACCCAACAACCGGCTTCGAGGTTGTTGTTTTTTAAAATTTTATTCGCTGTATGTATTCTTTTTAATCTTTTACAACGTTATTTCTCACGGTTTAAGGATTATTTAGTAAACACTTTTAAATAATTGATTAATAATTAATTTTAAATGTCGCTTTTAATTAGTAAATAATAAGTTTCGGGATGTGTTATTGGATCTGGTTTGCTTCAGTCGACAAAAATGAAAAATACATTGCGTTTTGATGTATTTAAAAAATATCAGCTGATTTTGTTTTAAAAATACTGTTTTTATTTTTTTAGCTAGTGACTTAAAACGTGGCTATAAAATGTAATTGTTTACATAATTTGTGGTGTTTATATAAATCGGGCCACATGACTGCCATATTGACTTGGTAACATTCGGGGTTTTTTTTTCAGTCAGTGAATGAGAAATCCTTCTAGATTGAGACAATTTTAATTTTATGTTCCAATCCAGAGTGCCCCTTTTTGAGGAGCTCGATTTTTCCCCATATTAGAAACCGACCTTGCGTCTTAGTCTGCCCTCGTGAGGAGGCAAGTAAATAGGAATATTCGGTAACGAATTATGACAACAACCGAAAGGCGACCAACCACACACAATTAAACTTGGTTTCTGCAACGGAAAACTAAAATAACACTGATTTATGTATATTGTTATATTGTTGTTGTTTTTTTTTGTTAAGTATTGCTTTTTTATTTATTTATTTTTGTAATTATTTTTTTCTAGTGTTATGTTTTGATAAATTCGTCGTTTTCCAGCCAAAATGGCGGACAATGAATCGTCTGCATTTTTCCGACCTCACAAAAGAGTAACCCAAATAAATTGTTTGAGACTAATTCCAAATTTACCATAAATTATTTTAAGGAAATAGTTGGGAAATTAGTCCAACACAATTTATTTTGGTTTATTTACTCATTTGTGGGGTCGGAAAAATGCAGATGATTCATTGTTCGCCATTTTAGCTGGGAAACGACGAATTTACCAATTTAAAAATATATTTTTTTTTTTCAATCGCGCTGACAGTTTATTTGCGTTTTGGTGCTTCTACAGAATTTGAACCGAACTAAAACTTAGAGTTGGGTTAGGTTAGTGTTAAAACAAAAAAAAAACAACAAACAGTTCTGTTAAAATTCTGTAGAAGTACAAAAAAGAAAAAGCGAGACTTGACCACTTGTTTTTATCATCATAAACAATTTTCAATTAAACATATAAAATGCTTGTGATGCTGTTTCTAAGATAATGCACGTTTTTTTATTTTTTTTATAAACTTTTTAATATTAATATTAAATCTAGACAATATTGAATGTAGCAATATAACAAATTCTATAATGTTCCGTTTTTGTTTTTGTTTTTTTCGCTTTGGAGGTTTCTAATGTCATTCATTTTTATCGCGATTTTTTTTTTTTAATGATGACGTAAAACTCTTCTATGGATGGCGGAGTTTAATTGGCATTTTTTTCTGATGCTTAATAACATTGTCGACTTTCTGACAAGTCAATAGAGTTGAGTAACTCTTTCAGACAACTTTTAATTTTCTATTGCTTAAAAACTAGTGAACTTGGAAAGTAATCGTAAGATAATTATTTTGTTAATGTTTTATGGGTAATTACATAGTTTCCTAACCCATGTAATTTTATTCGAAAGACGATACACCGAGTTCTTGCTGACAAAATGCAAAATAGTAAATAGACGTTCCCTAAGTTAGTTGATCTAAAAAAGTTGGAACAGAGAATGGTTAAGACGAAGCGAAAAGAAGTAAAGTCTTTTAGTGGGTTGTAAAAGCAGTAGTAGGAGGTTGTATAAAAATAATTTATTTAAAACAAAATATTTATAAAATATTTGTTTCATGGAATAATTCTTTTATTTTCGCTTAGATCAACTTGCATTTTGTCAGGAGAAACTGTGTGTCGGCTAATTTTTAAAAAAGTGGGGTTTTTTACCTTATGACGTAATACTAAATTGATTTTAACGTTACTACGTTCGCTGTTCAGCATGTCATAATCTTAAAATAAATACAATTTTTGAGCTACTGCATATCGACTTTCGATGCTTCTGCAGTTTCACAATTACATTTAAAGAAATGTATAAACTTTATATACTTTACGTGTTAGCTGAAAATAAGACTGTACAGAAAAAATTACGCAAATTCATCCAGTAAGAAAAAACCACCCTACACATCGATAGAAAGTTCAGCTTACTGATTAGTCAAGGGAGATAACTCGATTTTTTTTTTTTCCGGAAAACTCAAAATATAAGAAAAATGGCGACTGTGAGATAAAATTGTTTATTTTTAATCTAATAAATACTGGATGAATTTGCGTGATTTTGGTGTACAGTCTTTTCAGCTACCACGTAAGTACATAACAAAGTTTATACATTTCTTTAGCTATTTTTTTAAAGAGATGCCTAACATGCCATTGTGAAACTATAGAAGCACTCGCCTTTCCGATAAAATTACATGGGTGATTACCGTTTTATGTTTCAAGATCAGACGTTTGGCCAAGATCAAAGTGTAGTATCTGTTCCGATGGATACTGCACCCCATAAACTGGTATTGGCCTTCGGGGCTTGATTTACGTCGGTCTATGGGTCGGTCCTGTGCAGTTCTAGGAAGTCCACTCTCCCAGGCTTTGCCTCCCCTCTTTGGGGAGGAGTAAGTTTATTGCTTACTGCCCGAGGCGCCCCTACCGGGGAATGCCGACGGGGCTGCCCAGGCAATTTTTAATGGCCAGAGTGCTCACCTCTCGGGCGCTGGCTTTTCAAACCCGACCTTGGGTCACATCTTACTTGTGGGTGTAAGATAAAAACTGGCCTTGTGCCTAACTCCTGGAGAGGAGTAAATCAATACCGTTTTATGTTTCAAAAGACATGTACCCTCCCAGAGTTTCCATTCTCTCTATGAAAATGATTTAGTTTATTGCTAATCGCCTGAGACAATCCTACCAGGGAATACCGACGAAGCTGCTCTGTCATTTTTTTGAAGGCCAGGGTGCACTTCCTCTAGTGCGCTGGCTTATCACCCCCCCCCCCCCCCCCATCTGACCTTGTGTCTAACCTACTCGCCAGGAGGTAAATAAAAGACATGTATCCTTCACCATGAAAAATCAAAATAGAAATTATTTTCTATTATTCTGACTACTATCCTCATCTTGATTGTAATATTCACTACGTTTCGGTCGATGTAACCTCCGCCCTTCTTCATATGCATCTTTTGAAACTTGGGCACCTTCTAGTCCACGTGCAGTCATGGCCTAATGGTTAGAAGCACTTAACAAACAGTTCTAAATTGACAGTCTTCCGGGGATCGAACGTGCAATCCTTACAGCAATAATAACTAAGAATAATAAATCAAAAACGAAATAACACTTCTACCCGGTCATGGCTGACGGAATGAGAACAATCTACTCCTGTGGATTAAATAAAAGATTCAGTTCAAAATTCTGTACAGGTTCTCAACTTTGAAAAGATACACCGGAGATTACATCGGCCGAAACGTTAGGAATATAACAACTAAGTAGTGCGAATAATACATGCTTTGTTTTTGTTTGGGGGTTCAGTGACGTCAGATAGTTTTTATGCCAAGATGAGAATAGTAGTCTAAATAATTCGAATAATACAAATTATTATCAATCCTCATCTTTTAAAAAAAAATGCGAAACAGACATTGTTTTGTTGGCAAGCAAGTGGATTAGCAACTTTTTATTTATTTTTTGCGGGGTGTGGTGGGTATTATTATTGATGTCATTTTTTTAAGTCCGATCTTGACAAAAGAAAAAGGATAAAAACAAACTAAGGTCTGAATAGTTTAATGGATTTTAAGATGGGGGGTGGGTAAATAATTTAATTGCTTAGGTTTTCGCTTTCTTGTAGTAAGTACGTAATATTAATATCTGTTTCCACGAATCACTTGGGTGTTTTTGTTTGTTGTTGGTTTTGTTTGTTTGTTGTTGTTTTTGTTTGTTGTTGTTTTTGCTTGTTGGGTTTTCTTTTCAGTCATTTTTACCAAATTATTTTTTTTAATAGGACGTTAAAAGTTAAATTCAATTATTCTTTTATCGTTTGGCCGTTAAAATATTGACTGAATGTGAGCCAAATTTAATTTTTTAATTATTTTTAAACAGGATTTTTCAAAGTTCGTTTTAATACTTTATTTCATTTTTTATTTAAATAAATAATCGATTAATAATAAATTAAAAACATAATGTAAGTCACGTAGAAGCGAGAAACACGAAGTGGTCACATAAGTTGGTGCTTCTTGCTTAAAAGTCCGAAAAAAAGATTTCTTTGTCTTTTAATGTTTAAGAGGTAAATAAGGGGCAGTAACTCTTATCAACTGTTGTTATTACATGTAACGTAATTTACTGCCACATTCAATTAATTAGTAATAAATGAACAACAAAGTATACATAAATGGAAAATTTAAGATTTTATTGAAAATTTACGCATTTATTTTGTTTATACTTGGGTTTTTTACTCGTGATGGCACAAGTCGCATGTTATGCCCACAATTACAGGTCTCTTCTCCAGAAATAAGTCCATGCGCTTGCAAAAAATCTATCTGTTTTGCTTTTTCTGAAGTAAAATATAGTACGTCTTCAAACTGGAACAATTTCAAATCCATGATTCCAGTTGAAGAGAATATCAGGCTTGATAGAAATTAACGATAAAGTCTGGCTCAAAATTACAATTAAGAGTTACTGCCCCTTATTTACCTCTTAAACATTAAAAGACAAAGAAATCTTTTTTTCGGACTTTTAAGCAAGAAGCACCCATAATTTTGTTAATATAGAAAAGATATAAATTGACATAGTTTGCAGTCACGTGATCAATATAGTCACTCACAACAGGATTCAATACTTTCCGAAAATAAAAAATGATTGATTTTTTTTTTTTTTTTTTTAGGTTAGCCGAGTTAAATTTAACTTTTTGACTGAGTCATCGTCTTTCTTGTGAAGTTGAAAGAAAAGACAAGATTATCTTGAACAAATTTCTTTTTTTTTTTAATAACTAACGTCATTCATTGTTAAATCGTCGTCGTTGTGCATTTGACAGTATTATTCAATGAATGACACATTTTTGTGTAAGTGGATGGAAGGCGCTTTGACAAAACACAAAAGGTTTAATTTGATGTAAAAATATAAAATAAAAAATTATGGTAAAATTGCAGTATAGTTAACAGTCGAGAAAGCGTAAACAAAAAAACAACAAATAACTTAGACCAAACGCAGTAGAATTTAATTATCTACCGACCTGTATACTTTTAACGTGCTGAAACTGTAAATTTGTTTTTATTTCAGATTTTTTTTTTTCGATGTTCGTGTGCCTTATCGTCGCACTAAAACTAAAATGGTTGACCACGTGAAGCCTTATTTCGGTTAAATTTATGCTGAAAAGTAAACTGAAAAAAAATTACTTACCCTACCACTAACCCTAAGTCCGAGTTGCATGCCTCTTTCCCTAAAAAAAAACATGCGTAAAGCCTCACTTAATCGCCTAAGGTAAAGCCAATACGTCGATAGCCATGTTGTTCGTATTTCGATAGAAATTAAATTCTGAACAAAAAACAAAAAAACTTAGTTACCACAGTTTAAAAGTATACAGGTCGATAGAGAATGTAATTCTGCTTCAGGTGAATATGTACGAGTATAGTACCGACTGACAGGCGGAGATCACGTGATACCACTCGCACCGCACTCTTACAAAAAAAAAAAAGGACCGTGCAACCAGGGTATTTTTGTAAATACATTTATTCAATTTTTAAACCAAAAAGGAAAAAAATTCACGTTTGTTACACTTTTCGTTTCCCAAAACTTTCTTTAATAAATTGTTTTTTGACAATCACGTGTCTGTTTGTATTTCAACGATTTCAATTTCAAAAAAACGAACCGAAATGTTTTAGGACGGGACACAAAAAACGGTGCGACCGACATCACGTGATCAGCCGACGCATATCGGTACCATACTCGTACACATTCACCCTGTTTCGTTTGCTATAAACTGTTTATTTTTGCCAAAAATATTTTCGATTTTTACGAGAATCGAAACCTACACTTGTTAATCGTAGATTTTTAGAATAATCTCAGACCCACCAAAAAAGTAATGTAAAAAAAAAAATTATTGATTATCGAATGGATTTGTTTTTTCTTGGTCGACTAAATCTAGCTCAATTAAATATTGATATTCGATGGAGACCATTCGATGTAAAAGAAGACTTGAAACAGCTGGGGTTTTTTTTCTTAATTTTTATTTGTTTACTAGACTAGACTAGTGGTCTCTAACTGGACCAGTGGTCTCTAACTAGACCAGTGATCTTCAACTAGTGGTCCATGGATCATTGGCATTTTGTACAAAGTTTTTGATGGTTCGCAGAAACATTTGGACATTATTTCAAGTTTTATAAAACTTCAGATTAAAAATAAATGACAAGTAACAAAACATTGTTTATTTCCTAACAGGGGGTAGATAAAAAGTTGTATGGGTTAAGTCAGTTGAATGAATTCTTTTATTTTTAATAAAAAATTGCCAATTTCTGACTGATAAAGTAAGTTCAGAAACCAGCAGAGTATTACCACTGTCGACCAAGGAAAGAATCTATCAGACATGTGTACACAGTATGATGATGTATGGAAGTGAAACCTAGCCAGTGAGGATTGTGGACATGTGTTACATGGAGAAAAATGATATGAGAATGATACGATGGATGGATGTTTACTGTGAGTTTTAAAGACATTTAGTTCTGATCCCAGAGGAAGATTAAATCTGCACTATATAGAGAGATGTGTGCAGAACAGGAGACTTTGATGGTATGGCCACGTTGAAAGAATGGATAAGTTTTTGAGTTAGTAGATGTACAACAGTTGAGGCATCAGGTTCAGTTCACAAGGGAAGGCCAAAGAAAACATGGGAGGAAGTGATAAGAATGGACTTGAGAGAAAGAGGGATAAATAAAGACCTGGCCAGAGATAGGTTAGTTTGGAAGTCAATTTCTAAAAGCTGTCCAACACATGCCAGTATGTAAAACAGACGTTAAATCGAATATGATGATGATGATGATGACTCCAACTCTCTGATGAAATGTCATTTTACAGAAGAGGTGTTGTATCAATCTTTGAAAATGTCTAGATTGTTTCAATAAAACTTACCAAGTCATCTAATACACGCATACACATCTGAGCAGCATTTTTTATTGAAAATATATTTCATTATTACAGATGACTTGTCTGCATATTTTTTTCCTTTATTCGATACACACACCTCGAAGATGGCACCAGAAGGAACCAAAAGTACTTGGGTACACAATGAGTACGACAAATTCATCTGCCAGTTCCAGCCTGAAACTTAAAAATTAATCAGACATCTAAAAAGGATTAAGTTTTTAAATGTTTAGTGATGGGGTATATATATATATATATATATATGGAAATTGAAAAAGGAAAGAAAAACCAAAAAATATTATTTATGTATTCATCAACGTTTCGTCTTTATTTCAAGACTTCCCCAGGATAGTTGTCTGAAGAAAACCAAACACAAGTACAAAATGTTTGAAACAATAGGTGGTGGCAGGTGAGCTTAAACTTGCGGCCGCTTATGAAAAAAAAAAATTATGAGATACAAATAGATGGTGGTAAGGGGAGAGATATAATATAATTGTGGAAGGAGTGGGGGCAAACATTGGTATCGGCTAGAATTAATTTAAATTATGAAGGGGGGGGGGGCGACATGAGACCTGTTTATTGAATCTTTTTAAAATTAGCCTTGCGATGAGAAACGGGCAGGTTAAGAGATTAGTATAGTGTAATAGGACAGTATATGAGGTGAGGGAGTGAGGAAAGGGCAACCATCTATAATATATTTTTTTCAAAAATTTTGTACTTGTGTTTGTTTTTCTTCAGACAATCATCGTGAGGAAGTCTTGAAATAAAGACGAAATGTTGATGTATACATAACTATTTTTTGATTTTTCTTTTTTAATTTTCATTACGTCGAAACACTTTTTCCATTCTTTATCATATATATATATATACGGTTAGTGGGAGAGAACTCCAGCAGATTTCTCAATTATTAGAAAAATGTAAAAATAAAAGCGTAATGTTTATTTATATATGTATTACAAAAGATCAGAACAATGTTGGTACCGTCGGTTTCAAACCCAAACAAAGGGGACCTATAATTACTCTCCCTTACCGGACGCTCTTCAGCCTGTGTTTATGTTTGCCTTTTTTTTTTTCAGGGGAGGCAGACATAAACAGAGGCTGAAGAGAATCCGGTAAGGAAGACCAAGTATAGGTTCCCTTTGTTTATATTTGAAACCGACGGTACAGATGTTGTTCTGATCTTTTGTAATACATAATATATAATCAACATATTCTCTAGTACTATGCAGTCGACTGATGATAATCAATAAGTTCTTAATGCACTGCACTTAGTGATATTAGTAACCTAGTGATAACGATTATATGTAAATCTGTTTACTACATAAAATAACTGCAATATTGTAATTCTCCTGTTGTATGGAGTATTCTGCTCGTCTCTACATCTTAGACAGAGTGCAAAAAAATAATTTCTAACCTCACACTGTCTGCCAAGCTCCAGCCCCTGTCACATCGCTACAGTGTTGCACCGCTGCGCTTGTTTTACAAGTACTTCCATGGAATGTGCTCCAATGAACTTACTGCACTTGTATTTCCTCAACGAAATTATCCTCAACCCACTCGACTAGCAACAAAATCCCACCCCTTCACTGTAGAGGACCCTAGATGAAGATTTTCTACTCTAGCTTCTATAACGTTGTGTAGTGGTTCTCTACACAGAGATCTTGCCAGACCGTGAACACTCTTTTGGCCGATGATCGTCATAGTGGCAATGAAAAAAAAGATGTCGGTCGAATCTCCTCCAGGTCGGGATGAATGATGATATCTTCGTTGGTCCTGTGAAGGCAAGGTTATTCAAGCAGAACAAATCAATAATAGTAATGCCACAACTCGGTGATTTCTTTTCGTATGAAATAATTATTAACAAGATAAACAATTGTTTTTAAAACGTCGAATTAAAGTCTATTTGTTGATAAAATGTCCTTTGTGTTAAACTCTTTCTCTGTGCATGTTTACGGATCCCTTTACGATTGCTAGGTCTTAATTAAGTCATTAACCTATGTTTGAAAAACGGTAGATCTTACTTCGTCAGTCTGGCATGCGAGCGTCCAGCCACGTCCAGTCTTAACTGCTCGTCTAACTGTCTTCTCGTTCCAAAAACCAAAGATCCTTTCTCTTCCCAAAAAGGCATATTGTCACACCTTCTCCTTTTCCAACCTACTTCTCTAATCCTTCTTCCTCTCTCGGGGGTGGGTGGTGTTGGGTATCCTGACTTACTCTCTTTCTCTCTCCCATCCCTTTTTCCTTGAGTCTTTCTCTCTCGGAGTGGGTTGGGGCGGTACGTGCGATACGGCAATTGAAATTCCTCTCTTTTAGACTTTATCTACCTAGAAAACAATTATTCTCTCTCTGTCTCTCAAGTGTTTACACCCCACCAGCCCACTGGTGATTAAGATATCATGACCAAATTCTGGTAAATGTCTTTCCATTGTGTGGCGATAATTGCAAATGACAACCAACACGCTTTTTGCCAGACGACTGACGCCACTTCCAGAGGATCACCCAGCGCTGATAATAGGTACTAGTTCTTAGATCTCCATCTTGTTTCTACGTAGGGTCTAGCATCATCACCAAGATGCATACTAGTGCGCCTCCAGGGTGCACGATCTCCTTTGGTCCTAATCGTTGTGTCATATCCGCCCCACCCTTATTTCGTGTCAATTACGAGTAATTGACATCTCCCAAACTGTCACCTTTCCCGCACACACAGAGAGAACAACGGTAACACAATCAAACAATAATAATAAAAAAAACTAACTAAAAATGGAACACAAAGTTTTCTTTTTCTATTCTGTTTCCTCTTGTCTGTCTTTTCTTTTTTTTTTCTTCTTTTTTTTTCCAGTCTATTAAAACATCAGGACTACGTATGTATGGATGTGTGTGTGTGTATTTTGTGGTTCTTGTGTTGGAAGGTGGGTGGGTGACAAAATGAATTATTATGCATGCAATTAAAGTTTGTTACTACAAATGGGAGCTCGCAACACTCCTTACAAATTACGTCACCATCACCCTCTCCTCCGAATCAATCTCTACTTCTTCAATGGTCCACCTGGATTTCCAACAAGGGCAGCGATTCCTGCCCCTGCTCGTGACCTGGGTGCAGTGTACTCAAGGGTAACCCTTCTTCGCTCATGCACTCGGTTGTCAGTGTACTCGCGCCGTCCAATTTCTCCCTGCGTCTTTCTCGTGCACTTTGTCTTTTCTACAAAGGCTAACCCTATCATTTGTGTGTACAATTCTCACTAACATCGGCCAAGCCCTATCGTCCCGTGTCTAGTTCTACCTTTTTAACGTGAATTTTCCGGGCTTAATCGAACCATCAACCTTTTTAAAGCTAATAGCTTATTACCTTCTGGTTATGCAACACATCTTAATACATTATAATACTTTCATAACTGTTGGTGGGGTCGACCGGTAATCTCAAACGATTTGGTAATTCGGCCTGTATCTGTAACAGCGCCTCTCTTAATCTGCCGAGGTTATTATATTCGGTGACAAGTGTCTTAGCAATAGCGTATCCAACTGTGCACCTGGTGCACTCACTCGTCAGTATCAACAACTGAAATTCTTTTGGTACGGACCTGTCTGGTTTGCATACTGTCACTATCATTGCGTCGGCCACATCGGCCATTTTATTCCACGCCCCTGTACCTGGGGAAAACATTGCAATCAGACCAGCACCTTCTGCTGTCACTGCATCGGCCACCATGGCCATTTTTTCTTTCGTTCCCTTTCTCTGGGAAAACAATTCTCTCGAACTACCGCCTTCTTGGCTCACTTCGGCCCAGTGACATTCGATATCAATGCGCCTTCTCTGGCTGCATGCGACAGTAACCCTTTTGGTTCTTCCTTATAACTTCCAATTTCTTCATGATCATTCTCTCATCGCTTCCCGACACTGTCCTTAATTACACATCGAGTGCCTCTCCCAGCAACGGGTGGGCACTGATTTCTTCTATCTCGTCTGTATCAACACTATCTTTCCTAGATAGGATCTCATATCCTTCTCTTCGCTTATCATTACTTCTGTGCCCTTTCGTAAGGCACACCACAATCTATCATATTCACGGTTGTTTGAACATCTGTCGATTACTTCAACTTTCTTTTGTTTTTAAAACTCACTATATACCTGCCTGGTCGTTTTGGCAGCAGCCCATCCAGCTGCAGGTATATTAATAATCGTGATCGACCATTTGGATCTAACCACGACGACCCTCCATCGGTCCCAGTTATGCATCTCTCTCTATCCTTATCTGTCCGTTTATCTCGGGGGGGGGGGGGGACATCCAAGACAAATGTCCGTGCCACAACCACTAGCACCGCACATGCATGGGGGCCCTCTCTGCACACGATGGAGCCAACAGATGCGACACAGCACAACCTCGGCCTCTCCCCCAAATCCCTGACTGTCTTTGGCTTGGTTTTCCTACTATTCTGTGGTGGGGCGTTTTGCTCCCCTCAACCGTAACTTCATAGGTAATTCCTCTACCTTTTTGGCTAACTGATTCTCTCTCAGTCTCTTCTGGAGCTGGGCAGGGGGGTATTTTGCCGCTCTCCCCCCACTCACTGGACTCATCAACCGACCTAGCAGTCGTGTTTAATTCGATCTCTCTCTCGGTCTCTTCTGGAGCTGGGCAGGGGGGTACTTTGCCGCTCTCCTCCCACTCACTAGACTCATCAACCGACCTAGCAGTCGGATTTAATTCGATCTCTCTCTCCACGGAGGGGTTCATTGCTTCTTGCGGTTTCTCATGAACCGGCGAACAAAACCCAAGCCCATCTTCTTCCATTTAATTTCACTATTCTTCACTAGACTTATCATTCTGGGGGCCACCCTGCTTTTATTCTCTGCGGGGTGGCCTCTGGGTGCTTACCTGGTTCTTTACCCTAGCGTCAGGTGGTACACTAAGGTTCGGAATCCTAATCCCTCACCTCCGATCTACGCTGCTGTGCACCACCGACTCTCATGTCCGAACTGACCACACCTAGTGCAGTCTGGTCTAAACGTGCTGCATGGGCGCCCATAATTTGTGGGACACTCTGCCGCTCGGTGCCCCTCACCTCTACAGGTCCAGCAGACTGATACCTGTCTGGCCGGTGCGGGCCCATAGTACTCGTATTGAAGGTCCCGTGCCTTCCTTCTAGGATCGGAGTCTGCCTCCCAATCCTCTCCGACCCCTCTCTCCATTCGGGGCCCCGGACTCGTTCTACTCCCTACCGTTTTCCTTCTCCCAGGCATTTCTTCGCCGTGGCCTCTCTCTATGCGTTCCCCTAGTCTTATACTATCTTTCGCTAATCCCTGGGCCTCCGCTAGTGTGAGCGGGTGACCCCTTAGCACGTCTCTCTGGGTCTCTCTATCGCCTAACCCATCCACCAGGATTGCCTGGATGGGACCCGTATTTCGGATTGCCCCATCTGGGAAGGCTTGAACTGCCAACCCCTGGATCCGCTCGACTAACTCGTCGAGTCCCTCGTCGTTGTTTAGCCGTAGCCGGGTCAGCTTGCGTACGGCCTCAATCGTAGTTCACTCGCTGGCATATCGTTTCACCAGCTGCTCGCGGAGCTCTGTCCAAGCTATCCCCAGGTTCTCTACATACATCCCCTCAATAAATTTCGACACTGGGCCCCTCGCTCCATCCAGAGCGAGCACCACCATCTCGCGGTCTTCTAATCCGTAAATTAAACTTCTCTTTTCGATTACCACCAACCATTCTGTCAGGTCGGCGGAATCCCCTTTAAAGGAGGGTATACGTATTCCTCTGATTGGTCTTTCTAATTTTCTGGTCTCATCTCTCCCCATATCTGTTACACTACCTACTAGACCTTCCTCTGAACCCATTCCCTTTGCGTTCTAGTTACAATCCCCACAACAGAATTACCCAACTGCGTGCAAAGTTAGGACAGCAATCGATACACTGACAGGGTAAAAAACTGAGCAAAACGAACAAGGGAAATCAAAGAGTCACTTACAGTCTGCTCCTTCTGCGGTCTTTTGTTGTCGGGTGGTTGTTTTTTTTTCTTTTTCGAGCCTGTCCGGGCCTTATAATCAATCGATTAAAAGTTTGCGATCCCGGTCGACTCTAAAAATATTTCACGAAAATAAAAACTTTTTTTTTTGTTTTTTTTTCAGTCTATCTCTCTTTCTATTTTTCTTTTCACACGGGTTTTGGGTGCCCGTTAAACTGTCTCTCTTTTCTTTTCTGGACCGATATCCCTTCCGATTCTTTTTTTTTCTTTTTTTTTAAAGTGTTCTGCCGGCAAAAAAAAATCGTTTGTTGTGCTCGTGGGTTTTTTTGTTTGTCTATTTTTTTTTTTCTTCCCGAGGTTACCAGGCACTCTTAAAAGTACCCTGATCCTAGGTCCACGGCACAATTATAACGTGTGTAGTGGTTCTCTACACAGAAATCTTGCCAGACCGTGAACACTCTTTTGGCCGATGATCGTCATAATAGCAATGAAAAAAAAGATGTCGGTCGGGATGAATGATGATAGCTTCATTGGTCCTGTGAAGGCAAGGTTATTCAAGCAGAACAAATCAATAAAAGTAATGTAACAACTCGGCGATTTCTTTTCGTATGAAATAATTATTAACAAGATAAACAATTGCTTTTAAAACGTCGAATTAAAGTCTATTTGTTGATAAAATGTCCTTTGTGTTAAACTCTTTCTCTGTGCGTGTTTGCGGATCCCTTTACGATTGCTAGGTCTTAATTAAGTCATTAACCTATGTTTGAAAAACAGTAGATCTTACTTCGTCAGTCTGGCATGCGAGCGTCTAGCCACGTCCGAACGGGCCGACGCCCAGTCTTAACTGCTCGTCTGTCTTCTCGTTCCAAAAACCAAAGATCCTTTCTCTTCCCAAAAAGGCATATTGTCACACCTTCTCCTTTTCCAACCTACTTCTCTAATCCTTCTTCCTCTCTCGGGGGTGGGTGGTGTTGGGTATCCTGACTTACTCTCTTTCTCTCTCCCATCCCTTTTTCCTTGAGTCTTTCTCTCTCGGAGTGGGTTGGGGCGGTACGTGCGATACGGCAATTGAAATTCCTCTCTTTTAGACTTTATCTACCTAGAAAACAATTATTCTCTCTCTGTCTCTCAAGTGTTTACACCCCACCAGCCCACTGGTGATTAAGATATCATGACCAAATTCTGGTAAATGTCTTCCCATTGTGTGGCGATAATTGCAAATGACAACCAACACGCTTTTTGCCAGACGACTGACGCCACTTCCAGAGGATCACCCAGCGCTGATAATAGGTACTAGTTCTTAGATCTCCATCTTGTTTCTACGTAGGGTCTAGCATTATCGCCAAGATGCATACTAGTGCGCCTCCAGGGTGCACGATCCCCGTTGGTCCTAATCGTTGTGTCATACTTCTTTCCCCGAGATACTTGCCCTTGGAATTCCCTTCCTGCTCCGTGTTTCTCCGATCATTCCAGCATGCAAAAATTTAAATGTAATGTGAACAAACATCTTACTGCCCATCTTCCCACTCAAGTTGCCCCTATATAAATCTGGCCCGTATCACAGTAGCATCTTATGCTTCACTGGCAATATGCCTTGTTTGGGGTGAACCAAAAGTTAAAAAAATAAATTTTAATACTGATAATGAAATATTTCACTCTTGTGCTTTTTTTTTTGTTTTTTATTTTTTTAATGTATTTTTTCTTTTAATTTTCAGGATTTTTTTTTTCCAACTTTTACGAAGGAATGAAAGAAATAAAGAGACTTGGTTACTTTCTCAGCCTTACATCGATAAACATCACGTCATAAAATACGACTGTTCATCCATTTGACTGGTAATCACAGATCTGTTTAAGCAGATTCACTTCTTTTTTTTTTTTTTTTTTTTTTTTTCAATCTGATAAAACTGAATTTATATTAAATCATAATTGAATTCTAATGACAATTTGGCTGGTGCTATCAAAGCTAAGAAACTTCATGTTTGCATAAAAACACAAACAACATTTAATCGAGTGAGTTTAGTAGTCAAACTAAGCTCACATAACAATTTTAAACAAAATCATTTTGAGTGATCTAGTCATTAAAATTTTACCAAGTGACATTTGATTTTAAAAGAAATTTTTTTTTGCGGGTTTTACAATGGACAATGGAGCATATATTGACATCAGCCAATACAACATTAACAACTACCACTGCGCTACCTCCGTACGAATTAACTGACGTTGTCCCTCAGTTACCTAAGACAGGCCACCATATCTGTGAAACATGCGGAAGAGCATTCTCGCGTTTTGACAATTTGGAACGACACAAACTAACCCACCAGGCTGTGAAACCTTTTGCCTGTGAGTTGTGCCAGCGGGCTTTCTCGCGGAAAACCCATCTTAAGCGCCATCTATCTATTCACACTGGTATCAAGCCATATAAGTGCAGCATCTGTGGATTCGGGTTTTCGCAAAACGTCAATCTGTCTCGTCACATGAAGACGCACAAAGACTCTGTAACTTCCTATGACCCCTCAATGCTTTACCGACGGGAAAAGCCGTTTAAATGTATTATTTGTGCTCGTGCATTTTCTAGAAATTGTGACTTTACACGCCATATGAAAAACCACGAAGAGGCCATGTCTCAGCCCGCAGAGTCTATAACTGTGACGCTGCCATTACCCCCTGCAACACCAAATGCAATGACATTGGCGCATGAAAAACCATTCAAGTGCAATATATGCTGTTCAGTTTTTTCTGTTAATAGTGAGCTTACAAAACATATGCGCAAGCACAAAGTTTTGCTACAGCAGCACGAAGGAACCAAGATATTTCTGCCTCAGAATGAAGATACCAAGGTATTTTTGCCTCAGAGTAATGGACCTGGAACTGTACTCAGCCATCAAGCACCATCACAACAGTTGCAGACACAATCTTTATATCAACAGCAGCAGCAGCCTAACAATCACCGACCATATGTCTGTAGTCTTTGTAATCGTTCGTTCTTCCGTAATGTTGATCTAACTCGACATATGCGGTCGCATCCAGAGAATCCATTGAACTGCAAAGAGTGTCTGAAAGCCTTCACAGAGAAGTCAGATTCAGACATGCACGACATGATACACGCAGCGTTGATGCCTCATAAGTGCGAAACATGTGGCAAAGCATTTTCCAGCGTCAATCAATTGGAGCGGCACAAGCGAGTACACACACAGGAGAAGCCATTTGTGTGCGACGTCTGCAACAAAGCGTTTGTGCAAAAATACCACATGACTGTTCACAAGCGGACGCACACTGGTGAACGGCCATTCAAATGTGACCTCTGCGGATTTGCGTTCACCCGGAAGGACCACCTGGTTCGGCACCAGCGAGACAACAAGGGAAACGGTAAGCTGAGTTGTATTCCGCAGAATGCACTGCCGAATCATCTCTCCCCGCAGCCAGTGCCACATGATGAACAGCTGCAGGAACAACTGCACCAACAACAGGAACAACTGCAGCAGGAACAGCAACAGCTATTGCAGCAAGAACAGCAGCAGCTATTGCAGCAAGAACAGCAGCAGCAGTTACTGCAGCAGCAACAAGAACAACAGCAGTTATTGCAAGAACAAGAACTTCAAGAGCAGGAACAGCAACTGCTTCAGGAACAGCAGCAGCAGCTATTATTACAGGAACAGCAGCAACAATTACTTCTGCAACAACAGGAACAGACACAGCAAGAGGAGGAGGAGGAGGAGGAGGAGGGGGAGCTGCACCAGCAAGAAGAAGTGCATCACTCTCACCAAGAAACACTGATTGTTGTACAGGAGCCGCAGCTTCTTTCTGAAGCAGATCTTGATCCTCAGGCGCAACAGCAAATGGTTGAAATACAAACTGAGGAAACTGGTGACGAGGACTTGACCTCACAGGATCCATCTGAGGTGCCTCATTATATGAATATATGAATTAGGTGATTGGGATCAAAATTTGGTTTATAAATAAGGAAAAAGAAAGTGACACAATTTGTGTATAGACTAATACGCAATTATATAAGGTGATGATACAAATAATAATAATATAAATTTGTACAGATATTAAAATGTCATCATTTTTATTGGAAGAAGAAAAAAAAAATGCCCTAAAAAAGGTGAAATTTGCCTTTCCATAAAGTGACAATCTTTCACCAAAAGGGAATTATGAAAAACAAATTGTATTAAAAGAAGCATCCAATCTGATTAGATGATTTAATTGAAACATGCACTCTGATTGGTCAATTGTATCATTAACATTGTTTGTGGAAAGAGGATGGTGTAATGAAATGAGTAAACATGGTTTATATATGTGTGCATCTGGTGGCCAATAACTCGCCTCCCATATATGTGCGTCTCTATTCTGATAAAATTAAGGAACAAACATTTTTATTCTGTTTGTGTTTTTTTGTTTTTTTTTCTGATTAAACATATTTTCAGACACTTTTCTTGAAACTTTTTACAGAATCTGGACTTTTCAAGATCAGGAAACCAAGAATCATAAAATCACATTGCATTTTTGTATTTTAAATGGCAGCTGAAATTGGGACATCTTTCTTTCACTACAAGCATTTTCAAGATAAAAACTAATAGGATATACATATTATTATTTAATGTATATACACATATAATCTTATAAGGTGATATAATATATTGTATAGATTTTCAATATTTACTTCAACAATTCAATGTGGATTATCACTTAGCCTGATGATTCCCTGCATGGATAAAACATGGACGCCTGTGTAGCTTAATTGCTATAAATATATGCTCATACTACTACTAAGCTCTATGAGCATATATTTATAGCAATTAAGCTACACAGGCGTCCATGTTTCATCCATGCAGGGAATCATCAGGCTAAGTGATAATCCACATTTATTATAGCCTGATGATTCCTGTGGGGATGAAACATGGACGCCTTTGTGTAGCTTAATTGCTATAGATATATGTTCATACTACTACTATACATATGTATGAATAAATAATTGACTAGAAAATCTCAGGAGACAACGTTGCAAATAAATATGGAAAATACCGAGAGCCAGAGTGAAAAGAAAGCAGAAAAGGAAGGAGAGTCAGAAGAGAAATTTGTGTAATTATCTTTCAAGTCATAACGTTTTTCCTCTTGGTTTTTAGATACCATAAGAAAGTATAAATTCTACCAAAATGTCATATAAACTGAATAAAGCCTATTTTACATAAGATGTTCCAATCATTATTCATATCATACTGTCGGATATTTGTTCGCCTTTTCTGTGCACACACATGAAAATCTACTTCACAAAATCGGATCTATGCTGGATCAAGGGAGAAGACCTTGCGTGGATAAAGGGCTCAACATGCTTTCAGATAGAGCTTTATAACAATAACATAATCCACATTTATTATATATATTATATTATGGTCATTCACAGACAGCTGTTTTGTTATCTATGCCTCATCAATGTGGCTAGATATAGCAAGATTTGAACCTGGCATCAGGTGCCTAACGTGAAAGTGGGAGAAATTATATCATATTTTAAATTAAATTATTGATTTGCTTACATTTTTTACAATACCGATAACTGAGAGAACTCAATTGTTTTGACAGAAGAGTATTGCTTTTACACTAATTGGAAACCATTATTTCCTTCTAGAGTGCTCCATACATAAAGAAGCTTGTTTACTTTATGTATGTGTGTGTGTGTGTATATATATATATATATATATTAGTTCCTATAACGTCCATGGACGACCTCGAAGAGTCAGGAATATACTCTATCTGTCCTAACTTTTCTGTGGGCATGATAGAACCTGGTAGTGCCCATATCCTCTCCAGGCCACATACAGCACATGGTATTCCCAAATATATATATATATATATATAACTATATATATCTTTGTTGGAGACAAACCAAACCAGAGTTCTTAATTATTAACTAATAAGAGCATAATATTTAAAATTTTAAACATGGCTGACGAAAGCTTACCGTAGATTGTTTATGTTACATTATGTTTCGTCTTAGGTCGTAACAGCTCAAAACGGAAGGTATCATGTTTGATGTGTTCTGATCTTCTGTAACGCAATTAACAAAATAAATATATATGTAAAATATAGTCATCCACAGACAGCTGTTACATAATCTATGACTCATCAGTGTGACTAGGCCAAGTGTGGTTCAAACCGGGACGTCAATCAATGGCGTCCAGTGCATAATATATATTAGCATATACTATCGGTACTTTTTAATTAGTATTCTTTTCAAAAAAGATTCAGCTCGATGATTGTCAACCAGTAACAACAGAGCATATATAAATAAGACTGGTTCAATTTATATTCCAATAACCATGGTTTTTATTTTCTATTTTTTCACATTTTCAAAAAACATAACATTCGTGTGAGATGTATATTTATGACTCGTTTCTCTGGAGGTGAGCCAACCAACATTACTATATCAATATCGGCTCTGCTACACCCCAAGATCATCAGAAAAATCCACAAAGAATGATCTTGAGGTGTAGCAGAGCCGATATTGATATAGTAATGTTGGTTGGCTCACCTCCAGAGAAACGAGTCATAAATATACATCTCACAGGAATGTTATGTTTTTTGAAAATGTGAAAGAAACCATGGTTATTGGAATATAAAATGAACCTGTTTTATTTATATATATATATATATATATATATATATATATATATATATATTTCTCCCACTTTCAATAGTGGGTCTGGTGGCTCATTTGTGCAGCAGATGCCAGTGACGAACATCCAGGTTCGAATATTGGGTGTCAGTCACTGAAGTCCCGATTTCGGATCTCACTAGATCTAGCTGCACTGATGAGTCATAGAGACGATTGAACATGTGTCTTTGGATAACTATTTATATATATATATATATCTATCCTAAAAATTGACCCACTTGATTCTTTTGTTTATATGTGCATAAGTGAATTGTATTTTTTTTACTAATCTCAAAGAATTGTATCTTCTAGTCGTGTACACTCCACGATACAGTATTTGTGAAATAAATGACACAAAACTTGAGGTATGTTAATGCTAGCATTTATTATATGAATTATTCCTGGTGAATATATATAAATAAGAGATAAGTGTAGATAAGATCATGCATGGAAATAGTAGTGTGTTTATAGCAACCATTTTGAATAATCTGTTTAAAACAATCTCCTCAATCCATGCCAGAGAGTTCAGCTTTCCAAGGGGCTTAACTTTGCATATTGCTAATAATATTGTGTCCCTTTAAGTAACAAAGATTTGATATTTTTCATTCTATGTAAATAACTGCTTTCAAAAAGCACCAACTTATATGTATCTTCATTTAACATCGTTTCAGCTTTTGTGCAGTTTAAAAAATCTGTCATCAACCTCTGTATTCTAGACCAGGGGTTCACAACCTGAGGTTCGCGAACCACCAGGGGTTCACAACAAGATTTTTAGGGGTACTTAGATGGCTGATGAAAGAGGCATTTTAAATAGTAATAGTTGCGGATTATGAAATTCAGTGCCTGTGCCTTCATAAAGTTGCTTTCATTATTGGTTTAGAAAAAAACCTATATCAATATATACGTAATAATTCGAAAAGAAAAAAAGTAAATATATTGTATTAATAATAAAAAATTATATGACCAAAGAAACGTTAGTGATCTGAACAAGCACTATTCAGAGTGTTACCGAGCACTCAAACCTATATGTAACGGAGAACTGAAATATGTTCGAAGATATAATATATATATATATATATATATATATATATATATATAATATATATATCCTTTGCAGAATTATTGTAGTATAATGAGTTAGTCAATAAATGACCATTATGTTCATTGTCACATTATTAGGTGTTTGGCAAGATGGTTTTATAACTCAGGGGAAAAAGGTTGAGAACCCCTGTTCTAGATGATGTTTTGGAATATACAGTTCGGGGTTTATTTTACAATATGGTCAGGACGAAAAATTATGTTTTTCTTTGATGTAAGAACAAAGAACCATAATACTTTTAATTTCATATTGTTACAAATTAATCATTAGCATTAGTTTTTTTTTTTTTTTGTATTGTTTTTAATATAAATAATCAATTAAAATGACACTGCTGCTGATTAATTTATGGCTTGAAAATGATTTTGAAGTCTTTAGAGTGTTGATTAGCATGTAATTACTGGCTTCAATTAAAGGCAAAAGTCAAGTATTATGATACTTTTTCCAAATACAAAAGAGGTACAAATGTTAGCGGTAGCAAGGGACTATATGATACTCTTCCGTATAACCCCTGTTTAATTACTCTTCATAATAATAAGTAAAAACAATACAAAAAAGGCATCAGTAACATAACAACAAATCGTAACATGTGGATATTGTGCACTCCTCACCAAAATACTATAGTACGGTACTCTTATAGAGAGCGCACCGCATTTCCATGCGGGCAGGTCTCGGAAACGCCTGAGAGTTGACAAAACTATTGACCAATCAGGTTTGGAAGAAATGAATTTCTACGTTCTGCAGCGCGTAAAAAAAAAATGAATTTCTACAATCTGTGTCAGCGTATTAAATCTCCCGAAGGACTCATTGAGTTCTGTCAGCAATGGTTAGTTCTAGCGAAAGACTAACCCTAACCCTGGAAATGGTAAAAAGAAAAAAACATTGTTTATTTTTCATTTTTTTTTCAAACAAGAAATTGGTTAAAAACAGTGGTTTCGTTGATTGTTCATATCATATAAAAAAAAAATCATCTTTTGAAACTTTTCAGTGCACAAAAAAAACATTTTATTTAAAAACATTTGATTGACAATGGTTTCTTTGACAAAAAAAAAACTAAACATCTAATTAATAACAATTGTTTAGCTATGGATTGTTCGTTCTTTATTCTTATATATGTATTTTACTTTTATTTTCTTTATCTGAATTTATCGTCTGCAAGTCTTCAATTTGTCGTTGGACAGTTTTCGCCTCGTTAACTCTCGGGCGCTTCCGAGACCTGCCTGAACGTTGACGATGCGAAATCACGGAAATGCGGCACGTTCTCTATAAGTACCAATAATACATACTAAACGAGCACATACATATATCCAGTCATATCCAATTTGAAAAGAAAAACTGCGATAGAAACATATACAATTAGAATTCAGGATAAATCAATAGATTTAAAAAAAAGACGGTGCTTTACTTTCACGACGACATGAAAATATTTTTAAAAATATGTATAAACTTTGTTATATACTTACATGTTAGCTGAAAATAAAATTGTACAGAAAAGATTGTGGTATTTATTAAATTATAAGGAAAAGAAGAAAAAAAACTATCTTGCGTATCTGTAGACATTTATACTTACTTATTAGGTAAGGGAGATAACTCAAATTTTGTTTTTGTGAAAACTCAAAATGGTGACTGATAAAAGCTTTAATTTTTTTATTTAATAAATATTGGATGAATTTGCATAATTTTTGGTGTAGTCTTCTTTTCAGCTACCACGTAATTACATAACAAAATTTATACATTTCTTTAGCTATTTTTTTTTTAAGAGAGGCCTAACATGTTATAAAATAAAGAAGCACCAAAAAACATATAGAAGGAATTGGAATAAACTGATAGGGAACTGACACTGAGCAAGGAAATACTTTAATAATTATTTACAACAATATAAATTTACTGTAAATCCATGAATATTTCCTATTGTATTTTTTTTTTACTTTGTACAAAGAAACTATTCCAATATTCATAGCCTTTCAATTTCATTGAACTTCTTACATATCAAAGCAGAAAAAGACACTCCTTAATTTAGTTTTAGCAAAAGTGGGATTGACTTGCTTTCTATTTCTAGTGAAATACTCATGGATTTCACTACGAGTTATAATACGGTTCTGTAGCAGGAAAAGTTATTTTCCCTGTCGTACGTTTAGATGCCAGTGTTTGTAGCAGAAAAATCTCAACGACGGTCGAAAACGCCCAAGAAACTCTTTTTAGTAGACACCGGAACAACACTCGCAAGGGACTCTGGATTAGTGCACACCGCCTTCTTCTCCAACATCTTGTTCTTCCACGTCTTCTTCTTCCATGTCTTGTTCTTCCACGTCTTCTTCTTCTTTAAAAGCGTCGCCGTCGTCTTCCGTTGACTACGTTTTTCCTCCCCATCTTACCTCCAGCGACCCGCTTTTATTTCAAACCGGACTCTCGTGTGCACGAGAGAACACCTGGTAATATTAAGCCACCAATGCCATTTTACCATTTTTTGGGCGGTCCAGCCCTGCAAAGCGCGCACCGAGACCGTTTGCCAGGTAATCCCATGTTTTCGCAATTTCTTACACAGGTTCAACAGATATGTGGGTGCTTTATTATTTTTTATATTGTACATTAAAATTAGGCTATGTAGCAAAGAAAAACTATTTTTGCAACTGATCCTATTGTAAAATTGAACCACATCTGGTGTTAACAATTTTGACCAGTAAATACACTTATGAAAGTTTGTAAAAAAAATTTTTTAAATAAAAAAATAATAATAATTGTTACGTCTAGATGGTTATACGTTATCGGTTTAATTACAACTCAAAAATTAAATAAGGACGAAGTAGAACCTTTAACAAAAACACCGATTAAATTGAAATGTATAAAATCGCTGAACGCAAGATGCTTGTTTGATTGTGAGAGCCGTTCTGTTTACTTTTCACTGTCATGGCAGACGACTTCTTTTATCCAAGGGTGATAACTCTTTCTTTTTTATCTATAATAACTATTCTGTTTTGTTAGGTTGCCCCTAACAATAATCTATATATTTGTCAGCGAGAAAGAATTTTATTTAGATAACACTCATCGAATTGTAATTTTACAAAGAATAACATTTTAAATGTAAAGACTTTTACAATGGAAGAAAAAAAGTGAAGCTACCTCAACATGATACGGATATATATCTACAAATGGACTGTTCTGATAGACAGAACATGCACTTCTTAGTCAACTAAATTATGTAAGATTATGATCAGAATGTAGCTAGTCGAAAGTGTTGCCATTCTCTCCATTGGTATCAATAATCTGTAATTTGATTGGCCCTACCCTTTCTTCTTCTCAGCACCCTCTCTCTCTCTCACAGACGTGATGTTGCTAGTCTCAGTCTTTTCTATAAATACTATTATGGCATGTGTTCTTCAGAATTATGTGATCTATGCCCCATTTCTTTTGTTCCAGCTCATTGGACTCGTTAGTCTAGTGGTCTCCATCAATTTGCTATTTTGATACCTCATTGTAATACAGCTTCCTATTCCAGTAGCTTCTTTCCAAGAACTGCAGGCTTGTGGAACTCTCTTCTTGCTGTCTGTTTTCCTCCTACCTATAGCGTTGGTCTTTTCAAGACTAAGGCCAATAGGCATCTCGTGTTTTTGCGATAATCATATTTCGTTCTTGTTAGCTCCTTACATCAAGTGGCTTCATGCCTTGTCTGAAATGATTCTCATTAAAAAGAAAAAAAAATTGAACATGTTATACAGAAAAGAAAATTGTTTCATTTATAAACTTGTTTGTGCTGATTTCCCATCTTCATCAGTTGGTGGAAAAGAATGAAAAGCACCATTCAATTTGATTCTTACATAAAATTATGTAAACTCCTTTTGTGATCCATCTATGCACGCTACGTTTCTATCTATATATAAATGATAACAATTATCTGTCTGTTCTGATTTTCCTCTTTCATCCAATGCGTACCAGTTTTTAACTACCATACCCTGAGGATTGGTTATGGCAAAATATGCTGCATTAACTTTTATTAAACGACTTTAGTTAGTTACGTGCGGTCATCATAACGCAAATGGACACACATGGCCCTCACGGGATCCGGAGTTTGATATGTGTGTCATAAGATCTTCTTTCAACTAACATCAGAATCCCAGTGAAACATCACAACCAAATTATATTATCGATGAAATCATCATCATCGGTGTAACGTCCATTTAACAAGCTGGCATACATTGGACGGCTTTTAGAAAATAACTTCCAATCTCACCTATTTCTAACCAGGGTTTTATTTATCCCTCTTTCTCTCAAGTCTATTCCTATCACTTCCTCTCATGGTTAATTTGGCCTTCCCCTGTGACCTGAACCTGCTACCTCAGCTGTTTTACATCTACAAACCCAAGAACTCTCATCCCTTCTTTCAACGTGGCCATACCATCAAAGTCTCCTGTTCTGCACACATCTCTCAATACTGTCCAGATTTAATTTTCCTCTCAGGTCATCAGATCTAAGCCTGTTTTTAACACTTACATTACACATCCATCGTTTATCTTTCTCATATCATTTCTCTCCATGCAACACATGTCTTCAACCCTCACTGGCCAGGTTTCACTTTCATACATCAGTACCATTCATACACATGCCTGATAGATTCTTCCCTTGGTCGACAGTGATAACACTCTGCTGGTTAGTAATGGCAGAAGTTCCCTGAACTTACTCTATCCACTCCTAACTCTTGCAATCACAACAGCACCTGCTCTGTTCTGTGCGCTAATATGTGCAACAATATTTGGAAAAAGTTTCAGAGAATAAACAAATTCCTTCTGTTAGTCGACAGGAAATTTAAATAGCGCTCAAAACTTTTAACTGACTAAATATAACTGAAGATTTCAAAGATGTCTATATTAATCTGATTATTTTGGAGAGATGGTGCATGTAGAATTTTGGTGAGCGAATAAAGCAACCTATTCCATCGCATGTGGGAAGCAAGTTTATGTGATTCACAATGGAATACTTCGGATTCAAAGGTTGGTAACAACATTTATTCGATAATTCTGTGTACACTGACTACTATGCCGACGGCTCCTATGAAAGTCTAATTATCTAACATCTTTCACAAATGAATTTGTATTATAGTGAATCATGAATTGTGGAGAAGAAAACCCACTCTCTCCACCAGGCAAGTAATGTCTGTACAGCTATATGGTGTGATATGTGCCAGAAAAACTAACCTGTTATTTTACTCATGGTTGGTGAGAAAATAGATGGATTTGTAAATTTTCCAAGTAACTATCCCATACTGATTTTTTTTTTTTTTTTTTACAATATACTAAAAATAATTTTAAGTATGCATATGTAGTGCTGCAAGATTTTAAGAAGATACCAAATTTATCTTGGTATCTCAATTAGTACCTGAGTTATGGCTATTCAAAATTAGTCGGACATTGCGTTTTGTGTGATACTAAATATAATGCCAACTTAATCAGTATAACTGAAAATAAGTGAAAAATCTTTATAAATATAATGCCATAGCTCATTTAAGAAAATGATGATATAGATGGAATTAATAATTCTTAGATATACCCAGTTTTAAACATTTTTTAAAATCACATGCCGTCACAAAAATTGTGCAGAATTGATACAGAAGAGCAACTTTGACCGTTCATATAAGTTTTATTTTAGCAGCTAACATATTGAAACTTATTATGATTTATGACATCATAGATTAAGCTAAAAAAAATTTCATTAGTACATTCATAAAAACCTCTTATTTCTAACTTGTAAACACGGCCTGAGGCTCAATTTGGCAGTTGGTGAGAAAAATGGGTCAAATGTACACTTTACCAAACTTTTTGTAGAAAGTTACCTATTAAAGATACAAGTCTAAAACTTTTATACTTGACCAACTTTTAGATGAGGAATTTTTAAAACAAGCTGTTTTCTTTCTAATATTGGAAGATTTTGTGGAGTGATCCAACATTTTGCATGTAAAAAATTAAAAAAGCAGGGTTGTGAGAACTCCACTTTTTTTTGTAAATTTAAAAAAATTAGAATTCCGCTTTTTCTTTGAATTCAGAAAAAAACTTCTTTTTTTAGCAAAGACCGAATTCTGCCGAATTGCCCTCCTATGGTTTCGTCTTTTTATTTCTTCTGTTTCTTCCTCTCTCATGCTTTTTCTTTCTTTCTCTCTTCCTCTTTCTGTCTCGGCTTGATTTGTTTTGCTTTGCTTCACGCCATATTTCAAAACGATTCACAATGCACGTAGTGTGAGGTAGAAAACTTTGTTTCATCAAAGAATGATTCCTACCTCCCATACGTAGTCTTTCTTTTGCTAACAACCATGTTTTTGTTCTTGTCTATTTCTTCAAAATAAACTTTGAACATTCTTTTTACACAAAAAGCTCATTTTAACGGAATTTAACGAATTTAAAAACAAAAATGAAGTTAAAAGATATCAGTCAATACTTTCAGTATGAAAAAGGTATTGTTTTTTGGTTAACTGCCCTAAAGAGCTAGAATGGCCCAGAAATGGAGGATCATTGGGGGGGGGGTAATGAATTTAATGTTAGTCCTGTTAATTATTATTGGGGAAACCCTGTTTTATACAATTGTATAAATAGTATAATTTTTTAAATTAAATTAGTTTTCAACTTGGAATTTTTTCTGAAAATGTTATACTTCGCCTACCAAATTGAAGAATAACTTTACCTTATAAGATGAAATGCTTTTTCAAAGTTTATTATTTAACAGTGTGAACGGCACAGACGTTAAAACACAGGACTAAAAATTTGTTGTTGAATAAAATCGGAACTGAACACACTTGTTATTAAAATAGTTACATAATTCAAATAAATCTGTAAAAAAAACTTATCATCGTACAAGAAACAAAATAGTATCATTTGAAAGAGGAAAGATTACATTTTGTTTACATACTAATTTCATAGATTTAACCTGAAAAATAGCCGAAATATCGTAAGTTAAAGTGGATAAAGATCACGAAGAAAAATTGATATATTCTGTACTAATAATCATTACAACACTACATCCTCCTTTGGGGAGAGGGAGTAGTATAGTATCTGTTCTGTTATGAGGCCATCCTCTCAGGCATTACCTATTCCTTTTTTTTGGGGGGGGGGATGATGTAGTATCTCTTCTGTTGTCATGAAAACATACTTTCAGACATTACCTCCTCGTTGAAGGGGTGGGGTTGACGGTAGCAATTGGCAACAAGTAATTGTATCAATCGGCTGTTTGTTAGTATATACAAGTATATATAAGCAAAAAATATGCGACTGGAGGGAGCATATATTTGCTAGTATATATAATTCATGTAAATATTAAAGATTCTATTTTTTTTTTTTGTTCTTTTTTTCTTGTTTTTCGTTTTTGTTGTTTTAGATAAGCCCTCATATCTCTATGAGAGGCTTTTTTATTGTCGGCCAGTCTCTCTGTCATGCTTAGTTTTATTTTATTTATAGATCTTAATAGATCCAAAAATAGATAGTTTTGTAATACATCTTTTTTTAAATGCACTTTTGTGATTATACAATCTTTTTTTAAAATCTAATGCAGTTTATCCTATGTAGTATATATTGGAGCTTTGTAGATTGCTATTTGTTAAACAATTATTTTGCCTGGGGCAATTCATACTCATTGCCCCGACAAAGATGAACCTTAAAAATAACTACCATAGATGATGTAAAAAGTGTCTCATTAACGTACTTGAGAATGGGATGTGAAAGCATTTGAGCAAAACAATTAAATTTATTGATGGATGGGAGTGTGAAGAGATGAGTGCTTTGTATAGGCAATAAGAACTAATAGCTTTAATTGGTAGGTGAATGTAAAAATATTATTTGCTTATGAAAGGGATCGTAGAATGTTAAATTAGTGTCCTGGCAAATTTCTTTGTGAAATGAAACGCGTTTCTGTGTTGCTTACTTGTCATATGTATATTTTGATACTACTGTATACGTATATGATACATTGATCAGTGAAAAAGTTCTAAGCCTCACTCAGAAGAAGTTGAAGAAACAAGACAGAATTTCAACATTTCTCTATACAGTCCCCTTTTACATCAATACACTTGGTTCAACGATTCTCAAGCATTGCAATCCCAGCACGTAAAGAGGTGACATCCTTGTCCTCCATAGCACATATAACCTCATTGTTTCAACAAATTATGATCATCCAAGTGGGATTTCAGTTTAGGAAACAGGAAGAAGTCGGATGGAGCTGAGTCTGGTGAGTATGGGGGATAAGTTAGCAATTCAAAGCAACCTAGACAGTATGATGAGTGTGTTATCCTGGAGTAAGAGCACACCTGTCCTCGGTTCCCCTCTTCATTTACGACTTGATTGCTTCCGTCAGTTGTTTAAATTCTGATACATATTACTGTCCAATAATAATGTTTTCCCTTTTTCAAGTAGTTTTTTTATGATAACGCCTTCAGTATACCCAAAACTGAAACCATCATCTTACCAAAAGACGCTGCCTGCTTGAACTTCTTCAACGGAGTGGAAACCCAGAGTATTTTCACTATTTGCTTTGAACCGTTGATTCAAGTTCGAAATGGCAAATTCAGTTTTCATCTTGTGCTACTAATCGGCAGTGTAATCTTACCTTACATGTTCTTTTAATGAAATTCAGACGACAACTGAAATCTCACTTCAAATCCTATGCCCCTATTTACTTGCTCCCCCCACGAGTGCAGAGTTAGACACAAGGTCAGTTTTTAATGTGGTGAAAATCCAACTACTAAAAAGGGGCACTCTGGATTGGGACGAAAATAAAAATTGACTCAGTCTAGAAGGATTTCTCCTTCACTAACAGAGGACAGAACAGGTGTAGTGTAGTATCAGAACAGATAATACATTTTGCTTTAAGCCAAAAGGCAAGGGCCCTTTCTATAACACATGATTTAAACAAACCAGCTGGCTCCACTTCTTGTATGTGGAGTCACAGATGACCCCCAAAGGTCATAAAATGTAAATCGTACCCAGTGACTTGGCAAACTATATCTACACATAACTTCAAGTGAGGAGGTGTTATTTACCCCTTAAGAGGTTAGACACAAGGTCAGGTGAGTATTGAAAAGCTAGTGCACTAGAAGAAGTGCACTCTGGTCTACAAAAAGTGCCAGAGCAGCCTCGTTGGCATTCCTCGGTAAGGGCGCCTCAGGCAATTAACAGTAAGTTAACTCAAATAAAAGGTAAAGCCTGGACTGAACAGAATCATACCTCAGTCTGACAGAAAAAAAGTTCACCAGCTTCAAAATGGCCGAGATTCTGTTGGACTGATTGTCGGGGACATATCCTCGACTTGGTCTGAACAGCCTAATTGAAGAAATTTCTTCAAACTGCTTTTTGTTTCTGAGTCTCAGATTAACAAACGTTTTTACAAGGATCATAAAGGAGAATGGGCTTTTATGTAGATATAAAAGTGCTTGAAATGTCTGACAGTTGAGGAAAAAATTAAAGATTCGCTTCCTCTTTTATTTACAAAAAGAATGGAAAAAAATAAATTAAATATATTATATGTCTGTTTTAAATTTCATGAACATCTGTGAGGTTGTTTTCATTCGAAACATATACAGACACACACAGCCGTTCATCTTTATATAATTAAATTTCACATATGAAATTGAACTTGGATAAGTCAAATTAAGTATTTATTATTGTTATAAATCTCTACCTGAAAAGATATTGAGCACTTTATATGTACAAATGTCTACAGTCTTGATTTGGTTTCGGAATTGTCTGAATGACCGTATTTGAGAAATTGATCTTTATTTTATACGTACATATGAATGATGTGATACGTTGCGTAAATCATAAGACCTACTCTCTATAAGATATCGATATCAAATAAATGTCTCCATTTATTATTTGGATTATTCGGACTACTGTTCTTATCTTGGATGTTATTCTTACAACGTTTCGTCGTCTTGTCGAAATTCTAAATGTTTCAGCCGATGTAATCTCTCATCTTTTTCAGGTGCATCTTGTCGAATTTGACGACACACCTGAAAAAGGTCGGAGATTATATCAGCCGACACATGAGAATAACATCCAGTAGTCCGAATAATCTAAATTATCAATCCTCCTCTCAAAAATTCAGAAATGTAAAATGTTTTGCATTTGTTTATTCTCTGTTATTAATAATCTCTTTAAAGAAAAAAAATATATATATTATATATATATATATATATATATATATATATATAAAATAAAGTAACACGGAATCACATAATCACCGGTGCGATAATTTATTTCGACCCTCCGGCCTTTTCAATCACTCAAAACAGGGAGATTACATGACATGTAATCTCCTCGTTTTGAGTGATGAAAAGGCCGAAAGGTTGAAATAAATTATCGCACCGGTGATTATGTGATTCCGTGTTACTTTATTTTATTCTTTCTCTGTTTAGTACATTCAGCTATCATACTCGGATTTCCTTCTGGAATTTATTTCACTCTAACATATATATATATATATATATATATATATATATATATATATATATATATGACAAAAAGGAAAAACACATGGAATAAAAATCAAACATTTGATTTTTATTTCTTCCTATGTTTAATTGTTTTTCCTTTCTATCTTTCATACATTCTGTCATATGATATATGGTACATTTTATCCTCATAAAATTAATTATAGTTATATTTATTATTATCCTCATAAAATTAAAATATATATATACATATACACAAACCTTTATGTAATATAAAACACGTAAAAGAAAAATGCATGCATTGAATGGCTTTACTAATCCAAGTATAAATAAAACTTATATATATACATAAACTATGAAAGAGAAAAAAATGTGGATCAGTCAATTCTGTAACTGGTTGCTAGGTTTCCAGTGATGTCAATATTTATGCGATTTATTATAATTTCTTGTAAAAAAAACAAAAAACATTTGACGTTATGTTATTATTTGAAAGCCTTGACAAAGCACGTCTAAACTATATTAGTAAAGTCTCTTTAGTAATCTTTGATTCTAGTTCTGTCAGGTTTTTTGTGCAACGTCAGTATGTGTTCTTAGCAAGAAAAAAAATTGCAATTCAGTTTAGTTCATTTGAGAAATTATTTTCTACGACCGGAATAATTTTCAAAATTACATGATCTTGAGAAAAAAAGGCAAATAACTCTGTATTTATCAACACAGCATTATTTCCCTTTGTTTGGTTTACTTTTCACTTTTTTTTTTAAGAAGACTTAAAATCTTTTTACTTTTCAGTCATGTAGATTATTAATGAAAGTAAAAATAATCCTGGGCAACACCGGGTAGGGACAGCTATTTTTAAATAAAATAACTCTGATGTTAATCTCTATAATAAAACATATGTACCTTCGTTTGTATGCACTTATTTCAACACTTATTTAAAAAAAAAATGAGACCGTTTGATCGTCAAAGACAAAAAGTAATTTTAGATTATCTAGTTTCGCTGTGTGGCAAAAATTTAGACTTTGCCCATTTTAAAAGGAATTGTTTTAAAATCGAATATAACATCATAAATAGAATTCTGTCTTGATAAAAAAATTATTGATATTACCTGGCCTTTAGGTTAAAATCAAATTATAGTATTTGTTCTATGTCTGCTTTTGATGTGGGGTGAAGGGGGGTCCAACTTTTCAAGAAGAGACACTCTGGAAGGAAACACATAGTTGTATAGGTCCGTCGGCAATCCTTCATGAATGTGGGTGCCTTATACGACAGATAATAAATGTCCCCCCCCCCCAATAAAATATTAAAGTATGTAAAAAAACTAAAGTTAAAGTCTATTTTTATTAATTAGTCATGAAATTTACACAGGTCTTATCATGTTCGGTTTAACGTTTGTTTTACATGCTGGCATGCGTTGGACGCATGGCCATCCCTACTACAGGCCAGGCAATCATGCAACTGAGGTCTTTTACTGGGGGCCATGTGAATTTTCTTAAATATTCGATATAGAAGTTGCAAACAAAGGTAAAATTCCTCTGTAAGATTAGTTTGATGTTTTTATGTGTTTTAAATACCAAATAAGAACCACAATGAGCTAATTGATAAATTTGACAATTGACAAATTCCTATAAATGAAGAGACAGGTAATTTTGAATAAACAAAGGCAGATGCATATTTCAATGAAGAATTTTTATTTCAATGTTGGATTTTTTTTAGAGATTTTGTACTTATGTCAAAAGATCATTACTTGTATATTGTGGTTAAAAAGAAAAAAGGATCCGCACCAGCTGATGATATAGTTTGCAACTTCTATATCGAATATTTAAGAAAATTCACATGGCCCCCAGTAAAAGACCCCAGTTGAACGATTGCCTGGCCTGTAGTAGGGATGGCCATGGTTGGACGGCTTTTAGAAATTGACTTCCAATATAACCTATCTCTGACCAGGTCTTTAAATTACTTAGCCTGAAATGTGATCGGTTTTCTTTGGAAGTCATTTCTTTAGTTGAGGCAAGATTTTTAAAGGCAGGATACCCTTCCTGATGCCAACCAAGTGAGGTGATGGGGACCAGTGCTTTTATCACAACACCATCTCTAGGTGATTGCCTACCAAAGCTAAAGAACGCTTCAGTTGTCATTGAATAGTAAATAATATTAATAAATATTAACATCTGAGTTATTTTATTTAAAACGTGCTTTGCTAAAGCTTTCAAATAATATCATAATTTCTATGCTGCACACAATGCTTCAATCAAACTATAACCCCCTCTTAATAAAACATTTGTTTTACTTATCAAGTTTTATGTTTTATATTATTTTCTACTTATTTTCTTTTTCATCAACCGCTTGCACGGATTCACGTGACTCTAAATTAATCTATCTGATCACAAACTTACAGAACACCAAAAGGAATTCCCAAATCTTGGACCTAATTGCCACCTTTTTAATCGATTCAACCATCCAAACAAAAAAGCAAAAACAGAATTATTATATGAAAACATAGCTAAACTAGAAACAGAAAATCAAATTACAACACTACCTGGCTTACAGGATCTCCTAAAAGCAAAAGCTTTAAAAATTCGACACAATAAAAAACAACAATCTGATTCATTATTAAATCACAATCTAAAAAATACTAATTAACTCCGCAATCATCCAAATATCATCATAAAAAAGCGGACAAAACAAACATATTTGTAGTACTTTAATAAATCCGACTATAACACCAAACTAACAACAATTCTTGATGACCACACTAAATTCAAAAGACTTAACAGCAATCTTATTAATACATTAAAGACACAAGTTAACAGATTAGCACTGCCAATAATAAATAGATAATTACCAACTTCCCAAAATAATCAGTGATTACAAACCTGGTTATTTATACGGAACAGTTAAGGTAGATGCACCTAATTCTCTTCTCCAACCTATCATATCCCACATTACTACTCCCATATATTCATTAACAAAAACCCTAAATGAACTTACACGCTCGTATCAACTAAGTAAATATAACGTAAAATCCACACAAAAACTGTTACAAATTCTACAAACCAAATAACCGAACAATAAAATTATTGCTTCTCTTCATGTATAAAACTTATTCAGTAATGTCCCTGTGAAAAATACAATTGATATAATTATCAATAATATATACAATAACTCATCTCTCCCTAATCTAAATAAAATTAAGACGATTTTTCCCCTGTACCTTCTCAAAGAATAGGAAAATAACCACATGCATCACAGGTAACTAAACTTACCACTATATTACACTTATTCACTCGAGCGTGTTTTAGTAAATTTGTTATTATTTTTTTCCAGCTAATACTAAATATTACTTTTGGCCCATCATCTTCGACTCTCCTCAAAACATACTCCATATAGGTGGTAGCAAAAACTTTTCCCCCTAACACTTCAGTACTGACACTCTCCCCATTGACACCGGGAACTAATAAACAACGTCTACTTTTCAAAAGAGTGTCCGTTAATATTTACGATTTGTCTGCTATTAATTTACTACATGATACAAAATATTACGCACAAATTTAATGGAAGCTCCTGCTAATCTCGCTGATTTTCGAGAATATCAGATTACGTTATTTCTACCTCCGGTCTTTAGAGAATACAATTAACGAACATAGTTCCTTGCAGTGTTTCATTATTCAACATGGCGGCTACAATTTCTTCAGCGACTCGACTTCCGAATTAAGTCAATATACGCCAAGCTACGAGACAGACTTGCATAAAGTTGACATTTCTTGAATCCTACACCTTTCACATGCATAATATCCAAAGATTGGAAAAAAATATTTTGTCTAAAAATGACCCAAAACGTGTGACTGGTGGACCCAACATTTGGTCGCCTTTTGGATCGTAATATAAAACGCATGTCAGCTACATGATTAGTTTTACTGACCTATTTTTCAATAGATTTTTGAATCGCTTTTGTGGCTAAGTGGTTATCGCCGTAGACCGACAGCTTTAGGGTTCGACTCAAGTCGACACACACATTTTTTTTTTTACATTGTTAAACTTTTGCCTACGAGGGAGGAGGGGAAGGGAGGATTATGGGCAGGATTTTTTTTTTGAAAAGAAATCAATGTAATAGGTAGTACTTAAACTATTGTGAATATCATCATTTCTCTTCGAACACACACGGTTTATTAGTACTCTGCAGGCCTTCTTAATTATATTTGTGTGTTTCAGTAGTGCTCAGGAGGCATACTCATTTTTCTTTTTTCTTTCCTCACAAAAAAATGGAATTTCTATACAAAGATAGCAGAAGGAGAATTGGATTTAATAGGGCTCTGCAGGCCTCTTAATTTTAAAAGTGCTAATTATCATAGATAGAGCGGGTGTTTCGGAAATACCGGTACCATAGGATGGCCAGGAAGACTCCTACAACCGCGTCTCCTTCCTTCCTTCCTTCATTACTTTCTTTCTTCTCTCACACTTCAACAATTCCAAACCGACAATTATTCTAAACATTAAATTTGTACGTTCTGTCGGATGTTGACAAATTTTAATTAATTCTTCTATATTTCTCCCGGGCAACGCCGGTGAACGGGTCCAGCTAGTACTAAAATAAAATACTAATAATTTGCATCACTGAAGTACTTTTTTTAATGACTTCAATGCGGAACATTTACACTCAAATTGACAGAGTTTTGATGTGTTTGGTTCTCGAGCCGACTTTTAGCGAATTCTGCATGGCAAACCTAGAAAACAAAATATTTAATAACTTATAAAACCCTCTATTTGCATACACTATGTTGATATTCTTATTTTAGCTGATAATAATAGTCAAGTACACAAACTGCAGGACCTTTTTAAAAACAAAAAAATCCATTCTTAACTTCACCATAGAACTAAAGGTAAATAATAAAATCCCGTTCCTTGATGTTCTCATTGACACCTCTAATAATATGTCTAATACTTCTCATAAAAAACAATTAGCTTAAACTCTCGTCTCTTAAATTACAAGAGCGAATGTCCGATCGCTACAAAATAGCCATTGTTAAAAACCTACTAACCTGTGCAAAACTCATCTCCTTCGCCAGAAAAACATTATACATTGAATTAAAAAATATAAACAAGTCGTTATTAATAACGAATTCTCTAATTATATCGTTGATGAACAAATAAAATGAATCATTCGAAACTTAAAAAATACCACTACAAATAATAATATCCAACATTATAACTTAAACTAGATTAATCTATACTATTTTAATCAAATGCAACCAAACTTTAGAATAGAAGAAAAAGTCATAGAAAATATTGTACACCTATATATATCTCCAATTGACAATAACAATAAGATTAGACTAATTATTTACTACAAGAAATTTATATATTAAAATCTTGTAAAAAAAAAAAAACAACTCCTCCCCAACTCATAAAACATTAGGTATGGTTTGGTAGTTTTGTTTTACGGCATATCAACCCTTTTTGGGTTATTTAATGCCGAATCTGGTCTTGTTTTCTTCTCTTTTTTGTTTCTTTCCCCTTTTAATATCTGTTTCTATTTAACCCATAGTTAACAGGTACTACCACTCCGGGTCAGGGTGGACCTGGGAGCAATGGTAATTAAGAGGAGGCTCCACATTCCCCAAAGTCCGTAAGCCGGATCTCACCATCGGATGTAGTTTAAGGTCATATCCAGGACCGGGAGTAGGGTAGGAAAAATAAAAATAAAAAGGGGAGGGAGAAAGGGAGAGGGGCTGTTGTTTTTGGTTTTGGTTTTGTAGAACATAATTAAGTTTTACAAACAAAAAAAAACAAAAAAACGTCAATGTAGGTGAATTTCGTCTCAGGGAGCCACAGGGCAGCCTGATCTGGTATCACCAGCATAAAACATTAGAAAGAATCAATGTTATTTATAAGTTCAAATACTCTTTGGAAGAATGCAACTCCCATAATAATAATAATAATAAAGCTAATAGCTAGATTGGTTTTACTACCATTACCTTCTCCCACCGACCACCATGCACCTTGTAAACTCTAGCTTCATTTACCAACATTTACAAACACATAACTGCCCCCTTCTGATTTAAGACAAAGTTTAGTTAATAACACGAAAATAATACATTCTAAAACCAATTAAAAATACTCTTTATTAAAACCCATCAACCTACAATTAATAAGATTATATATGAAACCAGTAAAAACATTTTAAAATGCTTAACGTAATGCAATTCATCCTGTGACGTTAATTCTGGTGTCCTAGAATTTAAATTGTTAACGTTTCTCTTGGAACTGCACTGGTTTGTTCTTTTGACATCTTACTGACTTCACATGTGTGCTCTTTGTAACCTTTTGAAATTCTCTCCTTTTCTTCAGATTTTTTGTTTTTGTCACCTGAAGATGATTCCACGAAGAATCGAAAGTGCTAGTGATATATATGGAACATAGATTCAATTTTTTGATTTTGACACAAAAAAGATTATTAGAAATTTTTTTTAAATAGAAAGAGGTATAATAAGCAGTTTATTCTGTTATGTTTTACAATGTTTGCTTAAAGGAAAGAATGCTACCTACCTATATATATATATATAAGTGGTGTACTAAAAGCGAACTTTTAGGAAAGGTAAAACCTATTGTGAAGAGTATACAGCTCAATATCCAGGATAGAGCAGGTAGATATAAAGAAGAATGGAAAGGAATTAGAGAAGCAAAAGCCAAATCAAAATTCAATTCAATTGCTCAGAGCAAGGTACTCTTTTCTGAGCCTGCCTACATCCACGAGCGTACCTCTTATTGGATTTTTTACCCTTTGGATTTTATACTTTCGCCGCACCCGAAGTTGTGGCTTCTTGGAATTTAACTTTGAATCCTCTCTCACAACCTTTCGTGCCTTTTAATGACCTACCTATTTACATCTCTTTCTCTCCACTGGACTTTTCGACACCGGACTTTTTAGCAATCGGACATTTGCTTGCATTCGGGCAGAATTTTGTCCTGTGTTTCTTTCTCTACAACTTTTATTTTATTTTTTCAAATTTTAAATCTTGGCCTTTGCCAACTTATCTATCCCAACGACTTCCTCTGATGATAAGATTTTGATCTTTGAAAAGCCTGGCTTAAGGAAAATTTAACTTGAATAAATTGCCTTTTTTGCGGAATATACCTTGCTCTGAGCAATTGAATTGAATTTTGATTTGGCTTTTGCTTCTCTAATTCCTTTCCATTCTTCTTCATATATATATATATATATATATATATATATATATATATATATATATATATATAATCCAACAAAAGATAAAGCGTCCGGTTATTTTTAATGCATTTGGGACTAATTATTTGCTGGTTAGCTTAGTAGCAACAATACTGCAAAAATCTTATGAGCTACCTTTCTAAGACATTTTCTATTTTTCCTTTTTACCTTACTTTTTTATTTTTTTCTTCTCTTAAGTGATCTCAATTAAGGCAACACCACATTGTGTATTGTCGGTTGTTGAAACCTTTATTCCAGATACTTAATTTCCCTGATGATCTGCCAAGCAAGTACCTGCTTGGTAGTGAAACACGTGTATGAAAAAAAAACTCTTTAATTTGAATATATATGATAAATAAATAATCTTTGAATGAAAAAGTCTTTTGTGGTGATGATTGGGCTCTTGAACGCAATGCTTTGGTAAGCCTTCAAAAAATCACATATAAATGCTCTGTACCCTGTAATCGAGTATCATCGAGCTTGTTTTATTGGCATAATCCCGGTTTTCACTGAATGATCTATTTTCTAAGTGAAAAATCTAAATATATATATATATATATATATATATATATAGAGAGAGAGATTTTGCATGATGACTTGTATTGTTGTTGTTGACCAAATCAGAGATACATCAGGTGTAGTTTGGGTGAATTTCGGGAGACATGAAGGTTTTAAAGGATGCAGTGTCTCGGCAGCCGACAACTGATGCAGGGAGTTTGTTCCATGCCTTGGTAATTCTAAATGTGAAACAATGTTTCCGAAAGTCATGGGAGTTGTGTGTTGTTTTCTACCTTTGTAAGCATGTCCACATGTGACATTATAGTTTTTTTTTCTTAAATATTGTAACGATGCTTTACACAACGTTTCTCGAGGCACCCCCAAAAATAGAAACAACACGAAACTCACTGCGAAAGTTAGAAATGTTGGCCGGGCCTCTTAGTAAATTTAGCGTTCATTTAAATGCAGAATAATTAACAGAGTTCTATCTCCACACTTTAACAATAGTTCTTAAGCCTTTAAACTGGCTTTAAACTTATAATGTCCTTAACATGTTTCAAATCGTTCTTACGTTTTAAATCAATATTAAAAGTTACCTTACAGATTTCTGCCTCACTGTTGGTTGTGGGTTTGTTGGCACACTCATCTCCGTTGCTGGCTCGTGATCGTGGTGGTGTACCTGTCTTGTGGGCAAATTCTGTTCTCATGCATGGAAGACAAAAACGCTCGAAGGCAAGACTTTTTAGAGAGATTCTATCCTTTTATTTCACACTTCAATCGGAGAGATTTCCACTCGTCGGTTCCTTCATTCACACTCTCTTTTTCTTTCATACTGTTTGTGGAATGTGACGGGTGCAATCGGCTATATTCTTGTCCCGTCCTTGGGATCTTGCTCTGTGCCTTAGCCCATATCTGGCGATGTCACCCGGACTCTACGCATTGCAGAGCTCCTTAATCGACATGTGCCCATCTCACGCCTCCATGATGAACTGTCTAGAAAGCTAATTTCTTACCAAGGATCTGTGACATCAGAGCCCTTTGACCCTTCAACGAATGTCATAACAGAACTCAATATCACTTTTTGTTTAACCTTTTTGATACGAGTGTTTCATCTCTGCCAACTCACATCCAGTGTGTTATGATTCTCAGAATGAATCACTGTGGGAACATTTCTGTTTGTCCCAAATTATATATGCACCTATTTTGCACTCCATCCTATTTCTTTCACCCAGTTCATAATCCATACTAGCTAACTTTACACGTTTTCAGAATACAGGGCCCCTCATGATGTAACACACATGGAGATCAAAAAGATGCTCACGGTTGTTGTTGACAAACAGTTAATAGTCTTTAATTGTTTTGACTACTCATTTTAAAATCACATTTGATATTTCCTGTTCGACCTGCTGCCAGTTGCTTTCTCTCTTACAAAATCTGTTTCTAACTTCTTCAATGATGTCACAACATAAATGCTTTCTACTTTGACTTCGCTGTTCACACGTTCGTCAAACCCCACCGCTTGACTCCGACAGATAATCACTTACTACCAGTTGTTCTTGAATACCTCTAAGGACATTCAATATATTACATAAACAAAAATGATAATTCTATTAAACTAGCTTGAATACTTGACCTTCAATCTATTAAATTGTGAGATAACAAAGTCCATCTATGAAATAATGTTTAAAGGGAAATAACTCTTGTACCCCTACGGTTATCTCCCTTGCCAAACGACATTTTGAAGTGTGATTGATCTGCCTAGAGTTATCTATTCCTGCATTGACCAGACGACACAAAACGGAAAATCCAAAATGGAGGACGTTACTAAAATCGGCTTTGTGACAGACAATTAAACTGTCCTTATTCGTAGTAATCCTTCCAGTTGTAAAATCGTTAATAAATCATTTTATGGTGAATCGTTTTCATCCATTTATTTCTTCATATTTGTGTCTTACCACTCACAAGTCACTTTACAACATGCATAAATACTTATTTTCACTCCAAAATGTCTTGTTTGGTAAATAATGATTGGAAAAAAAGAAAGAAAAAATGTGCAGATCAATTTAAATAAGAAATGACATTTTTTTTTCGGTCAATACATTTATTATTTTTTATGGTAACATGCTGAAGGTACTAATCAGGTTACAGGTGGTAGTGAAGTGCATACCTATATGGACTGACGAGCTGGACATGCGAAATTCGAATCCTGTTGGTTTCAGGGCATCATTTTTGGCCCTCTTTGAGTTCATGTTAATGATTTAAGGAAGATAACTTATCTCTATTTTATGTTTGTACTTTGTAAGAAATATTTACATTTAAAAAAAAAAAGCAAAACTTCATCAATTCCGATGACGATAGCATCCACACCCAAACAATCGAAAGTCTGTTTAATAATTTATCAAATGTTTAATAATTTATCAAATGTTTAATAATTTATCAAATGTTTTCAAATTTACGATTTTTGTACCCATGTTCTCTTTTGAAACGTTTAAAAATAATTGATATTGAAATTTGAATGTTTTTAATTCTTAAATATTAAGTATGACAAATAGATTTACAATTTTCCCGAAAAAATAAAGGAAAAGAAGTTTTTAATTAAAAATGAAGGTTTGTGGTCACACGAAAATAGGAAAATACGAAAATTTTTAGAAACCCAACAGGACATGTTTCATTTACATTTGATCAAATTCGTGCGGAGGCAACGAGAAAAAGGCCAAGTATTTCCTCGTATCATTATCTGTATTCAAAAATAATGTTAATATTGTTTTTCAGGTTTTTGTTTGTTTATTAATCTACCTGAGAACGAAACAATGTTATCTCCTTTACATCATTAACGTGAACTCAAGGAGGCACCCACTTTTACTATGGGTGTTGGCAATCTTCACATGGTCCCTCCTGTAAGTAGCTATTCTAGAAAGAACTGAAAAAAACAGTGCCAACGACAAATCAAGCCGATCAAAAAAGTTCCGTACCATTCTGATTCATATGAATTTATTTAATCAGCTTGTATTCGTTTTTTTGTTTTGTTTTTTGTATAAATTATCTTCAATTATATCTTTTATTCTACACGGGAAATCTTATTTCTATGCCTTTCTTTTTAGATAATTTTGTGTAAAAATAGTTATTTAAGTTTTTGTTAAGGTAACTTTGTCAAATTGAAACTATGTACTTTTTGGAAAAAGCAAATATAAATTGTTTCAGATTTTTTAATGGGAAAAGTGTTATTCTGAAGACGAAGCATAGAAACCATATTACAGTTTTCGGGTATATGTTACGACGCTCAGCAGAGGCGCGAACGGGGTCCAAAAAAAGAACGAGAAAGAGTTTAAAAACATAAATTTGCAACAAGTAAAGTTGACTTATGTCTAGAATAGACATTTTTCTACTTACCTATGTAATTTGTTTGTATTTTTACGTAGTATAAATGGTTTTTTATTAGATGTTAAAAAAAAAATTCTTGTTTTTTAAAACATCTACTTTTTCAAATTTAAATGGCGGCGAGTGGCTCTATATTATTACGTAGAGCGACCATTTTGTTTTCTTCGCTGACGTCTGTCGAACTTAAATTTCTAATAAATAGCACTTCAAACGGGTTTAAAATACAAACAAATAGCACATGCAAGTTTGAAACTAACTTTTACAGCTTACAGTTACTTTTATTTGTTGTAATTTGTTTTTTTAGCGTTTTTACTCTGCTGAGTCTCGTAAAAGATGCCCCAGTTTTCTTCAAAATAACTGAAGAAAGCAGTATGAACAGGAATATTTATAAACAGGAGCAGTCCATTATTACACTAGGGGTAGGAGGATAGGATGTTCACCACAATTTCCCCTGCCATTAGAAATTTTAGTGGCAGTTTTTTTTGTTTTGTTTTTTTACAATGAAGGCAGGGGAATACGATGTTGACCAGATGAAGTGGTGATTGAGTAATGTCAGATACAGTGTCATGCTAAACACGTTCCTTTCAGCTGCTAAATCTACACTCGATCAAATGGTTGTTTGCAAACTAGAATGTGCTGTCTAAAAATATGCATTTTAAATATATATTTTCATAGATATTAAAAAAGCAGGTAACTCTGGTTCAAGGGATGTAACTTCACCTACCGGAACACCCAATGAGTAAAAATGCTAATTTTGTCTAATTAAGGTGGCATATATGTTTATCTCACAACAAAAGTTTATTTGAACTCCTTCCTTCAATTTTCAATTTTATTATCCCCCAACATAAAAATAAGTTCACTGAAGTGGAGAATCTGAAAAAAAAATTGATCAAGGTAAGTAACTCTGGTTCAAGGGATGTAACTTCATCTATTCTAACAAAAACAAGAATTAATATTCTTAACACTAGTGTACACCCGCCATAAAAAAATGACAGAAAAAAAAATACTCCGGCTGTGTTTGCATGTTGTATTCATATAAAATCATAGAATTACACCAGTAATTTAATTTTCCATATATAAATTATCATCATTTCTGATGACCTAAAGAAAAACCCGCCTTACATAGACTTTTTATTTAGTGGAGGATTTTTTTTCCGATTTCATTTCAGACAGCTTGAGTTATTTGATTTGCTGTTTGCTTTCTTTCCTTCACCACATTAAATAGTTTCGTCCGGAGGCTAGAAAAAGACACCTTTTTTACTTGCAAACTTTTGTATAATGGGACGGATATATAATATTTTTTTATATACAAACGTAAAGTGGTCGATCATAGTCGAGGGCAACTCGAAGGCTCCAATTTAAATAACTACTACACCAAAATGTAGGGGAGGGCGTCTCTTCTTTTGGCAGTGTTACTCCACTTACCCTTGATCCTCAGCTTATAATGCTGAGTGTTTAGCAAGGAGGCATCAAGTACCATTTTTTTTAGTCTTTGTTATTGTTGTGAAGTTGTCCAACAGTAAATAATAAATAAAGGAAGTCAAGTCGAGGGTTGGTTTAACAAGTGTATTAACAAAGTAAGAAAGTGACTAGCACTTGGCTAGACAGTTACAAGACTGTGCTTTGTCTTCTGGTGACTCGCACTATTTATAGTGACAACCGGTGCAGTTTCTCCTGTGTAAGAACGGCCGGTGTAACACCCCCCCCCCCCTTTGAAAATATCCCCTCTGGGGATTAATAACGTTTTTTTTTTACTTCAGCTTCCGCTTGAATGGCTGCTATCACCATATCCTCCAATGGTTCTGTCTGCTTAGGTATCAACCTTGATAACCCGTCTGCATGACCAAATTTCCTAGATGGTACATACTCCATTTGAAAATTGTAGTTAAGAAGAATGGTACCCCATCTTTGGAGTCTATTCGCAGTGTGTTGTGGTAGTCACTTTTTCGATCCGAAAATCGTTAATAAGGGTTTGTGGTCTGTTTGTAACAGAAATTGTCTACCGTGCAGGAAACGATGAAATTTCTTTACCGCGAATATAATGCTTAGAGCCTCTTTCTCAATTTGAGAGTATTTTTTTTCGGCTGGTAGAAGTGTTCAGGATGCATGGGCTATGGGTTTTAATTTTCCATCATCCATTTTGTGCAATATGCATGTTCCTATACCATAGTTGCTGGCATCGCTTGCAACTACAATATCACGCTTAAGATTATAATGTGCCAGAAACAAGTCAGACGTTAAGATATCTTTAATTTTCTGAAACGCTTCTTCGCACTCTTGCGTCCAGACCCATTTTTGGTCCTTCTTTAACAGTTCATTTAAGGGTGATCTTAGTTTATGCATGTTTGGTACGAACACATTGTAGTAATTCGCCAACCCTAAGAAACTTTGTAGGGATGCAGTATTTTCTGGAGCAGGCATGTTCCTTATCGCCATTGCCCTATCTGGGTCTGGCCTTCTTCCTTGCTCATCGATGATTTGCCCTAAGTATTTTATTTTTTCCATGAAAAAAGTACATTTCTCATCTTTGATTTTAAACCCATAATCCTGGATTTTTTTGAATACTTCGTTTACATGAGTCTTGTGTTGTTCTTTGCTAACGCTGTTTATTAACACATCGTCCAGGTACCCTACTGTGAAATCCATCCCATTTAACATCATGTCCATAATTTGTTGAAAAATCGCAGGGGCGACCTTGACCCCAAAAGGAAGTCGGTTAAATTTGTATAATTCTTTATGGGTATTGATGCAAAGCAGTTTTGAACACTCCTCATCGACAAGGATTTGAAGATAAGCGTCGCTGAGGTCGATTTTAGAAAAATATTTTCCTCCACTCAGTTTCGCAAATATTTCTTCAGGGCTTGGAAGAGGGTAATGGTGATCTTTTAATGCCTTGTTCAAGCCTGTGGAAAAGTCGGCACAAACCCGAATCTCTTTGTTCTTTTTCTTAACATAAACTGTAGGTGAAGCCCACTCACTGTGATCAATTTTTGAAATGACAGCCATGTTCTCGAGTCTTTCTAATTCACCGTCTATTTGCTCTATAGCGGCGTATGGAACATTTCTTTTCTTTCTGAACACAGGTAGTTCATTTGTTTTAACTTCAAACTTTGCTACCGCTTTCGTACACCTTCCCAGACCGCCTGAAATACGTCTGGAAAATTTTCTTTTAATTCCCTCTTGAGTTTTTCTGCCTCCACATTCGAATCCTCAACCTTTTGACAAAAGGAGCTTAAAGGCAGATCCCATAGGCTAAACTTTTCAATCAGATCAGTTCCAAAAAGGTTATTCGATTTTCGCATAACAAAAATTTTGGCTTTTACGGTCTTATTCTGGAAAGAAATATTCGTCAATAATTCCCCTTCAAAGGTTATTTTTTCACCACTGACGCTTCTCGCCGTTTTTTGTGATTTGATCATAGTGGGTCTCCCAAGCTTCTTCCATGTCTGTACATTAATGATGGAAATGTCAGACCCACTATCAAGCTGTAGTCTTACTTTTTTTAAGCATTTTGACCTGTACATATTTCCGGATATTTTGTTCTTCAGGTTCAATTTTTGTCAGTTTAATGGCTGTCTTTCTACCAGATTTTTTCCTACAACGTGATGCCTTATGTCCTTTCTGGTAGCAGTTGTCACATTGTTTGAATATGTAGGGACACTCATTGTACCAATGGTTATCTCCACACCTCCAACACGGTCCAGGTGGATCTTTTCCATGTTTTTTTCTCTGGTTATTCATTGAAGTCAATTTTTTTTCTGATGGATTTTTTTAATGTGCGACACTCCGTTTTCCTCTGTCACGACTGTCCTGTTTCAACGCAACAAAACGTTCACAGTCTTCCACTAAGTTTTGTATTGTTAGACATGGCTCCTTTTCGAATTTATTTAAAACACGACGTCTGATTTCAGAGTCTTTATTTAAGACCAGACCTTGCAAGAATATTAGACATTTAAAATTATCTGATGATAATTCCTCTAATTTAAAATCCTCGCAAAGTTTATTTACTATACTTGCATACGTAATGTAGTCGTCTTCCTCTCTTCTAGTGACATTCATACACTTATCTCCTGTGGAAAAGAGAAGTTTTTGTAGAAAACAGTTCTGTTAGTAAAGTAACTGCCTCCTGGAAGTTCAACTCACTGGTCTTTTTTGGAAGGATAAAATTCACGAACTTTGTATGCTCGGCAGCTCCTAATTTTCTTAGCAAAAATCTAACTTTTTTAGAGTCTGTCCATGTACTGCAGTCCGATACAAAAATATCCTCATATCTTCTATAGAAGTGAGCAAAAGTGACATCGTCTTCTGGATTATAATTGAAAATTTCGATAGCGCTCCACACAGCCGTCTGGGAGAATGCATTATTATTCTCGTTTGCTTTCATTAACTGTGTTGCCTCCAGAAATTTTCTCTGCTCCTCCTGTGTTTTTATCAAGAGTTCTTCGAAGTGTTTCTGCTGTTGTAGCAGTCTTTCTTGGAATCTTTCTTCTCGTGTTGTCGCCAGCTCTTTTTGTTCAGTATGCATTTTTCTTTGGGCTTTTTGCTGTTCCAACAACTCTCTTTTAAATTTCTCCTCAATTCCAACTTGTTTTCTTTGAAGTTCCATTTGTTGTTCAACTTGCTGTCTTTGTAACGCAACATTTTGTTCCGTTTGGAATTTAAGTAATTGAAAAAGAGAATCTTTGAATTCAGTGTCCATCATTCATGAATTCAAATTATGCACCACACAATTTACACTTGTAAAAATAAATCAGTTTTCCCCACAACGTGCTTAATATAATTAGTTTGCTCAACTAATACACAAAACAAGAAATATATTATTTCTTAGTAAAAAAAAAAAATTCAATCCCAGTTCTTTTGTTTGAAAAACAAAACTAAGAAAAAAATTTTTTAAATTTTTTTTATATATGTGTACGTAGTTTTACAACCAAGTCCGTCGCTATAAGCCTAATAAGACTAGTTTTATGGGAAATCTTTTTAACCCCTTTTCATTTTGCAAAAATGCGACTTGCTTATTTAACAGTTCTTTGTTAGAAGCACAAATGACTTACGCGAATATATTTTTTCACTGTCCGTCCTTTGCTCTCGACAATTCTGTGGAAGATCGTTTTAAAAAATAGTCAATCCGGATCTTGCTCAAATATCAGATGGTGTCCTAATAATAACGACAAACTTACACAATATCTGTAATAATTGACGCGGATAACATTTATCTTAACGAGTCAGTGAAACTTGAAGAGAAAAAAAATAACGGTATCAGTGTATTCAATTATTTCAATAATTGAAAATGTCTTTCGCGTTTTATAGTGTTCGATTTTTGGTAGCAAGTTTTGTGTTTGTGTTTTTTTTTTGTTTTTCTTTCGCTTAACTACTTGTAGTAGTTAATTTGCTGTTAATCCTTGCGAATCCAAATATCTGACGAAGATGGGTTTTTTTCCGTGAAGATCTTGCGAATCACTTTGGATGATTTTTTGCAGTGAAATCGTTTCGATTCCTCGTCGCCAATCTGTTGTGAAGTTGTCCAACAGTAAATAATAAATAAAGGAAGTCAAGTCGAGAGTTGGTTTAACAAGTGTATTAAGAAAGTGACTAGCACTTGGCTAGACAGTTACAAGACTGGGTATTTATCTACTCCCCCCAGAGTAAAATGTGACACAAGGTCGGAAAGTGGGGTTTTGAAAAATCAGCACTCTAGAGGGAGAGCACCTATTACCTTTAAAAATTGCCTGGCCAGCCCCGTCGGCATTCCCCGGTAGGGGCGCCTCAGACATTAAGCAATAAACTTACTCCTCCCCAAAGAGGGGAGGCAAAGCCTGGGAGGGTGGACCTCCTAGAACTGCACAGGACCAGTCTCGTGCAGTATCCATTGGAACATATACTACACTTTGATCTTGGCCAAAAGGCCAAGAAAGCGACTGAACGACAGTTACAAGACTGTGCTTTGTCTTCTGGTGACTCGCACTATTTATAGTGACAACCGGTGTAGTTTCTCCTGTGTAAGAACGGCCGGTGTAACAGTTATGATTCAACCGAGGATTGAACTCCAGTCTCCCGACCCATGAGTTAACACCCTAATCATTATGTCAAATAGGCTGGTTATTCATATAAAAATAGACAAATAAATGCACATTGGTCTTTGTTATAGAGTGGAGGATGCTTTTATTCAATCTGTGTATTTTAAGATGAACATTTTGTTTCAAACTTAAGCTTGACAGATTAAAGAAAATTTCATCATTTAAATCGTCCTCATAAGTATTGGTTGGTGCAAAAACAATGGCGTTTTTTGACGTTCAACTTCAAAAGACCATAACTTCTTTTATACCAAACTTTATTAATCAAAATAAGGACCATTAAAATCAACACATTTTTGCCAACGGGAAACAAGTTTACTTATTCCATTATCATAAAAATCCGGAGTTCTGGAAGCGATGAAGTCATTGAAGGCTGATTCGGCATCATCTCGGCTTTTGAAGCATTTCTCGCGCAGGAAGTTGTCGAGATGCTTGAAAAAGTGATAATCGGTGGGCGAGAGGTCCGGTGAATATGGCAGATGAGGCAGAGTCTCGTAGCCCAATTCGTTCAGCTTCTGCAGGGTCAGTTGTGCAACATGTGGGCGAGCGTTGTCATGGAGGAGAATTGGTCCCTGCATATTGACCAATCTCGGGCGCATACGTTGGAGCTTCTGGTGCATTTCATCAATTTGTTGGCAGTACTTCGCCGCCGTAATCGTTTCGCCCGGATTCAAGAAGCTGTGATGGATGAGATCGGTCGCAGACCACCAAACACTGTTTGGTGGTCTGCGACCGATCTCATTTGGCAAACAATCACCATAATTTATTTTGGTGCAATTTCGGCTTCGGGAAGTGTTTTGGAGCTTCGCCGGCATTCAACAACTGACGATTGTCATAGAGGATCCACTTCTCATCACACGTCTCGGATTTCAATTTTGCCCATGCTGTCGAAAAGCCTGCAAAAACAATAAATGAAGAGATTAAAAATGGCAATGAATAACACGATTCGATAGAGCGAAAATGCGCTTTAAAATGACCTAAAACAACGCTATATTTATCAATAAATTAATTCAGAAAACATATATAAATATAACATATGTGAGAAAACGCCATTGTTTTTGCACCAACCTAATAATTCAATTTTGTTCATTCCATTCATTATTTTCAATCCTCTCATAATATTATTCATCATTCAAGTGACAATCTATCCATTTCATTAAATGTTACAAGTAGTTTTTAGCTTCGATAACTAGTTACTCATTAGTAAATAAAAAAAAAAATGACTTCAAAACTTCTGACACAAATTTAGGTACATAAACAGGACTCGTTACAAATCGACAACGATTTTCATAATGTTTGACCATGTAATCTTTTAAATATTAAGATCTATAAATAAGATAAAACTAAGCATGACAGAGAGACTGGCCGACAATAAAAAGCCTCTCATAGAGATATGAGGGCTTATCTAAAACAACAAAAACGAAAAACAAGAAAAAAGAACAAAAAAAAATAGAATCTTTAATATTTACATGGATTATATATATACTAGCAAATATATGCTCCCTCCAGTCGCATATTTTTTGCTTAGATATACTTGTATATACTAACAAACAGCCGATTGATACAATTACTTGTTGCCGATTGGTACCCTCAATCCCACCACTCAAGGAGGAGGTAATGCCTGAAAGTATGTTTTCATGACAACATAAGAGATACTACACTATCCCCCCCCCCCCCAAAAAAAAGGAATAGATAATGCCTGAGAGGATGGTTTCATAACAACAGAACAGATACTATACTACTCCCCCCCCCCCAAGGAGGATGTAACGCCTAGGAGCATGGTATTATTACAATAGAAGAGATACTACATTACCCCATCTGTATCAAGCATTAAAAAATAGTACAATAGTGCAATATTAATAAAAGTAATAGTATAGTTTCAGCTTTAGACAGATATGAAATCTTCATTAGTAAACATTAAAAACCAGTTTATCTTTAAGTGTTCAAGATAAACTATCTAAGGACACGTGCAGTAAAAGGTGAACTTTTCTCAAGAGTTGTGAACTTTTTTTTCTCTCTCGTTAGAGCAACGTTTCTCAAATTTTTTTTTACACTTGCGTAAGTAAGCCTTAGAATAAATTACATGTCTCCAGGAACCCCCGCACAAACAAAAACTAACCAATATCATATAATACCTATAATATAAATGTAAACAACGAAGACAGATAATTGTTGCATCAGTTTACATTAGTGGCAATGGTGAAAGGATATAAGGTAAATAAAAAGGAAATTTTCTGTGAATCAATAAATGGGCAAAGAAAATGTTACTTTCGAACGATTTGATAAAGTGAAACATGCTACTCTTATGTGAAACCTGTGGTGCTTGTCCTTTGCTGCACAAATACTTTGAATATCTCGACAAGAGAGAGAAAGAATCTCAAATAAACTAAAGAAAATAATAATAAAAAAGTGTTTACAATTCATAAAATATTCGCAAATGTTCGAAAAGAAATTTACTGAATATAATAGGAGAACCGGCCTTTTGGCCAAGATCAAAGTGTAGTATCTGTTCCGATGGATACTGCGCTCCATACACTAGTATTGTCTTGGCTTTCAGGGCTTGATTTACGCCTGTCTATGGGTTTGTCCTGTGCAGCTCTAGGAGGTCCATCCTCCCCTCTTTGGGGAGGAGTAAGTTTATTGCTTACTGCCTGAGGCGCGCCTACCGGGGAATGCCGACAGGGCAGCTCTGGCATTTTTTGTAGGCCAGAGTGCTCACCTTCTCGGGCGCTGACTTTTCAAATCCCACTTTCCCGACCTTGTGTCATATCTCACCTTGTGGGAGGAAGATAAATAAAATAATAGGAGAATGAGGGATTTTACCTGTATGCCAGAAACCACAGAGACGACTAATGTAGACTATGCATGCGTCTTATACTGAAGGAGTCACTTAATACATGAATCAGTCACATGCAGGTCTTGTCTACTGAGTAGGCACTGACTAGTGAAGGCGGTTTCACACTAGCGCCATACATACATCACTAAAGATATTTGTATTTTTTTATAACATAATAGGTTAGATATGATGTTGTCTATATTACAATAACCAAGAATATATTGTGTGTTTAGTAATATTGCGTATATGAAATTAAATAAAAAGTCAAAAGTGCATTAGCTCATCTCACTTGTTCTTGCAGAAACCTTAGGGACCTTTTGCGGAATTCTAGGGTTCTAGGAAACCCTCGGTTGAAAAACACTGGGTTAGACAATGGAAGGGTAAGGAGTGATCTAAAGCTGTGATTGGTCAAACAAAATCATGTGTTAAGTTAGAAAAGGGGTATTTTGAAATACTTGGCCTTCGAATAACTGCAGTGGGCTTCAGTTTTCCTATGACCAGTTACATAAGGAAATGATCATTAATGATCCTAGAAACTTATAAAGCAACCCCCTACACGGTCAGTGATTTTTTGTAGAATTAGTAAATTAATATTATAAATATTGTATGTCTTGGTGATCATCAATTAGTCCAGCCACTAGGAAGGATGAAATCCCCAATCCCAATCTAGATATGGTCCACATGTGGTAATCCCTATAAAGCCACTAAGATAAGGAATATGAAACATCTGTACATAACACACCTTTTCTAAAAAAAAGCTCAATTTTTTTTCTGTTTAATATATTATAAAAGGAAAATAAGAATTATGTCAAACTAACTGAAATACCTGACCTTCAATCTATTATATTCTGAGATGGATAATAAAGTCCATCTTGGAAATAATGTTTAAAGGGAAAAAACTCTTGTACCCTAAAGTTATCGCCCTTGCCAAAAGATATTTAAATCATGATTGATCTGCCCCTGCATTGACCAGATGACACAAACGGGGAAAATCCAAAATGGAGGATGTTATCCAAATCGGATTAGCAACAGACAATTAAACCCTCCTTATTCATAATCATACTCCCAGTTGTAAAATTTTTCATAAACCATTTTATATTGTTGATCTTCATAAAATCGTTTTCATCCATTTATTTCTTCATATTTGTGTCTTACCACTCACAAACCACTTCACAACACTTTCTTTCCTTTATTTTAAACAATGTTTTTATATTTATTTGACCCCTTTTATCCTTTTCCTTGGCTCTTTAAATTCTGTTTTTCTGAATAAAACCCCTTATCTGACCCCTCAGAATTTTAATTGATGCTTAAATCATTCCTGCTAAGCTGAATGAGTTTGACTCCACTTGTCTATCGTTTATGTCAAAACTAGCGGTTCTTGTAATGGCGTGTATCTTGCTACGCTGGCTGTGGTAATATTTTGCTATGGTAAAAATATTGTGATTATTTTTACTCCAAAATGTCTTATTTCTTTACAGTAAATATGGAACGAGAACATTTTTCTGACAAATAAAAATGTTATATTCTACTCTTATACATGATTGTCAATACCAGTTAACTACACAATTTGATGAAATTAAAAACTTGTATGTAAATTTCGAATTGAATTATGTTGATCATGTTCAAATTTTCCCTGCACAAAATTTTAGTGTTTCATGTACAGTTTGTTCCTATAAATTAAAAAAATCCCTTAATAGTTAAAAAAAAAAAATAAGAAAAGGAAAAGATTTATCAAAAACAAACCCTTTTCCCCTTTCATTTAAAGAATTCAACATGAGCTCTGTCCATATCTCTGCAAATTTAAAATCGATTTTGCGAAAAAATATGGTGGATCATTTCGGGAGTTATTTCCAGCACTGCTGAACGTATGCGTTCTTTAAGTTCAGTTAAATGATTCATTTTTTGCTGATATGTTACATGATGATGGCTGTGTTTGAGTGGAAAAGGTTGAGCGACAACTTAAAACAGTGGTTCTCAAGCAGGGATGAATTTCAAGGTTTCGAAGGGGGGGGGAGGTAGAGATTGACACCATAGATTAGCAGACACAAACTGCATCTAGGGCCACAAAAAACACAGTGTGTACGATTTATCACTACTGAAAAGTCGTGTTGGATTTTTTCTCTGCTAGCGTTTGTATTAAATGCTAATATGTTAGTATTAGTTATTATTGTTAGTATTTTAAATCACATTTTGATTCAGACATTTTTTGAAAGAGGGAAATTATTATTCTGCTACATGATGAAAGGGTTCATGGGCTTAAAAAGTTAGAGAACCACTGCCTTAAAAGGTCAGAGGTGATTCCGACGGAAGTCAATGAAACCACGTAACTTCCGGCCAGGGATTTTCGCTTGTTTACCTTGCGACATTTAAGGGCAGAGAAGACGTCTCTAGGTGCTGTCCCCAATGGGGGGGGGCAATGTATCTAGGTGTAGTGAGATCAGCTATCCGACTATCTGTCTTTCTCGTGCACATACACAAGTGGCCTATCGCTCTGATGTTTTTGTGACTGTCATTCTTTTTAAATAAACCTTATTAAAAACTGAACATTGGCATCCGAGTGGTTTTGTATTGACAGACAATCAACAACCTGGGTTCACAAAGACAACAACGACGACGGCGGCACAGGTGTAAAATGGTTTATACAACTATTAGTAAGTGTAAGTGTAACAGGTACACTTTTGCTTTGATGATGAAAAAACAAAAATCCAGGGGAGTTTAATCTAGAATACATGAAGGCCACGTTCTCGTTTTTCCATGTCTAATCCATCGATTTCGAAAGATGACTTCTTCTTCATCGTTTAGCATGTTTTCTCCACATCAGATGTAGTTTTCACGTTGGCCATGTCGGTACAAAGTGATTTTCTCTCATAAAATTAAATCAGTTACATTGGTTTCGATGTGCTGTTGCTTGAGGTCATCTTTGATTGAATCAGTCCAAGTCTTCTTCGGCATGTCGTTTGTTCTGTTACTCTCAACGGAGATGTGTGTACATCTATTTATCTAGCTAGAGCTTCGTTCAACATGTCCACACCACTGTAAGTGATTGTAATGCAAAGCTGACTCCAGTCTGGGCACCCTCAGTCTCAATAACAGAAGTCAGAACTAACTCTATCATCGAGATGCACGCCACAAATCTACTAAACCATAGCCCTGTCATCCGCCTGGATTCTCAGAAAGACCGAATTAGTGCGAGCCGAGCATTCACTTGCAATTTGAATTGCACTACAGACTTTGCTGCTGTAAACTCGACTCCGGGTAATAAGTAAAAGTGAACAACAGGTTAAAATGGGAAGTTCACAAAACTTGCCCCCCTGCAGTTTATACGCATGAGATTGAAATTAATTCACATCCTCCATCAGCACAGATCATATCACTAAATAGTAAAATGAGTCCACAACTTCCAACTCTTATAGACCGTCGACAGAACTCAGTAGAAGGTCTGTCAGCACATCTTCCACAGAGAGAGTCTTCGAATATGGATCAAGGTAATCTTGCAGACTCAGAGCATAAAGACATGGTGCACCATTTTGGGACAAACTGTAATGGAACATTAACATTTTTGCCGAGCACAATTTGAACATGATCCATATAATTCAATACAAATTTTTCAGAAGTTTTCAATGTCTTTAAAATAGGTAGTTTATTTATGTACACCCTGTAATATTAGACTGACCTAGTGTTCCGAAGAGATGGAGAAGAATCGTAGGTTATTTGGACCATCCTTATTTTCATAGATAAATGCCTGTTAGATAGTTAAAAAAAAAATAAAAATAAAAAACCGGGCAAATTTTCTGAAACTGTAAAATGTTCTTAATTCAGTCATTGGTTGGCAGCAATTGTTTTGCTGCTGCAGATAAGAATTTTAAAGTTTATGTGTAGGGGGGTAATAAAGCAGCTAATCCGAGCTGGATTAAGTCCTGTAGAAGCCCTAAGGACTTAGAAGATTATGGTGCTTTTGATAAAGTCTGTAGTTTTGTTTTTGCTTTTTTTTAACCTAAACACATTTAAATTGAATAAAATGTATTACATGGAAAAGAATAAATCATTAATTTATTTGAAAATAGCAGGGTTACCCCGCGTTTTCCGGATAATAAAACAGAAGAGTTAAAAAATACTTATGAGTAATACGTTTCTTTTAAACCTTCCTCAGTGAAATTACTTCTTAAACACACCTCTTCCTCCAACTGCCCCTCTCTCTCTCTCTCTCTTCAATTCATGTGCAAACCTTTTCAACTACTCCAATATAATAGAAAGAAAAAAGTAGTCAGTAGCCGAAACAACTGTTTAATCTAGTTTCAGTATTCTTTTTCGAACAACAGTAAGAATGAAATAATTTTGGATCAATTAATATTCAAAGACCCCAGAAATAAGCAAATATGAAAGGGACGAATTCGGGTCTACACGGATTTCTTTGACTTCTTGTTGACCTTCGCACACTGTAAGCAGACGGATAATAAACCGGAGTTCGTTCTCTTCCGCACGCTGGGCTAATTTAATTCTTTGAGACCCCAAGTGATACTGAATCGAAATACTTACAGTTTGTAGATATATCTTTGGTAGTTTCTAAGGTTTAGCCAGACACAAACAGAAATACGACTTTCTTTTATATAATAGATATTTGACTGGTCGTTCCTATTTAAGATAGACAACCAATGTTTGCGCTTATGTAATTCCACTTTATTTATATTTTAAATGTTTCTTCCTACTTCTTTTTTTTTTTTAATTGAAAACTCTTTGATTAGATTCACTAAATTGCAGCTGGTAAATCTGACGATGATATTTCGTTTTCCTTTTCTTAAATTTTTGTTTTCTTTAATTCACCCTAAACAAGGCACATTGCTACTGCGACATACGTTGCTACTGTGATTAGGGGACAGATTACTTACTTATTTTTAGTCAGATTTTTTAAATTTGAAAAGATTCTTTCTTGGATCATCAAGCTCTTTTTATATATGTCATTATTGAAATATTTTAAGCAATTTTATTTTTTTTGTTTTATGTATATTGTTACTACAATAGTAATTACAGCCCAGGATACCTACTTCATCTATGTAGCTTGTGGTAGGTACTGCCACTCATCGCTGGTCTGTGTCAAATAGAGAAGGCACCAATAATGTTTTCTCAAATCTGAGGTGCCAACAACAAATAAACTTCAATGTGTGTGTGTGTGTGTTCCCTATAGAAAGAAAGGTTAGAGAATCTACATAAAAACGTGTATTCATATGTAAAATTTTCCAGGGAAAACAATCGAAGTAATCCTGAATCTGTAAGTGCACTACTAAGGGCCTATGAGGACATAACTCTCTTAAAACTTCAAATATATCATATTTTGATGAAATTTAAATCATATCTATAAAACTTTCTAAGTAAGACAATGGAAGTGGTCTCAGATCTCTACGTGCCCTCCTAAGGGAGCCATGGAGTCAGAACCCCCTTTTACTTAAACTATATATATATATATACCAGATTTTAATGAAATTCAAACTATATGTATATTAGACCTTAATTCAGAGAATTTTTCAAAATTTCCGTTTCTTCCGATTATATTAGAAGCGAAACAACAGGAGGGGCAGTAAAAAAAAGTAATATGTTGTCATAAGCAGAGTGAAAAAGGATATAGTAGTATTCTTTATTCAATCCTGAGCAATGTCGGGTCTCCCTGCTAATAATAATAATAATAATAATAATAATAAAATTTATCCTGTATAATGATCAATGTTTGTGATTAATATTTACGTCTGAATTATATTTGCGATTGGATATTTTTTGCAAAAAAAATATCCAATCACAAATATAACGCCTTTTCAGCATTAGATTAATATTTATTGGTCAATTTACGTGTGTTCTTTCAGGTTTTTGAACAAACAGCTTTTGTTATTTTAACAGAATGTTGTATCTCGGTGATATTATCTCTGTTGGTGAGGGATGTGAATTAAGTTTGATCTCGCATATATGAACTGCATGGGGCAAGTTTCATGAGCTTCTTTCCATTTTAAACTGTCATTTGCTTTCACTTATTACTCTGGTCGCATTTACAACGGTGCAATGTTATATGCAAGTGAATGCGGGACTCCCATTAATTCAGTCTTTCTGAGGATCCAGGGGAATAATAGGGCCATGGTTCAGTGGATTTATGGTGTCTGTCTTGACGACAGAGTTAGTTCTGACTCCCTGCTATTTAGGCTAAAGGTGTCCAGACTAGAGTCGGTTCTGCGTTGCAACCGCCTACAGTGATATAAACACGTTGAATGAAGCTTTGGTTGGCTTGTTTTACGGCACATCAACCCTTTTCGGATTATTTAATGCCAAATCCGGTCATTTTGGTAAAAGTTTTTATGCTTCAAGTTCTTTATATCTTCAAATAGTTATTCATGGTGTTTAGTTTGGTTGTTTTGTGGAGGAAAATTGTTTTTGTTTTTGGCTTTGCAGAACATGATTGAGTTGGTCAAAGGGAAAGGGAAAAAAACCCCAATAACATCAATGTTTGGTGCATTTTGGTCAGGAAGCCAGTATCTTCAGACAGCCTGATCTGTTACACACATCTCAGCAGGAAAAAGCAGACCGAAGAAGACTTGGAGGTACTCAGTCAAGGATGACTTTGTAGCAGTTATCCCCTCCTTTCAAAACATAATTGCACTAACCGGCCGGTAGGTGTCGCTGTTCACCGTTAGGTGATGCTGAAAGCGACCAGGAGTTATCTGCCCTTAGGGGATATATAACCATGGGACACCGGAAAAAGGCCTCTTCTCTATTCAATTGGCCTCGCTGAACGACGCTAAGACACCAGCGCTCCGTCAACACGTGTTCAACAACAGTAAGAGTTCTCAACTCATTTTCTTTGTATATGGTTATCAAGGACTTTCCCACGCTGGACTCATTTCTTCACATATTCTTTTCAAGAACTGTTTTCTATCAACATACATACATACACCACACACGTCATCATCCCACATACACACACGTTCAATAAACTTTATTTGAACTACCTCCTTTTGTTTGTTAATTATTACTCTGTTTTTGCATGCAACAATTGCTTGATTTTATGAACTCGTTTATAGTCGGGAACACGACCCGATTCTAACAACTTCAAGCAATAACACATCGAAACAAACGTAAATGGAAAAAATTCAAGGAGAAACTCACTTTGTACCGCCATGAGTAATAAGCAACCTACATAGAGTGAAATAGGTTTTGGCATTGCTCCCAAACAACATATTTTTACTGAAACGAGCCTAAGAACGATAACTCAAGTTTGTATTTTTTTTATAGGATAGGGAACCATTATTTTACCTTTTTTATTCATTGAAAAGTTTTCAACTCTAAAAATGACAAAATAATGTTTTTCTTTGCTTTTGTATGAACTAGTCCCCCCCCCCTCCAAAAAAAAAAAAATGGTTCCCTACTTAAATTTTCTACTTAAAAAGGTCATTTAGCTAGAAAATTATGTACTTGAATTATCGCTCTTCCATTAGCTAGCCTCTTTCTTTACTGAACTTGCTAATAAAGATGGCGACTATATTTTTCCGGTCGACTTTTCACGTGTTCACTGAAACTTGCTATAACTTAGTGCTTTTAATATTGTTATATAGTTTCTTTTTACTGAAACATCGTTTCAGTAAAAAGAATAAGTTGTTTTAGAGTAATGCATTTACTCTGCCAGAATTCATTTCCCTCTAATCTACGTGACTGGAAAATAGGAATTAACTCATCAATGTACAGTGTACACAATCATACGGGAATAAAATCACCGGACTAAAGAAAGCTGGAGTAGAGGTGGGGGGAGGCACATCAACTGAGACTTAGTAAAAATACTCCTCTAAAAAATTCAGACCATAAATAGACTTATTTAATAAAGAAATATTGAGCAACATTAATTAAATTTAATTATCGATAGATCAAGTTCCTTTGAGGAACAAGGGAAATAATCCATTGCGAAATCTTATCAGACTTGCTCGATTTATTTCCCTTTTTCGTCATAACATTTATCGTTTAAAAATCTCTATTAATAAAATTTTGTAACCACTTCTCGTGTGTGTGCGTTTTTCTCGCCTCTACATGACTTACACATTTTTAATCGATTTATTGAAATCAAAAAGGCAAAATGAAATTCAAAAAAATCTTATTTAAAAAAATATATAATTACGACATACCATACTATATTTCGAGTTTTCGTAAACAAGTCAGCAATTTTAATCTTTTATTAATAGTTAAAAAAAAAAAAAAAATTACTTCGTGACCCTTCGAAATTTGAAATGAATTTAGAAGCATTTAAACTGATGTATGGAAACTAATTTAAACTGACTGACTTAAAAAAATTCTCATCAAATCCTCATGTATCAAAAAATTGAAAGTTTTGGAAGCTATTTACATCCAATCATTTTATAAATAAAAAAATAAGATTAAAACAACATTACTTTAATAACAAAATAAGTGGGTATCTTTTACAATACTCAGCAGACTAAAAACGCTCAAAAAACAAATATACAAAAAATAAAAGTAACTGTAGGCGATAAAAGTTATTTTCAAACTTACCTGTGGCATTTGTTTGTATTTTTAACCCGTTCGAAGTGCTATTTATTAGAAATTAAATTATTCGTCACACCAACATCGCAAAATCCAAGATGGCGATCGAAGGGGGGTATGTAAGAGAATAATGACCGGCCGCCATTTTCTTTTTGTGCAAAAAAAAAACAAGAATTTTTTTTTAACATATAATAAAAACCCATGTATACTACGTAAAAATACAAACAAATGTCATAGCTACGTAGGAAAATATCTATTCTCGACGTAGGTCGCCTTTACTTGTTGCATATTTATGTTTTTAAACACTTTCTCGTTCGTTTTTTTGATCCCGTTCACGACTCTGCGGAGTAAAGTAAAAGATACCCAAATAAGTTATAGTTTTCTAACAATTTTGTTTAATTAATAATTTTATCACCAAACTATACCGTAATAGTTAAACTTAAGTTTCAAAATTCTATTTAAAAAAATAATTTGGTGAAAAACGAAAATGGAAGTAAAGACTCCCGGGCAACACCAAGTAGATAGAGCTAATAATAATAATAATAATAATTAAAAAAAAAAAAACAACAACAGAAAAAAAGGAAGAAAAAAAAACAGGTTTATTTTAATAAATTTTTTTTCCTCGGGCGATTCCCTTTCAACTAACATTCATCAGAGACGTGCTGTTAGAATTTAAGTAAAATTAAACATGATAATAAAATATTTGGTGAAATCCTTTCGTTTCGTAAAAGATTACGGCAGGGTTCGGCAATCTTTTGGAGAGAGGAGGCCAATTTGCTATGCAGTGTCCCAGTGAAGGACCATGGTCTTAAATATAATGCCAATAAATTTTCTCGGACTCAAACCGCTCCATTAAAAAAGACTGTACCTTTTTTTAAGTGTAGGCAACCGATTTTAGTTTGTACACTGATTCTGGGCACCGTCGAGTTGTTTCCCCTGGATTGTGCCCAAAAAGGGATCAGAGAGTATTAAGAATTCACAGCCGTCGTACCTCTCCTACAAAATGAAAAATCTGTCCCAACCCCCAGTAATGGCAGAGTAAGAACTAATCGTTCATTGTTTAATATAATGTACATTTCTGTCTTTTATAAATGTCAACTGTGAATAAATGTGTTAATTGTACTTGGTCTTAGATTTTCGTTCTAATGATGGATATGTTTGGAATGTATGTTTAATATATGATTTATATTCCAACAAAGGTTTTAAAAAAATAAGGAATCCAGCTGCTAATGTAGCAGGCCAGACGAAAACCACTCGAGAGCCGGATGTGCCCTGCAGGCCGGGGTTTGCTGACTACTGATTTAGAGAATAACAAATTCTCTCTACACAACAATGGTTGTCAATAGGAAATAAGGTAATCGTTACTATTGGCAACATAAATTTTTTTTTTTTAAAATAGTTGGGAAATTAGTCAAAAACAATTTATTTTGGTTTACCTACTCATTTGTGTTTAAAAATTAAATATTTAATATGAACATTTTAAATTGTCGTAAATATCGGTTCTGAGCAAAGTAGCCATTTTATTTAGCTCCTTGTATACGTTACGAACCTTACTTTCTGTTTTATTGGTTTTTGTTATATTTTCTTGTGGGCTGATTGAACTCCCACTTACAGATATATATATATATATATATATACAGTAAGCCCCCGCTATTCGCGGGGTTACTTTCCAGACACATCCGAGAAGTGAAAATCTGCCGCCTCAAAGTTCACTAAAAGTCAGGTTTTTGTACATTAACATGTGTTCTTTGCATAAAAACCACCAAATTAGCGTAAATTAACCCTTTCTGCTTGCAAGTTGGTTGATTTTTTTTTTTTATATATTTCAGTTTCGCATAAAGTTAGTAAAAATTTGGAATACCAACGCTTTTGTATGAGCCGTATTTAATATGAATCCTATGGAATAATTAGCGTTTTTTGTTATATTAGCCTCCGTTGGACTAAAATGATTATCATATTTGTAAGTTCTACTGAATTTATGAAGAAAATGTTGAGTCAATGCTTATGCTGAAAATCCGCTAATTTGTGAAACCGCAGAATGGTGAGTCCGTGAATAGCAGGAGTCTACTGTATATATATATATATATATATATATATATATATATATATATATATATATATATATATAATGTATTTTCAATCTTTCATGGAATTGTCATTAAAAATTCACAATCCATTTTGCAAGCCAACCATATTTAGTAGAAATAAACTTCGCTCTATGTCTGACTTGTCCACAAAGTTTACATCATTAAAGTCCAACAGTCTTTGTTTTATCACCATTCCATATCAGTCATGGTCAATACTGAGAGCTACTTAGATGTCATTAAGAAGTTCTGGGCAGACGAAAAAATGTTGAGTGATCAACTGTGGTTTTAACAGTGTAAGACACCCCCCTCCTCCACCCACTTCAAATCATTGGAATGGCTGCAGAGACACTTTGATCTTCTTATCAGTAGGAGGTGAGATCCTGAATGAGCCTCACACTTATCTGTTCTTAACTCTTCAGAGTTTTATCTGTGGGCTTATCTCAAAGATAATGTTTATCAAAACAATCCCCAGGCTATTCTTGAACTGAAGAGGGACATCGTATAATGAATTTTTTATCAAGAAAAAATGTTTTGAAAATTGGCAGAAACAATTGTATGAATAAAGATATTAAAAAAACAAAACAAATTGGAACATCTATTAAATTATATAATATTGTATAGCACTGAAAAGGAACTAAATAGCTTTTCATGCACTTCCATGAGTATTGATTTTTTTTTAACCAATGAAATAAAGAAAATTTCCAATCAATGTTTCAATGTTTTTATTTCCATTAGTCCCAGAGGGTTTGGTTATGTCACTAGCCATCTTCAAGGAATTATATATCAATAATAATTATCAATAACAGCAATAATAATAATATCAATAATAATAATATCAATAATAATAGTAAATGTAATGTTCTTGTGAAATATGACCACGACATTATCATGGCATTTAAATACGATATTTATGATAGCGAGTATTTTTAAGTTTATCCGGAAAGTTTTGTACATTTTTAGTCTTTTTTGCAATTGCATTTTTGTTGACGAGAATATCTCTAATTTTATGCGATGTTATGCTGTGTGTGTGTGTATTTAGGCAGCATGTTTTCATTTAGACAAACGTTATTGTATAGCACGGAAAGTTTTTGTTTAATGAATTAGTCTTTTTTTATCTTCTCAATCTTTTGGATAATTCTTCACATATTTTTGTCAAATTGTTGCCTGAAGACGATTAAGAGTTAGTCGGAAGTATTCGCAAAAAAAAAAAATGGAACAAAAAAACACCTCCGAAGCTTACATCCGATAATTTGACATAAATATACAAAGGATTATCCGAAAGATCGAGAAGATCAAAAAGGACTAATTAAACAAAAACATTCCTTGCTATACAATAACGTTTGTCTAAATATACACATATATATATATATACTGAATAGCTCTTTTATCTGATAAGTGATTGTTGATTTGTCTGGATAATGTAGTTGTTGTGTGTCCAATGTAGCTAAAAATTTCTCAAATTGGCATATGAATTACTTGAGATTATTTTTGTTTATATCTAGTAGAATTATATGTTTATAATTCGGTTGAATATTTTGTAATTTTTTTAGATGAGCATTGATAATTTGTATCATTAGGATTATTTGGACAATTGTTCTCATCTTGGATGTTATTTTCACAGCGTTTTGAACGATGTAAACTCCGACCTTTTTCAGGTGCATCTTGTCAAACTCAGAAATTGTTATGGAATTTCGAACTGAACCCTTTATTTAATCCAAGGGGGTAGATTGTTCTCATTCTGTCAGCCATGACTGGATAGAACACTTAAGTATTTTTTATTATAGTCTTAGTGTCACCTGTAGTAGTGTAGGATTGAACCATCAACCTATTCTCACTAAAGGCGATAGTAAGTATATAATATAAGTTACTCATGGCTGACGGAATGAGAACAATCTACCCCCATGAATTAAATAAAGGGTTCAGTTCAAAATTCTATACCGATTTTCGAGTTCGACATGACCGACCTGAAGAAGGTCAGAGGGTTTCAATGTTGTGAGAATAACATCCAAGATGAGAATAGTAGTCCGAATAATACAAATTGGTTAAACGCTTTTGCTATGGTGATCTACCCTATTGCGTCACTACATGGACTCTTCTCACACTATGAATAGTGATAATGATGGTAACAGACAGAGTAGTTATGAGAAATCCAGAAGCAGTCTCTGACAAAACATTACTTCTGCATTTTCTGTAAATTAAATACTCTTGTTAACTACCTTCTTGTTGTTTGATTTTATTTTGATCCTTTAAAGCCATAAAAGTTTTAAAAATTTTTGAATAAATTATTAACTTATTTTGTGCTGGTTTCATAGGTGATACACAATGTTTATGATATTTATAACTGTTTTTGTCTAGTTTATAATTATTTTGTAGTTGGTTAAAATAAACTATGTTGATATTTGTTTTGTTATTTTTCTGGTGTAAGTTGTGATTAATAAAAAAAAATGATAAAATTTTTTCATCAATGTTTGGAAAACAATGATTAATGAATTTGTTTAATATTCGCGGTCTGACATAGAAACAAAGCATGTGGCAATGACACTAAATAGGCTCGATTTTTTTTTTTTAATATAATGGCTAATTCTAGGTAAACCTCCAATTTCCTGAAACAATCTAATTGTTTCTTCCGTTTTAGGAGGACGACATATTTTAATTTTGTTTCTATCTTTTTCTTTGGAAATAACTATTTCATTTTCGTTATCATTCTCTTCATTTTTAGTTTAAGATGGACGCAAGCGAATTAAGACAAAATAATTCCTGAAAGCAGAACATCTGCCAGCGGCAATGATGGTGAACGCATCACCCCCCGCACCACCAGCAGCAAGAGCCACTTTGTTTCGCAAGGCGCATACTTTAATCAAGACTATCCTGCCAATCTTCTGAAAGAACTAGGGCCAATAACGCTAGAAGTCTCTACTGCTACTGGAGTAAAAATAAATCTGGTCACAGGAGAAGAATTATTTTTGCATCTTGACCAAAAGATTTGAGTTCAATTGCGGACCTGATCAAATAATGAGTTGAAAATGTGCCACCAAAAAAATTTATAGCGACTAATTTATATCTGAGTTGACGTTGACTATAAAAATTGAGTTGACATGAATTCTGGTTACAAGATTTTTTTTATATGAAAAAATTATAAAAGTATTAATGTCTTTGTCGTAAGATTTGGCATAATGGTTAAGATGTTTGCTAATGGTCTGTGAGACCGGAGTTCAATCCCTGGTCGAGTCATACCAAAGACTAAAAAAATATTACAAAATTGAATGAGGGCCAATAACTCCAGAAGTCTACACTGCAACTGGAGTAAAAATAAGTCTGAACAAAAAAAGAATATTTGCTTTTTTTAATCTTTGCATCTTGACGAACAGATTCGAGTTCAATTGCGGATCTGACCAAATAGCTTGTTAGAAATGTACGGCTAAACCGATTTATATGATCTAATTTATACCTGAATTAACATTGATTATGAAAATTAAGATAACATGAATTCTGGTTACAAAATCTTTTGTATTATATAAACAAGTTATAAAGGAACTATTGCCTGTGTAACATTTGGCATAATCGTTAGAGTGTTTGCTAATGACCCAAGAGACTGAGGTTCAATCCTTAGTTGAGTCATACCAAACACTTAAAATGATTATACTTGATGCCTCCTTGCTAAATACTCTGCATTATTAGATGAGAATCAAGGGTAAGTGGAGCAATCCGGAGAAAGAAGTGGCACCCTCCCCTACATCTCAGTGTAGTAGCCAACAAAGACACTATAGTCAATCTATTTATTTTAATTTTATACAGTTTGTGCTATAATAAAAACATCTAAGTATGAGATTTTATTTTTACCGATTTAAAAAATAAAATTAACCTGCTTTAAGAATTTATTAGGTGCACATCTTAAACCAAATATCCTTTGAATCGTGGAGAAAAAAAAAACATTTTTTTGTGGATTCCTGCCTTTCTATAAATTTTTTTTTACCAATTTGAAAAAAAAAAAAAAAAAAAAAAATTCAGATATTTCCTTCCCGCAGAATTTTTATTCTCGTTTTTTTTGTTTTGTTGAAAGTGATATTAATGAAATGAACAGTTCCAAAAACCTATATTAACCAAAGTTGATGATTATTAATTGTTGGATAATCTTCCGTAATCTTGCTCGATGCTGCGGCAAGAGCAACCATGTTACTGATGGGAACGGGGCCAGGGCTAGGGCTGGAGGTACTCGGGGGGTCACTCTCAGGACTTCTGGTAATCATCTCCCCCTCATTCTTGACTCCAGTACTACTGACACCACCAGTGACACCGTGCGCAGACTTTTTATGGCGTCTCAGCTTGTTTGTTTGCGCAAACATCTCACCGCAGATTTCACAGTGGTACGGGCGTTCACCCGTGTGCATACGCCGATGGATGTCCAGCGTGTTTTTCCTCACAAACTTTTGCATGCAGAAGTCGCACTTAAAGGGTTTCTCTCCAGTGTGAGAACGTTTGTGGATCTCGACATAGTCTCGTTGTGCAAATTGCTTCAAGCAAATGTCACAATTAAATTGCTTCTTGCGCGAATGCGTGCGTCGATGAATCTGCAACTTGTCACGCTGGGCAAATTGTTTCAAGCACACTTCACAGTGAAATGGTTTCTCTCCAGTGTGGATTCGCCGGTGAATCTGTAATGTGTCGCGGCGTGCAAATTTCTGGATGCAAAAGTCACACTGGAATGGCTTCTCTCCCGTGTGTGAGCGCTTGTGGATTGCTAAGTAGTGTCTCTGGGCGAATGGTTTCTGGCAGATATCACAATGGTAATAAATCTTGCCATATTGATGCGATATCATCGGAGCTTTGGATGTGCTGCCACTCCCTATTGCCGAAGGTGGGGATGTTGTTATTGTTGTTGTTACTGTCGTTGAACTTGATGGGTGTGAATTCTGCAGATGATCAGGAGTTGATAGAGTGGGATTGTTCTTTGTTAAAACTGTAGATATTTGGTCTGACTTTTGGCTTTCAGGATGATGTCTTTGATAGATGGTGTCATTGTCGTTAATACATCTTTGGAAGGATTTTGGACGGGTTTCTGCGATTGGGGTGTTCTGGGATAGTGTGTTTGTATGTGTTGCGTTTTGTTTGGGGCTTGATGGATTATCATGGCTGGTTGGTGTGAAAATATGATTTGTATAAAGTTCAGCTGTGTTGTGTGATGTGGTCAGACTTGAACTGCAGACAGATGTAATATTATCCGAGATGTGCAGTTGTGAGTCAGCGTGTGAAACAGCAGCTGTAACAGCAGAGGTAGGTAGTCCAGCTTGTGGTGGCTTTTGACCGGTGGTCACATAACACAGTTGACCAAATTGGTTTGTGGCATACATTTTATTGGAATGGAAGAGGGTTTCATTCAGCTCAACTAATTTGGAGGGAAACTGGTTATTATTGTTAGCGTATTCTTCCATAGTATAACTTCAGCAAATCATTACATTTAAAACATGTGTCTGTTACTATATGTTCTCTGTTTCACTTTGACAAAGTTTCTATTAATAAAAGAAACAAAATATTAATTTACTAACGGATTTTTATGCGATTTTGTCTTTTATATTTTGTGGTTTGTCTACTTTTCAATTTTACTTCATCTAAACATCCTGTTCTATGTTATTCTTATATCAATGTGTGCAGAACAGGAGACTCTGATGGTATGGCCACTTTGAAAGGATGGATGAGAGTTTTTGGTATAGTAGATGTAAAACAATTGAGGTAGCAGGTTCAGTTCAGAGGGGAAGACTAAGAAAAACCTGATAAGGATGGACTTGAGAGAAAAAAGGATAATAAAGACCTGGCCAGAGATAGGTTAGTTTGGAAGTTAATTTCTAAAAGCCGTCCAAAACATGTCAGCATGTAAATTGGACGTTAAATCAAATGTTGATCATCAATCTTATGCTTATTATATTCTGTAATTGCTATATCTATATTCAAAATGCTCTAATATTTCCAGGTTATTATAGAGATATTAGCTTGTTCTAATCAATGAAAATGTTATGAACTAGCGATTGTTTTTAAAACATATCAATGGTAAAACACTATTAAAAATTTATTTAAATATAATTTATTATAAATAATATATTCAGGAAGTACCAACTACAAACCAACCATACTAGATAAGTATTTTAAATAAGATTATTTGTTTTTTACTAAAAAATTGTTTATAAGAAATTAAATAGGAGTTAAATAATGTAGACATTTCCTATTTTTTTCTTAAAATAATAATTCTAAAATGATTATAATAAATAGTATACACGGGTTCTCAACGAGGGAGCCATATATGATTTTAGGGCATTCCCGTCAGCAAAATAATTAATTGAGGTTTTTTTCTTTAGATATATTTATTACTTATACTTTCAACAGCATTCAGCCTGGTCGAGTTGAGCTGGCTTCTTTCTGAGGCCGGCACCACATGCCGAATGATGGCAATCCACACACAGCGGTCCTGAGTGAAGTTGCAAGATACGTTTTTTTTTGTTTTAACTGTCTGACTTTTCCAGTTGTCAAAATTATCAATTTCACAAATTTTCATATAATTTGTGTGCTTGTTTGGATAAATCTTCAGTCTTTCTCTCTCTCAGCTCCTCAAAATTGATGGCTGCCATTCCGGGAGTGCCTAGAATAGAATAAAATCAAAATTATTCCAGCATCATTGGCGATTCTACATAAAATAATACTAATATAAAGTTCATAGTCCCTGCCGAAACGGGGAAAGGGGTAAGCATGAATTTTATTGAAAAAAAAGAAAGAAGATTCCTGGACTGTAGGTTTTCCCCATCACTTCATATGCTATTACATAATGAAAAAATGTAGTATTGATATATATATATATATATATATATATATATATATATATATATATATATTTGGCAGCTTCCTTCATACGCGCGTTTGAACTAAGGTTGAACATACATCTGACAAAGGGAAGTGTTCCCGAAATATACTGTAAGGAGTTTCCATCAGACCATGCTGACGCAAGTAAGATCTAATATAATGTAAATAGATTAAATATATATATATATATTGAATTAATAAAAAAAAGTTTAAACTACATAACTCATTCTTACGATATGTCTTAATTTGCTTCTGTTTGTGTCTATCCGTTACAACTCTGCATTGTATTGCCTTCTATGAACAGCCTTTATATATACACACTAAACAATGCTTCAAGCAAACTACATAAACCTCTTTTTTTAATTTACTAATGAGTTACCACTTATCAAGGCTAAAAGCCACCTCAGGATAAGAGTTAAATGAGATAGACAGATTGTCAGTTGAATGATGAAGAATATTATGAGAAGATTGAAAATGATGATAAATGAAATTAACAAAATTTGATTTATGACAAGTATTTGTTGACATTAGATTAGAAGATGACCATGTTGTAGCCTGCAGGAAAGCAGTCTCATGGTATGTGTTCCACAGATGGGAAGTTTTTTTTAGAAAGAAATTCTGTTCATGAAAATTTCGTTTGCTGTTAGGCACACAAAGGAATATGTCTATATATATTTGCTTATTTGTTAGTCTATATAATAAAGGAAAACGTGTATGTACTTTATTTATCTCCTCTACAGGAGGTTTGACACAAGGTCAGATGTGGGTTTTGATGAAAGTGTTTCTGTGGAACAAACTCGATTTGAACCCGGCACACCAAGGTCCTCAGTTTGCTTCGTTAACCACTTAGCCACCGTGCCATCCCCCGCACTATAACTCCAGAATCATGTAAATCTGAAATATATTAATCTATAAATACATGTCACACAAACGTCCATTTTACATGCTGGCATGTGGTGGATAGTTTGTAGAAATTGACTTCCAAATTAACCCATTTCTGACCAGGTCTTTATTTATCCTTCTTTCTGTCATGTACATCCTTGGCCTTCTCCTGCTATCTCAACTGTTCTACATCTCGTAACTAAAGAACTCTCATCCATTTTTTACAACATGGTCATACCATCGAAGTCTCCTCTTCTGCACATACTTCTCTATATAGTCCAGATTTAATCTTCTTCTAAGGTCATCAGATTTAAGCTTGTATTTAATACTCACATTACACATCTATTTTATCATTCTCATATCATTTCTCTCCATGTAACGCATGTCCTCAACCCTTACTTGCCAGGTTTCACTTCCATACATCAACACACTGCATACATATGCCTGATAGAATCGTCCCTTAGTTGACAATGGTAACGCTCTACTGGTTTGCAATAGCAGAAGTTCCCTGAACTTACTCCAGCTACTCCTAATTCTTGCAATCACACTAGCATCTGCTCCTCCCTGTGCTCCAATGGTATCACCAAGATAACGCAACTTTTGAGCAACCTCAATAGCTTCGCCATTTAAATATATGTTCTCCACATCTGAGTTCTCAATAGGATAAGGATCAATTTATTTTATTCAAAGCTAAGTCATCATTAAATTTCAAATTGTTTAAGTATGAAAAGAAATGAAAATTAAGTGAGTTATCAATTCTTTTGGCTTTCTTACGAGTTTCTTAAGGAAGCCTAAAACCTACTCAAAAAGGTTTAACCTCTAATTTGATAAAGTCCATGCAAAAAATTATACAGATACTCCAAATCTGAACAGATTTCAATCATTATGTATTTAGAGGCGGAAATATTTTGTATATGTGCCGCTATAGTTATTTTAAATTTATTTCTGTGCCTGCATCGCAAAATTAACTCATTCCACTAATTCAATGTTATTGTATTCATATTTTATAATTCTTATTTTTTCCTCCAAGCATAGGTTGCACCTTTGAATAAAACTTAGATGTGTTGAACGTGCATAAAATCAACCAATATATTATGGGTTTACAATTCCTCTCTTTCAGTGACCAAAGTTTTTTGATGATTTAGTGCAGGTTTTGAGAATAAGTGCTTGTCATTGTAGCATCTTTGTTTCCAGCTACCAGAGGAAATATCGATGTAAATTTTGTTACTACTGACCACCCTCAGGAAAATGGAGACCTTGTATACAACATTGGTTAAGTTGCATTTTCCCTGCCTAGGACAGTCATGATTTATTCTGCAATTACACCTGTCAATGTGAGTATTAGTTTCATTTGTTTTGTAGTTATGGACATTGATTATATTGCCCATATTCCTAGTGGATGAATAGTTAATTTTAAAGGTTTTCTCAATAAATATTTTGTATAGGAGGTTGCTCGTGTTAACGTTTTTCTACTAGTTTTAAGAAGAGCTGTTCTATATTGATGTTGGATAGCTGACAAAAAGGAGGATTGAACCAAATTGTTTCTTTTTCTTTTATTAAGTTTAGATTTGTGGTTGTTAACTTGTTTCATATATCCTAATTTTTAGTGTAGCCACTTATTAGTAATGCTGCTTCGTATATGCTTTTATTCGGCTAAAAAAATTTTCTGGTGTTGATCATTTTTATTATTTGCTTAATTACGGACATAGACCGGTTAGATTTGGTTCATGTACATGAGTGTGTAATTCTCTTTGTGGAAAGGTTTATGTATTTATGGATTAAGGATTATGGGCTGGTGCACCAACCATTAGTCTCTCCCTCTTGGACAGGGTACAAAAGAGAGTCTATAATCGAATAGGTCCTGTGCTGTCTACTAAGCTCCAGCCCCTGTCCCATCGCCGCAATATTGCATCCCTGTACTTGTTTTACAAGTACTTCCATGGAATGTGTTCCAACGAACTGACTGCCCTTGTACCCCACCCCCAATGTAAATACCCCTAACCAACCCGACTAATAGTGAAATATAACCCCTTCACTTTAGAGGTCTCAAGATAGATTCTTTCCTCGAACCACTTACCTTTGGAATTCCCTCCTTGCTTCCTGTTTCCCCTGACTGTACCAACATGTAGAAATTTAAATGTAATGTGAACAAGCATCTTGCTGCACAACTCCCCACTAAGGATGCCCTCTATAAATCTGGCCCTTAATCATAGTAACCCCTTACGTCTCAGTGGCAATATGCCTTGTTTGAGGTGAAATAAAGTTTAAAAATAAATAAAATAAAAACATACAACTCGATTTTAATCAGTTTTGAACCACTTTTATGTCCCGTTTGTAGCAAAGTTATTTGAAAACAGACTTTCTTTTTTGGGAGGGAACATAAAAATGATTAAAAACTGTTCTGTTCGGTGAATTAATTTTATTAACTAGCAAAATATAAAATTTAATCAAAAAAAGTCATAAAAAGTACTTTTTTTTAATTCCTAGAGTTTGAGACGAGAGAGAAGAGATATATGTAATCAATATTTGTCCAATAGATTTCACTAAGTTTTTAACTAACACAAAAGTAAATATGACAATGATTTATTTTTTTTACTTTCATTCACTCCAAACAAGGCAATTGCCACTGAGACATAAGGGGTTACTGTGAATTAAGGGCATCCTAAGTGGGGAGTTGTGCAGCGAGATGTTTGTTCACATTACATTTAAACTTCTGCATGTCGGTACAGTCAGGGAAACAGGAGTCAGGGAGGAAATTCCAAAGGCTAGAAGTTTGAGGAAAGAAGCTATTAGAGTAGAAAGCCCTCTGGCATCTGGGGACCTCTACAGTGAAGGGGTGGGATTTAGCTGACTGACAGGTCGGTCGGGGGTATTTACGTCGAGGGGGCCACCAGTGCAGCAAGTTCATCAGAGCATATTACATTTAAAGCACAGGGATGCAACATTGCGGCGATGGGACAGGGGATGGAGCTTGGTTGACAGTGTGGGACCTATTCGATTTAGAGGCTCTTTATTGCCCCCTGTCTAAGAGGGGAAATGTTATTGGTTGGTTCACAAGATGTGAGAAGTTTTCTAGCTTTGCAGCAGTCTTGGCAATGTCTTCTATGTATGAAAAAAATGATTGCTTAAGTTCATGGTTGTGTTTGTTTAAAAGATTATTTTTAATTTTAAAAGAAAAAAAATCTTACAATATGAGCAAAGCAAAAAAAATGTCTCTTGTCAAATAACTTTGCTACAAACTTTTCCTGTAAATGTCCATTTATAGAAAATTACGAAAATAATTGCAACCAAAAAAACAAAAAGATAGAATGTAATAATTTAAAATGTTTTGATTCTGCATGTCAATAAAATAAACTTTTTTTCATTAATAAAAATCAATTGAAAATTAATTCAAATCCTTGTTAAAGACCATTTTTAATATAGAAACTAACTTAGAATTACTTTTAGAATTTAAAGTAAAATATAGTTTTATTTTGGTTAAAAAAAATTTTTTTCTTAAAATTTTAAAACTCCAATTTAGTTTATTTTAAAAATGCTCTAAGACAAGGATTTTAATAAACTTTAATTAATTAATGAAAAAAGTTACATTTTTTTCAAATAAATTAATTGTAAATGTATTAATGAATTTAATTAAACTTCAAATCAATTATTTTTATATTTTAAAGAAGTAAAACATGTTCGTTTTTAATTAAAACGTAATAATGAGATTAAAAAGATTATTTTATAGCTCAGTTGTAAAAAAAAAAATACCACTATAAAATTTTTCTTGTTTATTTTAAAATAAAAAAATTATTTAATGAGTGTTTATTTTATAAGAAAAGATAAATGTCAGAATTTAAAAAAAAATCTTTATTTTATGCGAAATATTTTTTTTATTTTTAATAAAATAATTAATTTTTATTATTTGAATGTATTTGGAAATTTTGTTTTTTAAGAATGAATAATAAAAGAAAATGAAAGTTTTAGTTTAAAAAATAAATTTTCGTTTGTGTACGTTTTCAGCGTCCCAAATCCAAAAATATCTTTTTTAAAAAAAGACGTAATTCCGATTATTTAATCTTTAGTTTTAAAATTATACTGGAATTTAAGATGTAACATTAAAAATATGCTTAAAATGTTTATTTAATATCGATTATTTTTAAGAGAACATGTTTTTTCTCTGATATATGTTTTAATTTGGGACCATTCGTCCATTCCCGAATCAGTCCCTTTTAAAAGTTAGCAAAACAAAATACTAAGTTCTCTTTAAAAAGGGAATCGATATCATCATTTAAGGATATTTTTTACTTTATTACAATATCGTAAATTACAATGTAATTTTAAAACTTCAAATTGAATAATCGTAAAGAATAACGTTTGTTTGTTTTTGTTTTTTATGAGAATTTTGGACGCTGAAACCGTACAATCAAAAAATTAAAAAAAAAAAAAAAAAATCAAATAATTAACTTTTAATTTTACGTCATTCATTTTAAAAACGGAAAATCAAAATTGAACGAGATTAATTTAGGTGATCGAGCATAGGCATAATCACATCACCTTTTTAATTTTAATTTCAATTTTGGAAACATTTACTGACAGCATAAAAATCAAAACAATTCTTTTTCTTCATTTTTCAGAGTGTTCCATTGTCTCAAATTAAAGAAATAAAATAAAAAATAAACCAGGGAAAGTTCCATGTTTGGACGTTCACATAAAACATTAGGTTTCTTCTTCCCCTTCAAAACAAACAACAAAATAAAACATGTTCAGTTTTAAATACGATAAACATACACTCAACATAGGTCGGCATAAAATAATAATAATAATTAATTGACACAGTACTAATAATATACAAAATAAAATGAATTTAAAAAGAAAATGAGATTATACGTAACAGTGTTTTATACCTCGGATTTGTGTGAAATGATGGTCAAAAAACGGGGGGGGGGGTCGCTGCTTAATTTCGTGGTCCTAACTTTACAAAAACAGAAAAGTTAGTTTTCATCTGTGACCCTCACAAATAACTTCCATTTTCTTTAAACAATGAAAAGAAATCATTAAATTATATTCTTCTAAACATAATTTCGTAAATTAACGTAATGTCTTTTTTTGGTTTTTTGTTTGTTTGTGTTTACAAAGGAACCGGTATTCAGGTTATAATTTCCCTGGCTGTTGAATGATCCGGCCTTCGGTGCTTCAAAATAAAAAGCAAATAATACTGTGTGATATATATATATATATATATATATATATATATATTGTTTGGCCTACATCGACAAGTCGCGATATCATTCTTTGCGACCTATTCAGAGCCAAACCATTATTTAACTTAAATAATATGAATTGGCTATGGGGAGGTCGCCATGACTTACGATGTTCGCCAAAACAACTCAGATTACTAAGCTCTACTAATAACCACTTTTATATTGAGCATTATCAAATTTGATTTCCCGCTCTGAATTATTAATTGGTGAAAAATAGAAAAACAAACAAAATAGTGTTAGAAACACATCCAATAAATGTCACCAATCGTGGGAAAATGGAATGTTCTAGCAGTATTTTTGCTTAATTTTCGCTTTTTGAGCGATTATCGAAACTAATTTCAGCCATTGTTTTTTCGTCCTGACTGAACAGGTGGGCACCAGGTTTGTTTTGAACAAAAAAACTAAAAAATAAGTTAACACACAAATTAACTTATCCAGGTTAGTAGAAGCGTAACTTATCTTTCCTTTCGTAACATTTATTTGTTGCCTATTTGTTTTTTTTGTTTTTTGAACCCCTTTTTCTTTCTGTTAGCTGTCATTATAAATGCTAATTTTTTTCGCCAAGTTTTTTCAGGGTGTTCACACGTAATCTCCTAACAAAAGTAAAATCTTTTAGGGGAGATGGCGATAATCTACAATAATACCAAATTTATTGCCTACTAACAAGTCTAAACTTATCTGTTACCTCTCGAAGGGAACATGCTGTGTTTTCCGGAAATGAACGATGACCCTTTTTCACCAGACCCTGAATTTTTTTTATTAACATCTATGCCCCTTTTTTTTCTTGTAATTTTCCAGTCATAAATTTACAGTAAAACGTATTTCCTTTTTATGGATGTTAAGGCGCAAATGCAGATCCCGCGATAATGCTGTACCCACTTTGATCAAAATGAAATATAATTATCCAAGTACCTTGAGTCAATTTCAGACTATATTTAGTTAAACAAACAGACACTTTCTCTCTCTCTCGTTGTTTTAAAGTCAAAATTGTCAAATGAATTAAAAATATCACCCGGTTATCTCCCTTGTGTTTACATGTGTTTAAAGAGTAAAACAAATTTTAAAAAAGAAAAGAAATAATAACTCCTTGTTTAACAAAATAGTAGCAAGCACTCGGGGGAAGCCAGAGAGAAGGAAATATCAGAACTCTCATCTATTCATTCTTTTTTCCATGGGGTCTGATCACTTTCGTTTCCCCCATCCCTAATTTTTTTTTGTTTTGTTTAATCCCATTATTATTCTTTTTTTCTTAAGAAACAAACAAAAAACAAAACGAAAATCATAAAAACAAGAAAAATGGTCTTCTTTGTTTTTTTTTTTGATTTTTAAAAATTAATTCCATTATTATTTTTTTAGAAATAGAATCCAATATTTGTTTTGCTCGATCCAAAAAGAAAAAAAAACACGACTTTGTTTTCCTATGGTTTTTCTTGTTCTGTGTTCACAGCGGATCTTGTCTGATCCGTACACTTCCAGACTTACCTTCCCTTTCTTTCTCTCTCTCTCTCGGAAAACAACATCAGAAAAATCAGAGCAAGAAGAAAGGACTATGGCGAAAGTGAAAAACAGATCCAGGTTATTTATAGCAGCTGCAAGAAAAACATCACGTCCGTTTTCTGGCCTCCTCTCTGGCTCAAACACTTTTTCAACAACTAAAATTCAAACATCACGAAGAATAGCAATAAACAATGTTATCATTAACAATAGTAACAAAAACATCAGAGGACCCATCGTCATGGGGTCGCCTCGATTATTGTAAAAAAGAAAAGAGAAAAAGAAAAAAAAAGATTGTTTTTCTTTTTTTTGGCTTCTGTAGAAGTTTTCATTAAAAAAAAAGTAGAAATTAAAAAAAATTAAAATTTATTAAAAAAAGAATATTTTTCAGCCGGGATCGAACTCACGAACATTTCGACAGTTGTTGGACACTCCCCCGCTCAAGTTTTGTAATATCTGGATAATATTAGGGGAAAAGAAGAAATCCTGCTTTTCGGTTTTTCTACTGGACACTCTTCATTGAAATCGGTAAGTGTATTTTATATAAACACATACACACACACACACACACACATATATATACATATATATACACCCACATGTATTACAGTATTATTTTTACCATAACCAGCTCACGGAATCCGATGATATAAGATTTGTAAGTGTATCTTCGGTTGTTTCTGAGTTTTAGCCGGACACGCATATATATATATATATATATATATATATATATATATATATATATATATACACACACATATATACATACATACATATATACATACATACGCACCCACATATCTGTATGTGTCTATGTATGTACGCTATTGGCTGTCTTTACCTTCATATCCATGATATAATTTTAGTTTTAATTAAAAATTGAATTTTTAATAAAACATTTTCCGATTAAAAATTAAATTAACTTTAGTTAAATTAAAAATATATAAATTTTAAATCAAAATAAATAATTATTATTTTGGACGATTTGATGATCTTAAATTTTGAATTAAAATTATGAATTTATATTTTCAATTATGAGGCAAACTAACCCGAAAAAAAAATTGCAATCTTTTTTTTGTTTACCATTGAACAAAGTGTTTCGTTTCATTGTTTGTTTTTATTTATTAACTTTCTAGAATTAAATAACACATTTTTGTTTTAAATAAGTTTAAATCAAATTATATTTTAATTTTCTAAAAATAAAAAATCCCAATTTAACTCTCGGTGGCCATGGTTAGGTACGTTCATTTGTTCACTTAACAATGTAACGTACTGTATTGTTGTGTAACGATAAAATAAAGAAATATTACATTTATAAGATTTCAGATTTAAATAATTTTTTAATTTTTTTTTTACTGTATTTACTCGGAGTTTCGAGAAAATAATTAAAACAAATAAGTCCTGTTTACATTTTTCTTTTAATAACATTTTTAAAATTCGTTTTAGTTTACCTTGATTTTATTTCTGATTTCAATAAATATTCGAGTAAATAAAAAAATAAATAATCCAATGTGTATTTATTAAAGTTACGTATAGGCGAGAAACACGCATACGATATCTTGTTTGATAGTTTTAGTGTCTATTAATTTAATAGACACTCAAGAATGGCTTAGTTGCATAATAACAAAAAAAAAACGCCATTATTTAAATTCTGTTATTTCAAATAATCATAGTATTACATAACTTGATTAAATTCCCACCTAAAAGCAAATAATCGCATTGTTTAAAATAATCTCGATTATTTAAATTTTAGTTTATTTCTTACTTATTTAGGGAGAAGGGAGCCGAGTTTGACAAATTTGACATTTCCCTAAATCTCGTGTTTTTAAGCCACGCCTCCTTTTACTCTTTTATTCAAATTTATTTTTTAAAAATTAAAAAAATTAAAAAAAAAAAAAGTACCAACATTTTTTCAAATAAAATAACAGCTTTGGCTTTCTTTTTTCAGTTTAAAAGTATTATTTTATGTAAATTTAATTCAATGTTCTTTAAATTTTGATTATGTACGACGTTTTAGGGTCCCAAATTCTCTTTAAAAATTCTCCTTAAAAACCGATACGATAATTAAATTTGATTTGTAGTTTTAGATTTAAGATGTCGTAACAAAGTACAATATTCATAAAGATTTAATGTCGATTATTTTTTAAACAGAACATGTTTGTTTGTTTTTTGTTTTACCTATTTTTTTACCAAGTTTTAAATTTGGATAAATCGTCCGCCACTGAATTTGTTACTTAAAAGTCTTTTTTTTTTATATTAAAGTTAGTAAAATAATATACTAAGTTAATCTGAAAAGATTTTTAAAAATAATATTTTTACTTTGTTTACGACAAATTGTAATGTCATTTTTAAAGTTACGAACGAAAAGAGCATTTGGGACGCTAAAAACGTACACAATCCATTTTTTACACAATAACCGCTAAACAGCGAATAAATTGTATCGGAATATTTCGCATTAAAATAACTTAATTTCGTTGTTTAAAAAAAGAAAGAAAGAGAATTCTTGATTTAAATCAATCTTATTTTCTTTTTCTTAATCCCTAACACTTATTTTTATTCGTCGTAAATAAGATCAATAATTTTAAAACAACCAGCTGTTTTTTAAGCTTTAAAACAAGTTTTAATGTCGTTATTTCGGCGTGCACAAGAGAATTAACTAAACTACTACTGCTACAGATTTCTTCTCTTATTAAAAGGAAAGTCATATTTCCGCCTGTGTGCATATGCCCCTGACTAAAATACACAAACTACAAAAGATGCACTTTAAAATGTTACATCATCTGATTCCGTATCACCCCGAGATAGTTATGGTAAAAAAATACTGTAATAGTCATTCCTTTGGGGTCACCAGGGATCAAATTATTTTCTTTAATTCTTACTAGTTTAATTTTTTTTTTTTTTAACTTTTATTCACCCCAAACAAGGCACATTGATGTACGGAGTTACTGTGAATTCGGGGCCAGATTAATAAGTGCATCCAAAGTGGTTAGTACTGCAGCGAGATGTTTGTTCACATTACATTTAAATTTCTGCATGTTAGGACGATCGGAAAAACAGGGAGCAAGGAGGGAATTCCAAAGACAAGCAGTTCAAGAAAAGAAAAAAATAGTGGAAAGTTTTCCGGCATCTGGGGACCTTTACAGTGAAGGGGTGGGATTTTGCTGATTGTCGGGTTGGTCGGGGCTATTTACGTTGAAGGGGCACAAGTGCAGCAAGTTCTTCAGAACACATTCCATTAAAGTACTTATAAAACAAGCACAGGGATGAAACATTGCGGCAATGGGACAGAGTTTGAAGCTTTGTCGACAGTGTGGGACTTATTAGATTAGATTTTCCTTTTTGGACCCTGTCTAAGAGGGGGAGACCAGTGGTAGATGCTCCAGTCAAGATGTGGCAACAAATCCACCGAAGAAGGCCAAAGAGTATAACGACCGAAACGTAAAAATGGCAACCACCAAGATAAGAAAAACACTTTGCTTGCTACCACCACTGCAAATAATTCTCTTTTCTTCCTCTTCGTACCTGAAACCAAACTGAATTTCTCTGAACAGAGTTCCTATCTTTAGAACACATTGCCACGTGACTGCTTCCCTGAAGACTACAACATGGTCACCTTCAAATACTTGTCAAGGCATATTCTTAAGTAATCAAATTTTGTCCATTCCATTCATTGATTTCAATCCTCTCATATTATCATTCATCATCCAACTGACAATCTAATTAACCCTTGTCCTCGAGTAGCTTTTGGCCTTGTTAAGTGGTGACTCATTAGTATATATAAAAAAAAGAGCTGTGATAGATCTGACTGGATTTTAAATTGTTTAGCCAATACCAAAGTCTGCATCCATATCCATTATATCACTCAAAACTTTTAATTTAGAAACTAATAAGAATTTGGCAGAGGTAAAAAAATATTTGTGTGGAGAGGGTGCGAAAGATCCTGGCAATTTTTTTTTATTGAACTAGACACTGAATATCCATACCAACTTATCCTCATGGCATGACATAATATATACATGTTATTAAAAGAATTATTAGCTGACATTTTGCCTACATCAGAGATTCAATAAAGTTACTGGGTTTTTACCCCGCCTAATAAACCGGTATTGTCCGGACCTTCGGGTCTGGATTTACGCCGGTCTATTGGTTGTCCGTCCTTTGCAGCTCTAGGAGGTGCACCCTCCCAGGCTTTGCCTCCCCTCTTTGGGGAGGAGTAAGTTTATTGCTTACTGCCTGAGGCGCCCCTACCGGGGAATGTCGACGGGGCTGCCCAGGCAATTTTTAATGGCCAAGGCACTCAAATTCTCGAGCGCTGGTTTTTCAATTCCCACTTTCCCGACCTTGTGTCACATGTTACCTTGTGAGAGGAAGATAAATAAGACCAGAGTCGAGATCAGCAATTTTTGCAAGCGTCGGCTGTCTGATTCATTTTTCTTTTAACTCTGGCTCCGGAGTTTTGTCAAATTTTTATTTATTTTTTTCAGACAACTCCTCACCTCTGAGGTATGGAGTCAACATTGGGAGTTGGCAATCTTTGCAGGATTCTGGAGTCAATTAAAACCATTTCAAGAGTCAATCGTTTTAAGCCAATGTCCCATCTCTAGTTTGTCTGATACTCATCCGTGTTGGTTGTCATTCTTTTCTCTTTTCAAGCCTGTTAGAATATATTATTAGATGCTGACAGCGATTTAGAATCAAAAGAGCAAAAGCAACTATTTTTTCTAAATAAAACAGCTTAAACTTTGCAAACAAAACCTCAAAACAAGAATATATTGTGCAGCGTTAAGTCAAAAACAAAACGCTATTTATTCAAGTGTGTCAACCTGATGATCATAGCAAAAATACTGAACAAGAAAAAGGCTATGGTGAAAAGAAAAACAAAAACATAAAGCAACTCACGAAAGAACTTAAAGAGGACCAACAGTGTTGAGTATTAAATGGTAACTAACATTATTGATTCTTTGTACATATGATGTAAACAAAATTTCAGCCAATCATAATACACATGTTGGATATCATGGCACCAAATCAGCAAATGTTTGATATCAACACTTTGCTTATAATAATAGTCATTAAAAAATTAACAGTTTAAACTTAATTTAAAACATACCTTGTTCGTATGTGTCCACGCTTCAGTTCCTAACTGCAGTCAAAAGTCAGTTGCATTTTTCTTACACCAATTTATTGTTATATTAATTATTTGTTCTTACAGAAGAAAGAATATCTATTTGGCCATGTTCGTCTACTTAGGCTGAAAAGCAAAAGCGGGAGGGGGGGGGGGCAGACAGAAAAACAGAAAAGCTTATGTCATAAGTGCATATCTTAATTAGGTGCTTGTATAATAAAAAGCCGAAAAAAAGTTTTTTTTGTCTTTTAGTGTTGGAGAGGTAAATAAGGAGCAGGTAACTCTTACCACAAATTTTAAGCAAGATTTTCCAGTAATCAAAACTGATGGCTTTAATTGGCTACTGTGCAAGGAGAACGTCGATGAGACATAATAGGGTTAGAAAAATATTGTTCGAAAGCTAGAGCTGTTGTGAATAGTTACTGTCCCTTATTTACCTCTCCAACACTAAAAGACAAAAAAAACTTTTTTTCGGCTTTTTATTATACAAGCACCCTTAATTATTATATGTTATTAGACCATCTTAAGAATATGTCTAGTCAATCCAAACTTCTACATCAGATTCCCTACTCTTTCAATCATCTGACGTAACTTCTGGTTACGTCTTCCAGTTTCTAATTCTCACACTACAGCCTACAATCTGAAGTTCACCCGTTTAAACCTTGCTAAACCCCTTTGTCCATAATGCATCCTGTTTTTGACTTAACTCTGCGCAATATATTTTTAAGTAATATATCTACTAGCTGACATATCGACTAATATCCAACATGAATACTGTTTTTTATTATTCAGAACATCATAGATAACTAATACTCTTGACTGTAGAGTCATTGTTTTAAACATCAGTCAGTGAAAATTAGTTAACTTCAACTAAATGATTAAAAATGCTCCCCTCTCCAATTAAAATCTTTAGCCATTATTAAATGATTGTCGTTTAAAAAAAAGAAAAAAGACGACCACCATTTAATGACACAAATTTATTATTGCACATTTTTTATCATGTAATGCTTTTTTAAGATTGAATTCTTCAGCTTTTGTGCATAAAGAAAAAACGTTGAATTTACATACTTGTCCTTTTTAAAATCAAAATGCTCCCAATAATTTATCTGTATATTTATGAAGTTGAGCCATTTGTCATGCTGACAGTGAGATTAAACTTTTATGTGATCAATGTGCGACGGTTAACTAATTTGCATATTGTTTTGCAAAGGTACATCTCATTAATTGACTATTAATTTTTATTGTTTTCTTATTCGATAATTTTTCTAATTTTACTATTACCGATAATTTTATTTACAAATATTTTCTATATTTTCGTGCATAAATGCATTTTGAGTGAAAAGAAGTTTTTAGGTTCTTTCTGGTCAATTTACTTCCGGGGGATGCGATTCTTGGTTTCCTCAATTTTCCCAGGCAACGTCACGACATGGGTCCCACTTGTTTCTATTTATATAAAGTTAGGTATGTGTATATATATATATATATTTCTATGTATAGGATTCACTCCTAAACTAATAAACATACCCTTATAAATTATGGAATATATATTCTAGGCAACACGGCGAGTAACATGAGCATATTTTTTTGTAAACTTTACCATTTACCCGAAACTGAACCCTATCAACCCAAAATTAAGATGAGTGAGATATGATTTCCTATTATCGGACAGCTTATTACTATTGCAAGACGTCGTTGATTTTGTTCTTCAGGTTCTTGCTGTATCTCTCATCTTGGTTTAGTTACGTAAGCAGACAAAAATGAATAAAGTTTTGTCACTTACAGGATAATAGAGTACACATGTATCTCTTAAATATCTCTAAGTACAAAAATGTGTCGCTTAAATTAAAATGCTGTATATATTGTTTATACCTGTCCTGAGACGGGTATTCTGCTAGTAGTATATATAAATTATTACTAGTGGGAGAAAAAGATTTCACAGTCAGAAGTTGGACCTCTTGAAATTTCATTTGGCCTACCATCATCACAGCTCTGCCTGACTGTTAATGAGGTTCTATTTAGAAGTCTGTTCTGTAGAATCGGTTAGACAATCAATCTTATATGCTGCATCAAATAAGGCAGAATTTGATTATTTAAAAAGACAGCTCGACAAATATTTGTTGAAATTGGACTTGAAGAGTTGTAGTCAGCCAGTATAGTGTGCCACAGATGGGAAGTGTTTCTATGATGTAGGTACGGTTGCCCTGGTCATAGAACTCCAGGAAGGGTAAGAGTAGCAATACACAAATTTAAATTGCTTAAAATATCTCAATAATGGCATATAAAGAAAGAGCGTGATGATTTATGAAAAGATCTTTTAAAATTTAAAAAATCTGACTAAAAATAAGGAAGTTATGACTATTTTTGTGCCTTGCATGATTGAATATTTTCCCCTCTTTAAGACCATATGTGTTTCGTCACTTTTTTCACACTAATTTTTCAGTAAAAAGGTTATATCTTTGTTAAAACACAAGATTAAGCAATGAAATTTACCATATAAGTGTATTTTTGTACAAGGAATCAGAATATGCCACTGAAAATCTCCAGAAATTAATGGTTTCCAAGTACTCTGCAGTAAATGTACATAAATATGCTGCAATACCTTAAAAATACCATGTATCCATTAAAAAAAAGAAGTTAGAGAACTCAAAGTTGAATTGTAATACATTTTATGTACAAAGAGTGATGGTATTTTTGATTGTATAAATTAAAATGCAGTAGTTACATAAGTTACTGAAGACTGTATTTAAGGACACTTACAGTAAAGATTGGGAAAAACTGTTTGTCCTTTGCTTCGTAAGTAATTTCTTATTCTGTTCTATACTTCATATTTCTTTTTCTTTCACTAACACTTCAATAAATAAACAATTTAGTTACATATTGGATCTCAAATGTATGAAAACGGTATATTGCTACTGCTGCTTCTTCAAGGATTAAAAAATAATCTTTTTTTAATCTACCATTACTATTGAACACATATACGGCACAATCACGTTGACACACCGGTTCCTGTTAGATCACCGAAGTTAAGCGACGTCGAGCCTGGCCAGTACTAAATGGGTGACCATTTGGGAATACCAGGTGCTGTATGTGCTCTCTGCTTATCTCGGCATTGTTTCCAGTCATCTTGAATTGCTTGCCATTGGAATCAAGCAGTGCCGACTCAGGAGAGGTGTTGTTAGAGATTGCGCAACCCTTGCTTCACAATTACACATGCAGCCACCCCATTATAGGGGTGTCCATAGTCTCTCTAGACTGAACGGGGGGCTTTCACTTGACTTTTTTGACTATTGAACAACATAAGAAAACGGTATAACTTTTTCAACCTTACATTCTAGTGATGGTGTCACAATACAAACACCGGTTTCTGGTTATCCACGTAACAAGTTTATGGGTAGACTTTTTTTTGTCAGCCAACCTTGTAACCCTTCCTTCCTATTGGGCACTTAAAGGGCTTACTTTTTGGCTAGCCTGTTTGGAGTCCAGGGGATTGAACGCTGGTGGTGGGATTTCTCTCAGGCTTTGTTTGTCTTGAAGTGATTCTACCCTCCTCACCCTTTTTATTATTATGATTAGCTCTTTACATCAAGTGGCTTTATGCCTTGTCTGAAGCGACTTCAATAATAAAAAACAAATGTTGCAAATAACTTCTATAAATTGTTTTCTCATTTGCGTCTACCATAAATTCTAAAGTGAATTTTTCACACTGTCACAGTCGCGAAGAAAAATGTACACATCATTTGGCTATTATATTATATTATTATAGTAGGTATGCTAAAGCAATATTTTATTTTCATTATATCTAAATACTTTTAATGTAGGCACATAAATCTTTACAAAACATAAACAATGATACCAAATTTATTTTTGTTCCCCCTTGGAAAACGTGCAAAAATGAAATGGAAGCACAAATCTGACTGTTCATATAAGATTCATTTCAACAGCTAACACATTGGATCTTCTTAATATGATTCTTAACACATTAGAGATCATGCTAGATTTTTCTTTTAATAGTAGTAAGTCAATAAAAATCTCATATTTGGGACCATGTAAAAGAAGACATAAACACAATCTAATAGGGCAAAAATCTGTTTAATATGTCATTCACTAAAGTTTTCAACTTGGATTTTTTTTTGAAAGACAACTTAAAACCCTATATTAAGCCCAGCATACTGAAAAATGTCCCTTTTTTCTTTAAGATGAGACTATCTTTATATGCATAGAAATACACAATATCATGCACACCAAATTTGAAAAAACATCAACATTTTTATGACGAAAATATAAAATAGTAGCCTGGAAAACAAACTTAACAACACTAGAGAAAAAATTGTACATTTATAAAGAAAAAAAGTTAAATTTTGTTTTCGTCCAAATTTGATCAAAATGACCCCCAAAATAAATGAGGTAACACAAGTGTAAATTAAAGGAAATGTCACCATATTTACCTGTTTTTTTTTTGCGCTTTAAACTAGGCTGATTTATGATAACTAATTATAAAGGAACTAATGAATAAGGCTTCACCTCACAGCTCCATCTACCAACATCTAATCTCATATGACATCTCCAAAAAAGACGTCCGAAATATATTAATAAAAAACACTATTGTTTTAAATTGTAACCTCCACCTCCCCATCACCGAAGCCATATTCATTCGAGCATGTAAACCCACCATCAATAAAGCTCAATACGAGGGGGGTATATTAAAATGTTTTTAAAACGTTCTTAATCGAGTTTTGTAATAAATTCACCAGTTTTAATTCTGTAACCTCAACACGTCCTTGACGACGACTCATGCGAGTCGAAAATGTTTGCAAATATGGCGAATTCTTATTCACACTGGAGCACAACATTAGATTCTTGGCCCGCCAACTGGAAAAATTTGATCAGAAAAGGAACAAACAGGAACTTTCACTTCTGTTTAATCAAACATGTATCAATATATATATATATATATATATATATATATATATATATATATATATATATATATATACTAATGATAATAGAATTAACAATAAGTGAAGTATCGTAAGGTGATCTATCGCGATAAAGTAAAGCTCAATATGTTGAGTATTGATTTACTCCTCTCCAGGAGTTAGGCACAAGGCCAGTTTTTATCTTACTCCCACAAGTAAGATGTGACCCAAGGTCGGGTCGGGAAAGTGGGGTTTAAAAATTGCCTGGGCAGCCCCGTCGGCATTCCCCGGTAGGGGCGCCTCAGGCAGTAAGCAATAAACAATAAACTTACTCCTCCCCAAAGAGGGGAGGCAAAGCCTGGGAGGGTGGACCTCCTAGAACTGCACAGGACAGACCCATAGACCGGCGTAAATCAAGCCCCGAAGGCCAAGACAATACCAGTCTATGGGGTGCAGTATCCATCGGAACAGATACTACACTTTGATCTTAGCCAAAAGGCCGAGAACAAATACGTTGAGTAGAGCAATCAATTTTAAAGAAAGAAAGATGAAGATAAAAAATTGCATAAAATGACATAAAATTGATGCAAATTTTATTACATCGAAAGTTCAGATGCAAGGAGTTACATTAATCCTTAAACCATGGTTTTCAAGAATAAAACTCTTCTCGTCAGAGGATAACATTCGGTAATGTGGTATTTATAATAAATAAATATTACCTAGTTCCATTTCACTTTGAAAAATTGAAGAATAAAAAATAGAAAGGTTGGGGATAAAGAAATAAATGACCGGGAGGGAAAATGGTAGCAGTATTGAGTAGCCATTTTCGAAGACAAAAGGGTACGCTATGGTGCAGATAGCAAAATAGCAAAAAAGCAAAAGTTTGTAGATTTGGAGAAAAGTTTGTAGATTTGGAGAAAGTTTTTTAACAAGTTTTACAGGGTTTCAAATAAAAGGTAAAGGGTTCAAAAATATCTCACTTGGTCCGTAGGGATTTGTGTCTCCGTTTTGTGTATAGTTCCGTAGAGTTACAAATAAAAATCCTGAACTGATATTTTATATATCCAATTCGCCAGATCCGAGGTGAGGATTGTCTGTTAAAAGGCGCTATGTGGCAAGGTTCATATCTGCTTTCAAAACCTGGCTTCCCGGGCAGAAAGATGTTTCAAAAGTTTTATATATTATCTTAAATATTCGGCTTTTGGTAGGAAGCTCCACCGTCTAAAGAGAACAGAACTGGATCCACCGAAATCAGTTGGAATAATGCGTACAGCTAATGTTTTAAGGGTGTGTATGAAGGAGTGGGTGGGGTTGGGGGATTGGTAAAGTCTATAAATTCAAGTTTTACTTTGAATTGTCAGCTAAAGCCGTGTTGGGTGTGTCCGTATGGTGGGGGAATTCAGTTGCTTATATTTTGAGGTGAAAGAAAGGTTTTCTGGGTGCGGGAAGGCTAGCAGAGAGGGAAAATATTGTGAATAGGATTTATAGATAGCACCAATTGATATTATTATTATTATTATTATTATAATAATTATTATTATTATCATCAAAAGGAGGAATATTACAGGAGTGTAGGTTTATTTTCAGAGCAGATGTATTAAATAAATGTGAGTGTTTTATTCTGAAGGCAAGGCAGGTTATAATTTTGCGTAGACTAATATTATATTAAATTATGTTAACTGATTCTAGTGGGATTAAAAGGTGAAATTTGGTGTATGTACTTAGATTAATATTATATTAAATTATATTACATAATATTAAATTATCTGACCGCCAGGGGGTATGACTAAGCTGTAAGCTTTTAGTATTAGGTTAATATTTTTTCGAGAGGGGTGGGTGGGTCAGTAGGGTCTATCTGTAGTGGAAGATCGATGCTAAGAAGTTGTATGATTGGGTAATTAACTATATGCTTTGCTATTGGGTTAAAATTAACTCGAATTTCAGCATCATTAGTCAAGGCAACCCAGAGATCCAGAAAGGTCAGGCATGATTTTGTGTTATCCATGTGTACGTATGTGCCACCCTGTATCTCATCAACTATTTGATGGATTCAGCTGATTTTTGGCAGAGATAGAGGTTCTAGGGTCTAGTTGATGGCATTTTAATTTCAGTTTACCATATACCTTAGTTTACCAGAAAATTCCAAAAAACCTTAAAAATGACCATTGTATTGAGGCATAGCCTTTACAAAAGAATGACATTCCATGATAAATGCCAGTATACTGAAATCATATGCCCTTATTAGGGTTAAAATGAAAATTCATATACACTAAATGTACAAAAGCAAGGAAATTCCCAAATGTTTACACTTTTATTGTCATTAAGGGTATGCGGGCACAACTGGGCTATGTATTTTACTGGTAGGAATTTTTCTTCAGCGCACCTCACACATTTCATCCACTCATGCATAGAGATTTATACTGTAGTGATGTGATAATGAAATGGTTTTGTTGATATGTAGTCATACCCTTAATTAATTACAATAAAAGTGTAAAAATTTGGGAATATCCTTGCTTTTGTACATTTAGTGTATATGAATTTTCATCTTAACCCTATTAAGGGCATATGATTTCAGTATACTGGCATTTATCATGGAATATATATATATATATATATATATATATATATATATATATATATATATATATATATATATATGTATGTAAAGGAGTAAAGCTACCAACATTTGTAAAATGTTTTTTTCAACATTTATTTATTATTTTGTTATTTTATCATTTTATAATTTTATATATATATATATATATGAAAAAAAACATAACTTCATAAAATAAGGTGTAATAAATATATTTATTTCATATAGCCTGTAAGTGCAAGATGTATATTTGATTAAAAGAAATAACTTCCTTCCCTCTGCATTCATCACAGAATCAGCAGAAATATATTTGTTTAATATTAGAAGAAAAATAACAATTCAGAAATATATTTGTTTAATATAGGCTGAAAAATAAGGTGTAAGAAAAATATGTTTTAATATAGGCTAGAAAATAAAATGTAAGAAAAATATTTATTTAATATAGGCTGAAAAATAAGGTGTAAGAAATATATTTGTTTAATATAGGCTGAAAAATAAGGTGTAAAAAATATATCTTTTAATATAGGCTGAAAAATAAGGTGTAAGAAAAATATTTGTTTAATAAAGGCTGAAAAATAATATATAAAAAATATATTTTTTAATATAGGCTGAAAAATATGGTGTAAGAAATATATTTTTTAATATAGGCTGAAAAATATGGTGTAAGAAATATATTTTTTAATATAGGCTGAAAAATAAGGTGTAAGAAATATATTTTTTAATAAAGGCTGAAAAATAAGGTGTAAGAAATATATTTTTTAATATAGGCTGAAAAATAAGGTGTAAGAAATATATTTTTTTAATATTGGCTGAAAAATAAGGTGTAAGAAATATATTTTTTAATATTGGCTGAAAAATAAGGTGTAAGAAAAATATTTTTTAATATAGGCTGAAAAATAATGGGTAAGAAATATATTTTTTAATATAGGCTGAAAAATAAGGTGTAAGAAATATATTTTTTAATATTGGCTGAAAAATAAGGTGCAAGAAATATATCTTTTTAATAATGGACAGATTCCTTTCATACACCTTTCTTTAAGGCTTTTCTCTTAATATATATAAGATGTTGTCAATGCTGCTGCAAAGAAAGTGGGCTCCCTCTACCGAGCTAGAAAACTTCTCACACCTGCCAGTATCCTATATCTCAAAGCCACCATTTGCTCATGCATAGTATTGTTGTCACATCTGCACTGGTGCACCAAACACTAGCCTCTCCTTCTTGGACAGGGTCCAAAAAAGAATATCTAATCTAATAGGTCCCTAACTATCAAGCATGCTCCAGCCTCTGTCCCATCGCCGCAATGTTGCATCAATGTGCTTGTTTTACAAGTACTTTAATGGATTGTGCTCCAACGAATGTGCTGCACTGGTGCCCCCTCTATGTAAATAGCCCCGATCAAACCGTCAGTCAGCAAGATACCACTTCTTCACTGGGGAGGTCCCCAGATGCCGGAGAGCTTTCTACTCATACTGCTAGCCTTTGGAGTTCCCTTCTTGCTTTCTGTTTCCCTGACCATACTAGCATACAGACATTTAAATGTAATGTGAACAAGCGTCTTGCTGCAAAACTCCCCATATATGATTCCCCTAATTCACAGTAGCCCCCCTACGTCTCAGTGGCATTGGGCCTTGTTTGGGGTGAACTTAAGTAAAAAAATAAATAAATAATAATAATTCAGCAGAAAAAGAATTAATTTCCCTCTCTGTATTCGTCTCATGATCAGCAGAAATATATTTGGCTAATCATATAAGCAGAAAAATAACAATTCAGAAATGTATTTTATTATATACTGAAAAATAAGGTGTAATAAATATATTTGACTAAGAGAGGCATTCCAATAATAAGGGCTCAGTTTAATAATGGACGGATTTCTTTCATACACCCTTCTTTAAGGCTCCTCTCTTAATAATTCAGCACTTGAAGGTTGCTTATGCTAACCTTGTTCTTGACTATTCCCCATAAATTTTCTATGGAGTTAAATTCTTGATGATTTCAAATGTTGTCATTTTGTTTTCGAACAAAACGTTCTATATTATCTTCAAACAATCTCATGTAACATGTTATGCATGAAAATTGAGCATTAGAAAGAAAGCATTCATATTTCCAGTTTCTTCTTCTGCATATGTTTTACATACTTAGAACCATTAATTTGTGGTACAATCTCTTAGATTCCCCTCATAAATAGACATGATTCTAGTTTGCTGACAATATTGAATACCAGAGTTTGGTTAAAGAAAATTAATTAGATTTCATCTTTCCTAAATTTAGCTAGAATTATAGATATCTTGATTAGTAAAATTAAAAATGTTATAAGTTTAATCACTGGTAAAAATCACAAAAATCCGTTCAGATAAATGTGTGAAATTCTTTGCTCAATGAACATGAATATAAGATCTTTTGTTTGATAGACTTGCATATCGCATTGGTCACATGAAATGTGACATATAATTAATTCTGTCTTGGAAAAACATACAAAAGAGTTAGAAAAGGTTTCTCCTTGCTTGTTTTATTTCTTACTCACCCTCTCGTGTTTCTTTGGACTAAGATCTGATGACCTCAGGGGAAGATTAAATCTGGTCAGTATAGGGAGGTATGTGCAGAAAAGGTGACTTCGTTGTTTTGGACACCTTGAAAAAGATGGATGAGAGTTCTTGGGTTAGTAGATGTAGAACAGTTGCGTTAGCAGGGACAGTTTGCAGATAAAGGCCAAGAAAAACATGCGAGAGACTGATAAGGATGTATTTTAAAGAAAAAGAGATGAATAAAAACCTGACCAGAGATATGTTAGTTTGGAAGTCAGTATGAAGTCCTCATCGTTGGTCGCAGCTATTTTTTAGACTCAACACCGAGAGCAACAACGGTTGCATGCAAAGTCAGAGAAGGTTTGGTGCAGAACATAAAAAGGGATGACGCAGAAGCAACGTTGTTAATCTCACTCCATTTATTTGCAGTTCCGTCATACGCAGAGGACGGATCCTGATACCGACTCCTGGATTTTACCAGAGCTATGTTAGTCGGGTAGTTCTGACACTACCACGTTGCCACCACCCCTACCATGATGAGAACAGGTTGGACCTAAGGGTCTGCTGTTGCTTCTGATGATGATGGTTGAGCTCATAAAGATTGTGCCTCAAGATTGTCTGGGCTGCATGAAGTCCTCGTTCGTTGCAGCTAATTTTGTTAACCTGCAAGATTGTAGGTTTTTACTCCCGACATTGAGAACAGCAAGGTTTAGCGGTATCATGCGAAGTCAGGGAAGGTTTGGCCCAGAACGCACAAAGGAATGGCGCAGAAGCAACATTGTCACTTTCACTCCATTGATTTGCGGTTCCGTGCCTGAGACGCCGTTGCTTGCCACACACAGAGGCAGAGACGACCAGAGAACGACAGATCCTGATGTCGGATTTTTACCAGAGCCCTGTTAGCCAGGTTGCTCTGACACCACCAGATTGCCACTTCTACTACCACGGTGAGGAAGGATTGAATTTTAGAAGGAGTAATGATGATGACGACGACGACTATTAATAATAATAATAATTTTTTTTTTTTTTTTTTTTTTTTTTTAATCACTGGAAAAAAATCACTAAAAATCCTTGACTTGATCAAATAAAATAAATTCATTCTGTCTTGGAAAGCCATAAAAAGGAGTTAGGAAAGATTTCTTCTTGCTCATCCTGTGCCGAAATATAGATAAATGAATTTTCAGTCAATTCTGGCCTCAGCTTATTCTTCCTGGAGATTTTGATTTTGACTCCTGGTTAAATGACGATATTGCAGTCAAATGCAATGATCGGCCAATAAAAGAAGCAGATCATTTATTAGTGTTTTAGGAAGTAAAAGTCGAGCAGCTCCAGATTTGGACATGCCACCCCAAATCACTTGTTTACTTTTAATGAAATCTCATATCCAGACGCATTCTGGTGTCCTTTTATGCTTTACAATTTGTGGCAGAGTAGGATGATCTGAAAACTGACGAAGAAAGAAGAAATATCTTGCATAGGAAAAGATTTGTGCACTGTTTGTCATCTGTTAAAAAATAAGTGTAATAAAAAAAGGGCAATTTTAGTAAGTCTTAGAATACGTTTATTTATACGGTTCTATCGCAGTCACAACCAATTAAAGCTTTCCCTTGATACTGAATACAGACATCGGAGAACTGATTTTTTTTTTCTCTTAACTCCATTAATTGGCGAGATCAGAGTTTTTAGACTTGTAAGACCGTTTTTTTGTGGGAGAGAGGGGGGGGGGGTAATTATATTTGGATCTACTCCTCCATCCTGAACTCTAGAAATTAGACTTGAAATACCAATCTCTGATGGTCTTACATTCCCAGATTTTTGATTTAGGATCTATACCCACTTTTCACTGGTAATTAAGTCAAAACTTTACCCAAATCTTCAGGAGCCCAAACTTACTACTGTGTAACAAAAAGGATTGTCACAATATTAGAATTCTAACTTATCTAACATATAAAGTTATCTTGTCGGATTTTAAGAAGCACACTCAAATAGCATTTCAGCTGACGAACCAAACTTTGTTTCTGACTAGCCAATTGTTATTTGTTATTGTTGTACCATGTTATTTGTAATATAACAATGTATTTTGCTACAATTTATTACAAAAAATGACTTTGTCCAGCACAGACGACTGGTAATATGAAACGTTTTTAATTAATCGCCTAAAAATTAAAAACAAAAACATTAAGGGGAATAACTCATTTTTAATTGAAGAATATAATAGGAGTTGTCTACCTTACAACTAAAATTTTATTTTTTTCTGTATAAGTTTAAAAATGTGCAAACTAATGAAACATTTCTATAATAATGTCATTGCTAAATAGCTCCATATGTTGCATACAATCCAGGCTTCTGAACAATTTCACTGACAGTGCTTGGTTAGCCAGTGGAATGCAGTTTTCAGGCACATACATACGTATTACACATCACAGACTACTCTTGAAGCAGACAGAAAACAAGTGATAATAGAGAAAGAAGAACAACGAGTGAGGGAGAGAAAGGGAGAGAGAGAAAGAGAATTGAAATTAAAATGACACAGTTCAGATGGAGGTCAACAGCTAGGTCAAAAATCCAGTCAGGAGAGAGGGAGGGAAGATCAAAGAAGTCAGTAGGTAAAGAAACAAATAAAAGAAGAATTTGAACAGTAAAATAATAAGATATGTAAAATTAATATTAATTTGTTTTTTAAATTTCGTAGCATCATAATTTTCTATGGCTTTGGTATTGAACGTATAACTAACATATATATTTTAAAAGATTTGGTATTGAAAAATAGTGAAGCATTTTTATTTTTGATAACATTAGTAGCAAATGCCACATTCTTGAAATTCATGATAGCGTTTAAGCATGATAGCGTTTGTGAGCTGTTTTAAATAATTTAAGAATCAAACTGTCACACAATTATCATTTGCACCTTTTTGAAGCAGAGCGACGTATATTTGAGCAAGAAAACGTAAGTCTACAATTGACAATATTAATTATGACATTTAAATAAAACTGTTACTAACCCTTGACTTTTTGGTTAGCTTGACCCTTGTTAGTGTGAATCAATGAATAAAACCTTAATAATGAGATATTAAGAGTCAGAACAAAATATATTTTATCTAATAAAATATTACATCTATTACTAATGGACATTTGGTATCTGTCTGAGCATGTAACTATACTATTACTGCTATTAATATACTATTGTACTTCTATCGCTAATGGAGATTTTGGTATCTATGTCTGAAAGCCTAACTATACTATTACTTCTATTAATGTACTATTGTACTATCTTTCAATGTTCAATCCAGGAGGGGTAGTTTAGTCCATCCTCCCAAGCATTACTTCCTTCTTTGGAGGAGGGTAGTATACATCAAAACTAAATTGCCACAATCAGTTACTCATTAGCCAACATACATTATATATACTGGCAAAAATATGCGACTGGAGTTGTTAGAAGTTTTTAGTGAATGTAATTGTTCATCGACTAAGCATCAAATAGAGCATAATAATTGTTTCTTTAAAATAAAATGCTAACAGTTCATAGGATATTTTTCTTTTCATAATGTTCACAGTAAGTGGAAATGTAATTATTTGAATACTAGTTGAAGAAGAGAGCTTGACTAATATATAGTTGTTGAGGTTGAATTTTTTTTCTTTTACAAAGTTACCGCTTATCAAGGCCCACAGGCCATTCGAGGATAAAGGTTACTTAGTTTGACAGGTCAATAGTGAAACACCGAAGGGATTAGAAACGATGGTTGTAACTGGTCAGAAATTGACTATTTAAGAAGACGGCTCAACCAGAATTTGTTTACATTGAACTTGAAAACGAGGTTGAATATCGTTTATGTAAAAGATTCTGAGATGTTCACTCATTGGAAGTCAACTGATATTAAATTCAACTTGTGAAGAAATCGAGTTTTTTTCTTATTCTGGGAAAAGTTGTCTTCTTTAACTTGTATGGGTTGGAACATGACGCCACACAACAACAAACCAAATACATGGTAATTTGTGTCATTCAAACTACTATTCTTATCTTGGTTGTTATTTTCATAACGTTTCAGCCAATGTAACCTCAGACCTTCTTCAGGTGCATCTTTTCGAACTTGGGAACCTATACAGAATTCTGAACAAAACCCTTTATTTAATCCATGGGGGTAGATTGTTCTCACTCCATCATTATCTAAAGAGTACGTAATGGGACTCAACAAGTTATTCATCTTCATTGTTTATGAGGAATATTATGTTTCAGTATCAAATAACCCACAAAAGTTTTGATACTATTTATCTTCCTCCCACAAGGTAAGATGTGACACAAGGTAGGGAAAGTGGGAAAACCAGCGCTCGAGAATTTGAGCACTCTGGCTATTAAAAATTGCCTGGGCAGCCCCGTCGGCATTCCCCGGTAGGGGCGCCTCAGGTGATTAGCAATAAACTAACCCCCTCTCAAAGTGTGAGAAGGCAAAGCCTGAGAGGGTGCACCTCCTAGAACTGCACAAGACGGACAACCGATAGACCGGCGTGAATCTAGACCCGAAGGCTCGGACAATACTGGTTTATTGGGCGGGGTAAAAGTCTTGATGTTCCATAAATCAGACCCATCATCATCATCATCATCATCATCAGTTCAACGTCTGTTTTATATGCTGGCATGCGTTGGACGGCTTTTAGAAATTAACTTTTAAACTAACCTATCTCTGACCAGGTTTTTATTATCCTTCTTTCTCTCAAGTTTATCCTTATCACTTTCATGTATTCCTTGGCTTTCCCCTGTGAACTGAACCTGCTACCTCAACTGTTCTACATCTAGTAACCCAAGAACTCTCATCCATTCTTTCAATGTTACCATACCAATGAAGTCTCCTGTTCTGCACATATCTCCCTGTACTTCCAAGATTTAATCTTTCACTGAGGTCATCAGATCTAAGCCTATCTTTAAGAGTTACATTACACATCCATCATATCAGTCTTATATAATTTCTCACCATGCAGCGCATGTCCTCAACCCTCACATGCCAGGTTTAACTTCTGTACATCATCACACTGCATACACATGCCTGATAGACGCTTCTTCAATAAATGAAAAATAAAACAAAAACACTCGGCTTTCTGAAGATAACCTATGCCCACATACAGGCTCAGATGACCTAGTCAAAAATTAACTGAACTCAAATTGGCCTGAAATAATGTCTACACAGACATGAAAGACGTGAATAGATACCCTATAAAAATAATGCATACATGTTTAAAGTTGCTGCTTCCTTTATCGACGGCAAGTACCCGAAGCCATACAAAGCAGTAGTAAAAAATTTGAAACATCCAAACAACTGAAAAATACGAACCAATATGTTAACAAATGTTATAGTTTTCAGTAGTTTGCACTGTTTTAAGTAAAAATGTAATCCTTACTATAATGGAAATTTGGTGTCCGTATGTTTGGAACCAATGCTCAGAATATTATTTAAAAGAAAATGGCATTGAGTAACACCAGTGTTTATCTTTATGTAGTTAAATAGAATGACTTGTTTTATTTAACAGCAGTTTCTTTTTAAATAGTACTTTACTACAAATTTACACACACAAAAGCTCAATTATATAAGTTAAAACAAAAACAAATTTTATTAATTTTTTTGATAATTTCTTTTTTGGATGAGATCCAACACATTTGGATATGTCTACAAAGTCAGAAAAGAGCACAGCTCCTACGACTTTCAGAAACATTTATTGAACACTTAGAATTGCTGAAGCATGGAACAAACTTATCAGTTGATGGCTTCTGAGACACTACATCCTTTAAAATCATCATGCTTCCTGAAATTTGCCAAAACTACACCTGATGTCCCCTCTCCATACATGTGCACTGCACACATGGACATGCACTTTTGATGTGTTGTAGTGCACCTGAGCACTGTACACAATGATTTAATTATTATTATTATTATTATTATTATTATTATTATTATTATTATAGCTTTAGATGTCCGTAAGTCCCTTCCCCAATGTTAAGAATCACTTTTATAGAAGGCTACCAGGAGCATTTCCATATAAAACATAACATGTAGCCAAATAATTTGGATTATTTGGACTACTGTTCTCATCTTAAGTGTTATTCTCACAACGTCTCGCCCTATGTTACCTCCGACCTTCTTCAAGTGTATCTTGTCAAACTCAGGAATCTGCACGGAATTTCGAACGGAACCCTTAATTTGATCTACAGGTGTAGCATGCTCTCGTTCAGAATTACTGACGACTTCTACCCGGTCATGGCTGACGGAACGAGAGCAAGCTACCCCCGTGGATTAAATAAAGGGTTCTGTTCAACATCTAAAGAAGATCGGAGGTCACATCGACCGAAACGTGATGAATTACACTCAAGGTGAGAACAGTAGTCAGAATAATCCAAATTATCGATCATCATCACAAAAATTCAGAAATATGTAGCCAAATGTTACTTTTTAAAGGTTTAATTTTGCAAGGAGGTGTTTTACTCAGTTTTGCATTCGAATTTGTTTGAGATTTGTTTAGAAATTTGTGAAATACACACATTCATCCATCCATCATCATCATAATCATCACCATCGTCGTCATCTAACATCTGTTGGGAATATACCAAAGAGGGATTCCAATCGTCTTGGTTGAGATGGAGATACACAACCTGTATACTTGCAGTGAGTTTAGATTTAGTACCCAAAAACTAATATTTAGTATCATGAAGCCGTGATCAAGCCTTTCGTTTCCTTGGCACAATTGACCCTCAGCCATTGCTTTCTATCATTTAAAAGTTACAGAGGAAATGGATATCTGGTCGAAGAAAGATTAAATTGAATAGAATAAATGTGATTAACTTCTTTTTTTTTTTAAGACGTGTCGTGACCAGTCGCTTGATCAGATCGGAACTCTCCAACCTTCCATTAATCCCAAGTAGGAGCTAAAGTGGAGTGTTGCAAATCACGTGACCATTTTCTTCCTTTTTTTTTAAAATGGAAATCGCTCCAGACAAAGGATGAAGCCACTTGATGTAAGGAGCTAACAAGAACGAAAGATGATTATCGCAAAGACAGGCAACCAGGACATAGACTGCTCAGCCTCATGGATTCCATCCTTAAATACTACAGATCACAACCCATGGCCAACAGATGGCCCTGTTGGGTATTGAGGGTACCTCTCTGCATAGATGTAGTCAGTATGTTCTACAACCCTAGACGACAGGGCAAATGTAGTGAAGTTCCCTTCAATTTTCAATCAACTTGGGATAACCTATTTATTTTTTGGTTATTTTGATAAAATTTGGATATAAACAAAATTAATCTTTTCACTGTATCGTGCTAGGAGTTTATGTTCGGAACACCCTCCCCTTGACTAGAGAACATAGGTTAGAATCAGATGACCAAGCCAACATGTGTTTTAGATTGACCTTACATCACAGCGTTAGTTACTTATATTTCTTATATCGTTCTCCTTTGACCCAGGACTGTATCCTGTTTACCTCTGTCTCTGAAAGCATAGAGCACTCTCACTCGACTCGAATGCCGAAATACATGTATTTGGGGATTTTAATGAACATCACCGTGACTGGCTGGAATTCTCCCGCTTTACTGACGCAGCTGGTAACTCTACGTATAATTTCTTCTAAGCTCACTCCCTCTCACAGACTGTCGCTTTCCCGACCTGCCTGCCTGATCATGTAGACCAGCAACCCTCACTTCTCAACCTGTTCTTGACCTCACTGCCCGAAGCTTGTGTGACAAATGCCTATAGCCTGCTCGGGAACACTGATCACGTGGTAATGATTGATATCACCCTAAAAACTCGTCTCAAAGCTGATGAGCTGTTGCTCAAAACGACGAGATATTACGAGCAGGCTGATTTTGAGTCCATCAGAGATCACATCAGCGATGCCCCATGGAGTGAAACCTTCTCACTCCCTGATGATCAGTATGATAATGAGTTAACCGAATGGGTCAAAGCTGGCATTGAAACGTATGTCCCCATGTGAAAATGGTACTTTATGCCCCTTACTTTATGCATTATAAGTTGAGGATCAAGGTTAAGTGGGGTAATCATGGGAAAGGAATGGCTCCCTCCTTTACACCTTGATGTAATAACTTGCCCTCAACTATGGTCAACAAATTTACTTTTACTTATTTTCTTCTACGATAAAAAGAAATGCTTCTGTTTTTTTTCATCATGAATCAATCCTGAGCAAGGCTGAGACTGGTCCTGCTGGTACACACGCACACACACACACACACACACACACACACACACACACACACACATATATATATAAGGTTCATTTTATATTCCAATAACTATGTTTTTATTTTCTATTTTTATTTTTATTTTTTCACATTTCCAAAAAACATAACATTTCTGTTAGATGTATTTTTTACGGTCCGTTTCATTTGCTGTGACCCAAACAACATTTTTATGCCAATATCGTCTCTGCAACACTACAAAATCATAAGAAAAATCCACAAAGAATCAAAAGTTCTTGGATTAAAATGTCTTGAAAAAACCCCTACACTATACAGTGGGTCATTTTTGGGTGAAAACAAATAAAAAACAAAGAAAAGAGAAAACTCACATGTAGGGGAAACTCACTAGTACGCCATTTTGAATTTTTCAGTTCAGAGCTAGTACATCCTAAAAGTTTTGTAGACATTTATAAATTTTAATTCAGTAATATTCCTTAAAATAGTTAATAAATTCTCATTTATTTATAAAAATTCAAATTCACTTGAAGGTAATTTTTTACTTTTCTTAAAGTTACATCAATTTGTCTACATGAGAAATGAAACGGACCGTAAAAAGTACATCTCACAGAAATGTTATGTTTTTTGGAAATGTTAAAAAATAAAAATAAAAAATAAAAATATGGTTATTGGAATATAAAATCAACCTGACTTATATATGCTCTGTTGTTACTGATTGACAATCATCGAGCTGAATCTTTTAAAGAGACTGCAAAATAAAAAGGCACTGATAGTATATGCTAATACATATATTGTCATAATTAATTATATATATGTATACCAGCGGGACCAGACTGTCACGTAGCTATATGCAATGTTTCGACAACATTTGTTGAACACTCTCGGTAGTCTACTGTCTGTGCCCGCTCTGTTTGGCCATAAATAGAACTTACTTCCTTTTCTTTATGTAGTAATTTTTCGTGGCCTTTTGTTAGAGTGCTTGCTTGTGGAGTCTAGGGTGATTCTGTAACTGCGTTCGAATCTTGTGACCGTCTGAAATTATCTCCTACACTGATGATAGCATAAGCTTGAAACGCCGGCATATGTAGGTAAAAAATAATTTAATATTTATTTAAAATATTTTAAATATATAGGTTAAGTGGAGTAATCATGGGAAAGGAATGGCTCCCTCCTTTACACCTTGATGTAATAACTTGCCCTCAACTATGGTCAACAAATTTACTTTTACTTACCTATATATATACATATATACTAGCAGATATATCTTCCCTCTGGTCGCATACTTTTTCTCGGCTGGGAGGATGATATCATGATGAACAAACTACATACACTGAACACCAAAGGAGGAGGTAATAACGAACATATACTACATCAATCCTCAAAGGGGGAGGTAATTTCTGGTAAGATGGTATCATGACAGCAGTATCGATACCACACTAACCTATCCCCATTAAAAGATAATACAATAATAGATTAAATCAGTTGTTCTTTTTTTGGGGGGGGGGGGGGGGGGGTCATTAATTTATAAATGCAGAGTTATAAACATATTTTGTTTCATAATTTCTTGGTTCTTTCCCTAAGATCCCACTCCCCATTTTAATTCAATGAATTTCTGTAAATAAATGTATTTATGAAAAAAAATGGTTTTTTTTTTCAACAATTTGAAGATATTTTAAGTAGGATGCCCCCACAAGAGTAAATGTGGTATTGTGGTGACTGAGATGATTCTAGTTAAGAGTAAGATTTCTACAACTCTTGACCAAGGATGACGAACGACCCCCCTTTTCCAACACTTTTGATTACCTTGTGCCTAATTTGTTTGTGATTTAAATTTTTATATTTTATGCAAATAAATAATTCAAAGTGTAGTATCTGTTCCCAACATCTCATTTACTCTTTTACTATTGACAAAACTATTGCTTCAAACAATAATTAAAAAAAACAATAACATAATAATACGGCGTCGTTAACAGGAGAGAGGGAGAGAAAGAGATAGCCAGAAAGAAAGAGAGAGACGGAGACATGAGATTAGTTTATTTTCTTGAGTAAAACCTATCTCGCATTTTTTTTTTTTTACTTTACTCGGGTATTTCTTTTAGTAAGATGTAACTTGCATATTTGTTTATTTTTGTTGTTTTTTTTTGTTGGTGGTGTTTTTTGGGGGGGGGTGGCGGGTAAGTTTCACTTCGATTAGTTGTTTTCGGCTTGTACAGTAAGATTTACCTTGTGTGTGACAACAGTAGGAAATCAATAGTTATTGATAAAAATAAATTACTATTCCCACAGGCAATACCGGGTAGCCGTGCTAGTTTAAAATAAACTTTTCAAACACGAAACGTTAACATTTTGGTAATTTCGAAACATTTATTTACCTTTTAAATGTGGTGACCTAAAGAAAAGAAAAGAGAGAAGAAAGAAATTTGTCTTTTCACTGGCAATTTACAAAAATCGAGTCGGTCGCTTTTTCTTGATCTTTGAAACATTTGAACGACGTTAGAAAACGTTTGAACACAAATACTAAATATTTGTCCAGAAAATAAAACAATATTGTGAAACAGAACATTTGTGATATTAAAATTTAAAAATCATTAACTTAAAAAACAATACCAAATAATAGTTAATTAATAAAATTAACTTTTACAAAGCTAATATGAAAATTAGTTAACCTTGCGAATCTGATATCACATCTATATAAACGGTATATAAAAAAGATGGTGCGTCTATTAAATAAGTTTAATTAATTGGAAATATCAAGTTTTGACTTTACCGTTCGTGCGAGAAATGAGCCCAACTTTCGCATTTATTCATTTAGATAGGTAAACATTTTAAAAGCGATAAAAATATCAGTATTTCAGGTGAGACTTGCACAGCTTAACAGTAAAGCAACATCTGCGATAGTGGGTTCGAATCTCACCATAGTCAGCCACGCTGATGAGCCGCAGTAATGGCGAAACATGTGTATGTGGATAACTATGTTTTAGAAATCAATATATATATATATATATATATATATATATATCAATCTTCAAATAAGTTTGATTAAAAAAAAATATGAATGATTTTTGCCTATTGATCCTTTTATTCAATTTTTAATTTCTGCTGATCTGTCTTTTAATATCAGAGTTAAAATTATTAACAAAAAAACAACCCATAATTATCTGCTAATTATTACATACAATTCTACTTTAATTGAATACCCTGAATACGATTCTAAAGTAAAGAATTTTTCTTCTTTCATTAAACGCTTCAACCCTTTATATAGCATTACATGTTGATATTTTTTTCTTTTTAATTAATTGTTATTTTATCAACTTGGATGAAAAGAGCTCAAAACCGTTTGAATTATGCAAATACCATAACAAAAAATGATAAGAATTTACAGTGCCGAAATTTGTGTTTTTCTATAGACATTTTTCTTTAATAACTCTTTTTAAAAAGTGGGCCAAAATATGGACTTCATCATTTTAAGAAATTTGGTAATTTCTCCACTATTCATTTATTTATTTTTGTAGCGATTCTCATGAAACTTGGTACTCTTATGTAAAATTATGTGCTCTTTCTGATTATGCAGTAAGATTTTATGTATCGCTTTACCTTAAAACATGAATTATAAATTAAGATGTGTAAATTTCAAAGTTTTTTTTAAAAACTGAAACATTGTATCATACAAATTGGAAGTCTAAATTCATGAACGTATTATTCCCTTTGTTGAAGACATCGGGAAGATCCTTTATGATGTCATTCATTAAAATAGATCATAGACGACCCGTAAACCATCTTCGAATATGGAACAGGAACCTCATTTAAAGAAATATTTTTCAAAATAAAAGTGAGACAAAATTCTTTTAAAGATAAAAAAGTTAACAAAAAAAATTTTTGAAGAGGAGTTTCGAATTCTGTTATCATCAGTTTTTATCATTTCTTTTTCATTTGGAGGATAAAAATATTCAATGTAAAGGCTCGCGAAATTAACACAATTGCCATGCTTATTCTATTCTCTTTCCATTCATATAATTGTTTTAAAAATTGGCCCAGAGATAAGGCTTGTTTTAACACATTAGGTGTGAAATCGGTATTTAAGACTACTTTATATATGTACGTTTTAATATTTAGACGTATTTGTAAATGTAACGATATATATTCTTCTTTTTTCTTTTTTCTTTTCAGAAACTACAGCACATTGTCTACCTAATGTCTCCTCATCCACTACTAGACCCATTAGTTTACGAAGAAGTATTCCAGTCTAGCTCTATAACCTCCGACTCAACCCTAAGATTCCGCTTCTGCCAATGAAAAATGTACCCCGCCCAGTTTGTCTATACAGCTGGTAACCCTTATAATATAGATACGCACGCCTTCTATCAGAACGAACATCTTCACAGTTCCGCTTCATCTTCTTCAAAGCCGCACCACCTTGGAAGTAACACTGATGCCACTAACAGCGGTGACCTCTCTGAGAAGATTCACAGATGTGAGGTATGCAAAAATTGTTTTCCACAGCGTGCCGCACTTGTGAACCATCTCTGTCCAGCAGCAGTGTCCTCCGCATCCAGCTCCATCTCTTTACCCTTATCCATACCGGCTATACCCCCTCCTTTATCAGTTCCAGTAATTGGAGGATCAGCATCCCAGGTCAGTTCCTCGTCATCATCACTTCACCTACCATCTTCTGGAATCGATATTTCAAAGACATTGGCTAAAGAAAAGACTTTTGTCTGTTCCTATTGTAATAAAGCTTTCGCCCAGCAAATATTTCTGCGTAACCACGAGCGTATTCACACGGGGGTTAAACCTTTTATTTGCAACACTTGCGGAAAAGCATTCACTTTGCTGGTCAACTTAAGAAGCCATCAAAGAGTCCACACTGGAGAAAAACCTTTCCATTGCAACATTTGCTCCAAATCGTTCAGCCAACAAGGCAACTTAAAGATTCATATGCGCACACACTCTGGGGAGAAACCCTACAATTGCGACCAGTGTGATAAGTGCTTTACACAAAAAACCAACCTGGATAGCCACCACCGAGTCCACACGGGGGACCTTTTCACGTGCCAGACGTGCTCCAAGTCCTTCACGCTGGAGATAAATTTGCGCAACCATGAACGTGTGCACACAGGAGAGCGTCCATTTGTGTGCACATACTGCAACCGCCACTTCTCGCAGCAGAGTGCGCTACGTAATCATGAGCGGTTGCATACGGGAGTGAAGCCCTACCATTGCACCTACTGCACAAAGTCCTTCAGTCAGCAAGGGACGTTGAAGGCGCATCTGTGTTCGCACACAGGCGAGAAGCGGTACCATTGCGATGAGTGCGATCGAGCTTTCTCGCAGAGAACGAACTTAGACAGCCACAAACGCATCCACACTGGCGACCTGTTCAAATGCACGACTTGCTCAAAGGCTTTCACTCTTGAGATCAACTTACGTAATCATGAACGAGTACACACAGGTGAGCGACCATTTGCCTGTAGTTTTTGTAGTTCTAGATTTTCCCAGCAGAGTGCGCTTAACAATCATGAACGCCTTCATACGGGGGTGAAACCCTACCACTGCACATTTTGTTCTAAATCGTTTAGTCAACAAGGGACACTTAAAGCTCACCTATGCTCCCATACAGGTGAAAAACGCTTCCAATGTGACCAGTGTGATCGTAGATTCTCACAGAAAACAAACCTTGACAGTCACAAGCGAATTCATACTGGAGACCTCTTCAAATGTACAACCTGTCCCAAAGCATTTACACTTGAGATAAACCTACGGAATCACGAACGCATACACACTGGAATAAAACCATACAAGTGTACCTTCTGTCCCAAAGCATTCTGCCAACAGACAGAGCTGAAATCTCACTTACGTACACACACTGGAGAGAAACCTTTCCATTGTAAATACTGTCCGAAAGCTTTTAGTCAACAAAGTAATTTAAAAATCCATGAACGTATCCACACAGGAGAAAAACCCTACCAATGCGACCAGTGTTCAAAAGCTTTCAGTCAGCGTGCCAACCTGGAAAATCACCGCCGACTGCATTCCGGCGACCTCTTTAAGTGTTCATTGTGCAACAAGTCGTTCACGCAGCTGGTCAATCTGCGTACCCACGAGCGTGTACACTCTGGTGAGAAGCCGTATCGTTGTAACACTTGCAATAAAATGTTCAGCCAGCTGAGCAACTTGTATGCACATGAGCGGGTCCACACCGGTATAAAACCTTTCTCTTGCGATATCTGTCCAAAATCGTTTGCCCAGCGAACCACTCTTATCAACCATAAACGATCGCATGCCGCTAAAGCACATAATGCATCCCTAATGCTCGGGAAACAAATGTCACCGGACAGCATGAGCATGCATCTCAGTAACATCCCTGGGGCCATTAGTAATAGCCATACCAGCAGCAGCAGCTTGAACTGCAATATCAAAGTCCCTTTGGCAAACCTTAGTGGTCGAGGGTCACTAGGTATGAATTCGGGTAACAGTGGGACAAACAACAGCAACAATCGAGATATGTCAGCATCTGAATGCAAACAGAAAATTGATGAAAGTGGAGAATGCTCGATGAACTCCTCTCAGCCCTCGTCATCCCATAATCAGCATTCGCATCATGTTAACCCACTTCATATCCCCACCCCATCAGGCAGGCTTCCACTTTCGACCATGTCCTCACCACCATCATCATCCCCACCAAACATACCAACAACTTCGCCATGGCTGAGTTCAGCAAACTTGCATGAAATGTCCCAGCGCTGGGAAAACAATTATTTGTGGCCACGGGCGTTTCCTATGGCTCCTATTCCTACGACAAACTGGGCAAATATGCCCAGTGTTTTCCCCTGCGCACGGGTGGGCCACCCGTCGCCACCCAGGAACAATTCAGCATCAAATAAAACCCGGACCGAGCATCATCAGAATACAAAGTAGGAGTCTTGAAGACAAAAGCTCAATTTCAATCACTTTTATCAGAAAGATGCATTTTTATTCAGTTTTTCTAAATACCGATTTTATTTTTATTGATATTCAAATGTTCTTTTTTTTTTTTTTAAATCAAATCTTTATTTATCTAACTAGGTCAATCCTAGTCAAATGCTATACACAGTGGTAGGATCCAATTTTCTGAGCAACTTGTTTTTTATACTTGAAGTTGATTTCCCTTAAAACAGATCAGAGCACATCTTTTAAGTCTCTAAATATAAAGTGGTCTCGGGAATTGGTGAAGTGAAAAATATGCATCTAATCGTTTTGACAGTTCAGGAAAAATTAATTCGTCATACTTTAAAATTCATGCCAAATTACTTCCATCAGAGATAAGCTTCAGTCATTTGGAATTTTTTTTAACCAAAAAAAAAGCGTTATAAGGCTATTTTAGAGGGTGTGTGATTCACTTACTGGATACCGTCAAAGGATATGTAATTGGCTTTGTTGAGTTAAAATCCTTGCAGCTCTGTTCCAAAATTCATAATAACCCCTTTTTTAATTGAAGAATATAAAAAGAGTTGTCTCCCTTACAACTAAAGTTTTATTTCTTTTTTTGTATAAGTTTAAAAAAATATGCAAACAAATAAAAATTAAAACTAAAATTACTTCACTGCATCTCAAACAACACCGGATTTGTAGATTAATGTGAAAAAAATATATCTGTTTATATATTTTTAAAATGTTATTTCTTATTTGTTGACGTATATGATTACAATATATATGTATATATATATATATTTATATATATATATATATATATATATATATATATATATATATATATATTCATTTACTTCATGGATTAATAAATATCTGACATATTTTATTTAATGAAACGTTCTGTAAGTAGATACATTGTATTTAATTATTTTGAGGGTTCTGCATTTTTCTCTGATGTTATTTTTTTCAGGTCGCAGATCATAAGTATAAATGTATATATAGATACATTTAAAAAACACAAAAAATGATTATCCTGTTAAATAAAATGTGTCCACTTTCAGAATGTTTCATTAAATTAAATATATATATATTATGTATTACACTGCTTTTTTCATAGTAGCTTATGTTTGCATAAAGAAAGAAAACCATGAAATGAAAAATGAGACTCCTACAGGTTTTGAATCTGTGACTCTGAAAGAAAGACCACCTAACACGGGTGTCATCTTAGACCACTTGAGTAATGAACCGAAAGGTTAGAAAAAAACTGAAATCATACAAATCCTGTATGAGTCTTTTCTTTCACTTTTTTGTTTTCTTTGTTTATCACCAGCCCCGTGGACTAAATTAATCGTTTTTATAGTATTACCAGGCAAACAAAGCAGTGTGATACATCAGAAACTGCCAGAAATAAATTTTAATGTTAAATAGATAACAATATATATAGAGAGAGAGATATCTAACATCTAAAGTTATCTTGTGAGATTTAAAAAGTTAGACTTTAATAGCATTTAAGCTGACATATAAAACTTTGATTCTGACTAGCTAATTTTTATTTATTATTGTTGTACCATGCTACAATTTATTTTTTAAATTATGTAGTCCTACCCGGACAACCACTAATATGGAAACATTTTTCAATTATGACCAAAAAATCAAAATCAGCAAAAAGAAAAAAAACTTTTTTTAATTAAAGGATATAAAAAAAGTTGTCTCCCTTACAACTAAAGTTTTATTTCTTTTTTTGTATAAGTTTTAAAAAATATGCAAACAAATAAAAATTAAAACTAAAAGTACTTCACTGCATTTCAGACAATGCCGGATAGATACAGCTAGTATCGAAACAGTTTTTCATGGTAAACAACTGATGATCCCTTAAAATAGTGTTAGAAATAAACTAATATAATAACTGTAAAAAATAAATTGACTTACATGAGTGATTTTCCACTGGAAGACTTGGGACTATAAGTTTTTTTTAATTTTTTTTTTTTTTAATATAGTTTTAATGGTTGAGAAACTTCCGAGACTATATATATATATATATATATATATATATATATTACTGGAGGGTACACAGATGAGGCATTCTCTATTTTGCACAGAGCTCGTTCGAAAAGTCATCTAAAAATCCTCAAAACGGTTGCTATCAACTTACGACAGCCGTCTCTGTGCAAACAAAAAGAATACACCCACGATCTAGAATTCATGGGCATCTCTCTTCCACCTTTTTTGTTTCTCTCCTTTTTTTATATATATATTTTACTCTGGATAATTATTTATGATCTTTTGACCACATTTTTAATCGATATTCCCACTCATTGTCGACGGCTGCCCTGAAAAGGGTTAACTGAAAGATATCTTGGTAGTTTCTTTTTTTTTTCTGTCCCCCTTTTCTCTAATTGTTTTTAAACATTTGTTTGAGAAGAAAAAAAAATCTAAAGTGATTCTTCTTCTTTGGTTCCATGTCATGTGATTCTGTTTCCTCGTTTATAATATTAAAATAATATATAATTAAAAGAAAAAAAAACAAACTCAACTATCAATAATAATGGCAGTTCACCCCAGTATTATTTGATTGCCTATTAAAATTCTGTACCCACAAAAAATATATATACTAGAAAAATATCCGTCCCAGGATGGGTAAAATTAATTCCCAAAAAAGAATAGTTTTTCACCGATTTTATGTTCCTTTACGAAGGATAAAATCAAGATCTAATGTTACTAAACCTTATGCCTAGAATCCTTATCCCAATTTTGATCAAAATCCATTAATGATTTTGATTTTAGAAAATGTCTGCAATTTAAGGCTTAAGCTTAAGGGGTTTTAAGAAGAAATTGAAATTCAGGGAATCTTGCTTAATTCATGCATAATGACAGGATAAAATTTAATGCAAATCTAATAGACTTGAATTTTCAAATGGGAGGTTGTACCCATATTATGCCCCCTAAAAACTCTTTAAAATTCTCCAAAGAAATTGAAATTTGGGAAATATTTATTAACTGATATCTTATACCTATTGTTAAAATTTCACAAAAAGTTAAAAGTATCTTAATTTTCACAAAGTGCTTTCACCCCCCCCCCCATTTTACCCTGTTTACATAAAACTAAATTAAGCTAAATATAATCCATATTACAACCCATTATCTCTAGCAGTGCTGTTTCAACATTCATAATGATTGGTTAATTAGTTTAGGAGTGAATCCTGTACATACGAATATATAAACATATATGCATACATAACTTTATATAAATAGAGATATATGAAATGTGTATATTTATGCAGCAGTTTCTGATTCAGATTTTATCCAGTATTAATTCGTTAATTCTGATATCTGCTTTAAAATCAAGATTTAAGTTTTTAACGAAAGAACTAAAATTATATACAACCCGAATACTTTCAATTCGTCTAAGAATTAGCTTCAGGGTATTTAATTAAAACAAAAGAAAAATATCAAAAACAGATAAATTCATAACAGTTCAAAATGGCAAAAACTACAAAATTCCAACTAAACTGTTAAATTTCATAAAATTCGACAGAAACAAAAATATTCGTTCATTTTTACAATGGAGCCTTAATGCCACAAAATTAAAAAAATTCTCGAAGCTCTACTATCACACAGTTTTCACGATAGCACTATGTATTTTGAGTACTTGTAAGTATTTTGGTGTCCAACTGCCTTTCATTTGAAGTGTCCAAGTACTCCTGTCATAAATATCCCCATAAAATTGACTATCAGTCTGAACTTGTAACCATTTAACTCCTTACACTTTCTGGTGTTTGTCTACAATGTAATTAATTGACTATCAAATATATTGTGTTTGGATTACTTTTTCTTAGCAGGTCTTTGTGTAACAAAGTCATTTGCCGGGGGGGGGGGGTTGTTTGGAACGGGATGAAATCCACTTGTTTTTATCGCCCGTGAGCAATCATCGTTGGACGATAGTCACAGCTGGAGAGTGTGACTTGGTGATCCGTGCCATGGAGACGTTTGTAGAAGCACGTGGCATGGTACCAAGCTCTCAGAGTGAATGATAGGCACACACCCTTTTAACATAAAGGGTTAATACCTGTTTGTCTGGCTGGACGGGTATTTCGTCGGCTTGCATGCTAAACTGGCTGGGTTGGAACATGAAGGCTTGTAATAATGAAACAAGGCATTTTCACTTTTAAATATAAAAATATACTTTATTATATTTCGAAAAGAAACATAATTAAACTCAAAGATTAGACTGAGTTTGGCCAGCGTGGCAAGCACGCATTTTCCCCGTTCAAGTTTGAAAAGCCGACTGTTATTTCGCTCCAGACTGAGCGAAAGAAAAAAGGGAGAGAGATGGAGAGAGAAAGGAGGCACTATATACACCACATTGTTCTGAGTTCATCAAGTCCTAGTGACAGGTGATCTGACCCCTTGAACCTGGCTGCTGTCAATAGCATTATTGATATTTTAGCTGACATTTCCGATCACACCGACTGGCTCCGATCAGAACATGGCTGCCGCATGTGAGCTGATATTTTTAGTTCAGTGAATTTATTTTACTTGTCTCCAAGTCTGGCAAAAGAATTGCGAAAATGTATTGAGAGCATCAGCTCCCCAAAAACGGTTCACACGCTGTGCCACATTTGGAGCATGTGGTTATACAATTGTCTCCCCACTTCTTTATGCAGTCTTTTGCATTATCATTGAACTCTGTGAGATCTTTCAAACTGCATTAGTTAAGTAGTAGAGGGCAGGAAGGGCAGTGCTGCATCGTATGGTTCTCTTCACATTCACAGATGATTGGGTCAGTTTTGTAACCCTATCTAGCTATAGCAGCTTTAATTGCTCCATTCCTTTTTTCAGAGCATCTTCCACTGGATCCACGGTGCTTCTAAACCAGGGGAGATGGTTTCAGAAGGAGAGGGGGGGGGGGCATGTTAGTAGAATGATGGGGGCATTTCCTATCCCTTTGGTCCATAGCTGCAATCTGGTCTCTTCTTGAGATGTTTTTAGAAGCCGGACATAACTGAGAAAGCTGCTCCTTGACTTCACCTGTTCATTCATGTCCATGAAAGAGATGGCATTCATCACTGGCAACTTCTCGTTTCACATCTCATATTTTAATTACTAATAACAGTTAAACAAAGAACATATAATTTTAAGCAAATCTACACATAAATAAGTACCTATGGAAGACATTTCAAAACATCAAAGAATTTAAATTCAATGCAATTTTTACTTATATCAATCAGCTTTACTCTGCAAAACAAAGTAAGAAGATTCTTATTCGATATTCCATGTCATTTTAAATATCTATCTTGTCTCGATTAATTAATTTTTCTTAAGTTCCTCCACCTGGGATTGAACTATGTGTCAAGTCAGATAATCTACAATGATTATTTATCTTTACTCATATCAGCATGTTCTATGCTGATATTTTAATTAATTAGTTGTTATTATTACCACCATTATCATTTCTAATTCTCAGATTATCTGCCCTTTCTTTCTTAATTATTGGTTCCCATATTGTGTTCATCTCTATACTCGGCCTACTCAAGAGGTCACAGCAGCCTTGCATATGCACTGATTTTTTGAGTTTCCTAATCTTCCATTGTTGTTTTCTGTCTATTATGTCATTATTATCTGTGTACCTGGTCTATTTAAAAGATCATCAAAGGTTACTGACTATGACGAAAGCTCTTTAAATTTCCTTTTTCACCTATTAAGACCAGAATTGTCCAAATATGCCCACAAGTTCGACACACTTACAGTTAGGGAGCACCTAAATGCGCCCACAATCGTGTAGCATTGTATTTCAATATGCAATTTTAACTTCAGTCACATAATTAATGGCACTGTTTATTCAATAAACGAATGCCATTGAATAAAATAGTGTAACAAAATTATTGAAATCTTTTCAGGGTTGTTGATAGCGTTAACAGAAAGAAAAAAGTTTAATAGATTTTGTTCACCTTTTTAAAGATTATTATTTATCAATTAACTTATCTAAATCTTTTTCTTTTGTTTTCGCGACTAACCCTTCATGCTTTTTACCTAATGCTAAATTTTAAATATTTAAACAGCTAAGCTCTAGTCTTTTAGTTTCGAGCACCCTATCACAAAAAAAAAATGCAAGACACAAGTATATCTTCAAAGAAAACAAAAACAGTTTGCAGACTAAATTTTACTTGATGATACAGCAAAATGGTTTGCATTAAAAAAGAATGTTGGAGATTGTACTAAAAATCTATGTTCAATTAAAAAAGTAGTGAGTTAATATTTTAATTGAATTGTTTAAAAAATATATGCAAAATTGATAACATTACTGAATTCTTAAGATTCATTTTCTAATACATCAAAAGGATTGGTTCAGAAAACAAATGTGTGAAATGATTGGTTGATAATACAACTGAATCCACAAAAGTAATTGGCTAATAATTAATTCATTTATTGCTTCATGATTGATTCATAATAAAAAAATAAAAAGCAATACAATTAAAAACACATATCATTTGCACAAAGTCATTGGTTATTTTTCAATGAATACTCAAGAATACTAGAAGCTCATATATGTATATGTCGGTTTACTTCTTTGATAATATGCACACTGAACATAATTGACCATTATAATTCATACAATAGATCGGAAATGATGATTGGTTGATTCCATAATCTAACTGACCAATCAGTTTCGTTTAAACAAATAATGGCCATGTAAATAAAAAAACAACGTCATACTCTTGAAAACTTAATTATTTTTTTAATTATAATATAATTTAATAAGAAGGCACACATCTAAAAAAAATTGTTCCCTCTAATTTAAAAGAAAATATTATAATAAAAAATAAAAAATACACCCATTCGAAAAATTTCTGAATGAAGGAAGTGAATTAATAAAGAAGTATTAAAAAATTTTAAATCAATTTCTAATAACAATGAAAAAAAAATTTCATAAAATCCCCATTAAAGGTAATTTAAACAATTTGTTTAAAATTACATCTTGATCACAGAATTTCTAATATGATTTTTTTTTAGATTGGATTTCTAATAAAACAGCTAATTTTTTTTTTTTTTTACTAAAACCGCTGAATCCCTATTGTCCCTGTCTTGAAAAAAGACTCAATTTCTAATAAATGCCAACGTTTGACCAACAACCTCCAACCTGATCAAGTTTATCCCTGCTTCATAAACTATATTTTACCTTTTATCTCCTGCCACAAGCAGACACAGACAAACACAGCTGATTTCTAATATATAACTTACTACCTTCAATAAACAATGGCATGAAAAAATGCACAAGGTAGTAAACCATTTCTAATAAAAAGACACATAACATTCATTGATTGTTAATGGACAACTCACAAATAACTGGAATTAAAAAGTAGCAAGAATTCTTTTTGAATTAATTGACCAAATTTTGATTACTGCTGACCATATCTGATTTGGGCCCGTCTGATCGGTTGACCTTACTTCCTTGCAAAAAAAAGCAACACTTCTCCACTGAATCATTCTCAAATCATCAAAAACAGAAATAATTTGAGTTTATTATTATTATTATTATTATTTTATTTATTTATTTTTTTTAAATGTATGTATGTTTGTCCGTCCGATGTATGTATGTATTTTATTTTATATAATTTTTAATTTAAAAAAAAAAAGAAGCAAAATGTTTGTATGTTTCTTTGTCAACATGTCCATTGTCTTTATATTCCTATCAAAGTGGTGAAAAGCCAGAAATGAAGAGCGTTTTCTTGTTTGTATTTTTATTACCAAAGAAAGAATGAGGAAAGTTTTTTAAATTTTTTTTTTTTAAATTTAAAAATTTTTTTTACATTTTTTTAATTTAAAAAAAAAAAAATTAAATTTTTTTTTTATTTAAAATTTTTTTTTTATTTATTTAAAAAATATTTTTTCTCCTATTTTAGCTGATGGTATTTGCTGGTTTGGCATTGCCCGCTAGAACAGTGTTTGTTTGTCCGTCCAGTGTATGTGTGGATGTTCCATGGAAACATAGACCAAAAGCACCAGTTTTTAAATAAGCCACTAGAAGTTATCTCCATCTTATATATATATATATATATATATATATATATATATTAAGAATGCAGTAATTATTTTTAACGGTAACCTAATTATGTTAAAACCATAAAAAAATCATCAAATGGGATCAGTTTCACTTAATAATTGAAAGAGCATGAAACAGCTTTTGTGAGATAAAGTAAGTAATATATATGGAATGGTTGGTATATGGAATTAGTGGATAAACATGTAAACAAACTAGTTAAAATGATAACACAAACACATCTCAAAAGCTAACTGATATTTCGGTTGTGAATCTGATCTTTATTAAGTTATTATATATATGGATACATTATAAGGCTTAAACAATATATATATATTAAATTATAATAAACATTTTATCATAATTTAAAAAAAATTATTGTTTCTGAATGATTAATTTATTTAATTTTATAATTATATGTGTATGCGTTTAACATATGGTAAAGTATATATATATATATATATATATATATATATATATATATATATATCAAAACTAGCATTTAATTTTCAAAGTATCCTTTCTAAGTAAAATGTTTTTTTTTTGTTTTTTTTGTTTTTTTTTGCGGGGGGGGGGGCTTATAGTTTGTTAAGGTTTCAGAGAAATTACTTAAATGTTAACGCCTAAGACACACACACGCATGCATGTACACACACAGAATTCGTCTGTTTAATTATACCTTTTTTTATTTTTTAAATTTTTTTGATGGTCTTTTTTGTATTAAAATCAAAAAAATTAATAAATGTTTCATAGGTTTCACGAACGTTTTCGATTCTTCATCAAATTAGACTCATTATTTACTATAAGAAATTTCAAACCCAAAATCTTGTAGTCAAAAATAACTCCTCTCCAACTAAAAACCACTAGAAATAAACAATGTTATTTATAAGTTTAAATGCCCTTTGGGAGAATGTAACTTCCATAATAATAATAAAACTAATAGCTACATTGGTTTTACAAGCACTACCCTATCCTGCTGCCTCACCATGCATCTTGTAAACTCTAGCTCAATTTACCAACATCTCCAAAAACATAACTGCCCTTCCTCTGATTTAAGACAAATTCTAGTTAACAACACTAAAGTTATACATTCCGAAACCAATTAAAAAAAAATTAAAAATACTGGAAGCTATCGACATAAAAACACAACAACATCACATATGTAACCAGTGGTAACATTTTAAAATGCTTAACGTAATGCGATTTTGTTCTGTGATGCCATCCAGCGTTGCTGAATTTAAATTGTCAACGACTTCCTGGAACATAGCAAAAAACGTTCTATGCGCATTTCTCTGCCATCTTTTTAACAATCTCTTCTTTCTCCAGCTTTTTTGTTCATTTGCTTTTGACACCTGAGAATGATTCGACGAAGAATCGAAAACGTTCATGAAACCTGTGAAACCTATGGAACATTAATTAATTGTTTTGATTTTAATACAAGAAAGACCATCAGAAAAATTAAAAAAAAAAAAAAAAAAGATATGATTAAACAAACGAATTCTGTTATTTTTAACAATGTTTGTATATATATATATATATATATATATATATATATATACTTGTATATTTAGATAGCAATCATTCATTTTAAAATGTAGTATCACAAACAATTCACATTTTTTGTTGGTTAACTTGTTTAAATTTTTTTTCAAAGTTGATGTCTTGTTTCAAATCACAGGTGTACAGTAATTGTGTAAAATTCATATTAATGGATTCAAGCTTTCCTCCCACCGGCAGCAAATTTTTGAAGCTATCTTTATCAAATTGAAACAACCATCGATTGATTAGAAATTGGGACCAACAATTCTCATCTGTTTGTTATATTATATTTCTTTCCGAAACATATTTCTTTCCGAAACATATTTCTTTGATAATGTCTATTCTATTTTTAAAAGCACTCTGTTTACAAGTAAAAAAAAAACATAACCCAACTTATATATATATATATATATATATATATATATATATATATATATATATATATATATATATATATAGGAAAAGTTACTGAACTAAATCAATTTCAGAGTTATCTTGGCTGAGATTAATTCCTATACATTCTTTACTTGAATGTAATTTTACTAATCAGGATGTTTTTTAGAAATGCACGTATATGAAGAGTGACATGATTGAATATTTGTTTGCAGAGCATGGTTCAGATATTTGAAATTATAATTAATATGGTTTGAACTTTTGAAATATACTCACACACTATATATATATATATATATATAAGTATAAATTTTTATTTATACAAACATTATTGGTTACATATGTGCATACATGTTTCGGTTGCACTTTTCCCAGAAAGTCAACCTCATCAGACCAAGAGTTCTCGAATATTCTTGGTCTGATGAGGTTGACTTTCTGGGAAAAGTGTAACCGAAACATGTATGCACATATGTAACCAATAATGTTTGTATAAATAAAAATTTATACTTATAAACAGCTCTACTTGTTATTGAGCACTTTTTATAAACACTTGAGTTTCTACGGATTTACATTTACAGAAACTAATACAATACATGTACGATATATATATATATATATATATATATATATATATATATATATATAGCGTGTACCTTTATGTCAGTAGAAAAATTAAACCAAAGTGTTTGATTGTAAAACAAGAGAAGAATATGTCTATACAATTAACAATCAATCATATATATATATATATATATATATATATATATATATATCCAGAATTTAAGATGCCAATTAATTGACTTACCTAATGTTGACACATCAATGTTGATTCTAATATTTTTTTTTTATATATCTGTCTTTCCTCATCCAACATTTACACATTTTTTTCAATCAAAAAGCCAAAAGTGGATAAATAAATTAAAATTATTTTGTTGACTAGAAAAAAAGAGATGAAAAAAAAATCAATTTCTGTGTGTAAATTAAAAAAATATATTTATTTTTCTTTTTTTGTTTGTGTGAAAAAAAATTCATTTTAAAAACAAATGTGTATCATCATCATCACTGTTATCATCATCATCATCATCTGTTTTTTGTTTTCATTAAACAGAATTTTGTATTGTAATTTGTAACAATTTCTTTTTGCTTATTTTAGAATCTCATATAATTGTAAGCTAATTGCATGAAACAACATGAATTCCTCAATCACTGACAATCATGTCATAAACATTTCTAATATAAATTTAGAACTTTACCTGTGTGTATGTGAAAGAGAGAATATATATATGTATATATACATATATTATTTGTGTGTATATATCTATCTATATATATATAAATAAATTGCTTTTATGTTCATTATAACATATTTGAACTTGATCAATTACTATATATATATATATATATATATATATATATATATATATATATATGAATGATCAGATTATGGTTTTTATTTATTATTTTTCATCATTATTATTATTTTGCTTACAATTTCTGAAAATGACTAAAGATAGTCATAAGCTTGAAAATTAAAAAAGAAAGTCAATACAACACGTGACTTCAGCCAATTTTTGTTCATTTTTGTCTGACTTACATAAGTTCATCAGACGTTTTAAAAAACTGATTAATAAATTAGATATAAAATATATCATTCAACAAAATCTAATTGAAGAAACAAATGCTACCTGTTTACACACACACATATATATATGAATAATGGCTATGACTGGGATAAAGAAACTGAAATAGGTTTTATTCAGTTTATATGACATTTCAATATAATATATACTTTTAGTTATACTGAAATATCATATAAACTGAATAAAACCTATTTTATATTAGATTTTCCAGTCATTATTCATATCATAGTGCTTAATATTTTTCCACTTTTTTTCATCCATAGAAATATCCAACTAGAAGAGATTAATAAAAAAAATATCTAAAAGCAGATGACTGTTTCAACACACACAAAATAAATTACAGTCAGGCAGTGATCAAATGGTGGTTACTTAAAATTAAAATATAAAAAATACCCAGCAAACATTAAAAAAAAAAGAAGAAAATGAAAGAAGTTTGGTTTTGAAGTTTTAAGTTGTCTGCATCTGCTCACCTCTAGATGTACACATATTTAGAATCCATTCTCTCTCCATTTGTCATTTCCTGAGGAAGTTTCCATAGAACAGAATACCAAAGACAATCTTCCAAATTTCCCCCACACACACACATACATATAACAGTTTATATTTCTATGCACTTTTTTTAATCATTTTCAAATTAATGTCTGAATATTTTTTTACTGTGAACCTCAGGTTCAAAACTGGTTTAATATTTCAAAAGTTTTCATTAATTTAAATAAGAACAAATGTTAGATTTATTAAATATTTAATTTTAGAATTCTGATTTCATAAATCAATCAATTGATCCAAGTTTGAAAACCATTTTACAACTTGATGTACATTTCCTGTTCAATATTTTTAACATTATTTGTAAAATTTCAAGTCATTTTTCTGTCATCACATTTGAAATTTGTCAAAATTAAGGAAAATATGAAAATTATTTATTCTTGATTTCAATTTTTTTCCAAGTATTTTCCATGCGTTTATACGTTTTCTTTTAATATAATTTTAAAATAAGGTTCAAACAATTTTGCTTTAATTTTAAATTTCTTGGTTTAAAAAATGATATAAAAATATAATTATTTATTTAAAACACATGTTAATATTAATTTTTTTAGGAGGGGGGGGTGTAATATTATTGTATGTTTAGTGTTCATTCTGTTAGCTTTATTATAGGACTTACAAATTTGTAAAATTAAAAACCATTTTATTATGTATATGCTTACCTATTTTAGACTGTAAGAGAAATTGAATATTTGTTGATTTAAAAAGATTTAGTATATTTTGAATGTCGCATTCAACCGAGAAGGCTGAACTGCTTGTTCGGCGGTTCGCCTCCAACTCCACCTTAGACCCCACAAACCACTTCCTCCCAAATTTCCTTTTGCGGACAGAAGTCACACTCGATAACCTGATAATCACCCCTTCCCATGTCCGTGATATCATAAAAACCTAGACACCTCCAAGGCGTGTGGGTCTGATCTCATCCCTGCTATATTAATAAAGAAATGCTCTGCTGAGCTAGCCCCTGTTCTCTTTAAACTCTACAACAAATGCCTTGCCGAATCTTGCTTCCCTGATAGCTGGAAAATTGCCTCTGTGGTACCAGTATTCAAGAATTCTGGCTCAATTATCCACCCATCAGTCTCCTCCCTTTCTTCGCTAAAATCTTTGAGTCATTAATCAATCAAGCGCTAGTCCACTACCTCGTTAATGCTAAACTTCTTTCTGACCGACCGTATGGATTTAGGCAAGCCCATCCTACTGGATATCCCAAAGATCATATCTGAATGCATATAGAATACACTGGACAAGGCAGAGGAAGCTAGGGCCTTGATATATCCAAAGCCTTTGACATGAAAGTCTTCTCGTGAAAATTAAATCATACGGCATTACTGGACACATACTTAATATATCAGATCCTTCTTAGACAAGAGAAAAATCCAGGTTGTCCTCGATGGCCATACATCCAAACAACATGATATTAATGCGGGTGTGCCCCAGGGGTCGATCCTTGGACCTTTATTATTTCTGATTTTAATAAACGACCTCCCTCATGAAATTGTGTCCGAGATGGGTATATTTGCTCATGACACCACTCTCTATACCAGACATGTGGGAAAAACGAATGTACACATATCCAAGACAATGTCTGAAACTTTAGAAAATTAACTCCAGTCTGTAGTGGAATTGGGACGTAAATGGATGGTGATATTTAATGCTGCTAAGACAAAGCTCCTTTGCTTTAACAATTACAAGAAACCTTGGCTAATAACACTTTGCCTGAAAGTTTATCATTCAAACTACTCGGCCTGACATTCACAGGCAATATGAATTGGAACAAATAAATAGAAGACATTGCCAAAGCTGCTGCAAAGGAGATGGGCTCCCTCTACCCGGCTAGAAAACTACTCACACCTGCTAGTATTATATATCTCTACAAAGCCACTATTCGCCCATGTATGGAGTATTGCTGCTACATCTGGGCTGGTGCATCTACCACTAGTCTCTCTCTATTAGACAGGGTCCAAAAAAGAGCCTTTAATCTAATAGGTCCCGCACTGTCAGCCAAGCTCCAACCCCTGCCCCATTGCCACAAAGTTGCATCCCTGTGCTTGTTTTACAAGTACTTTAATGGAATGTGCCCTGACAAACTCATGGCACTTGTGCCTCCTTGACATAAATTCCCCTAACCCGACAAGCAGCAAAATCCTACCCCTTCACTATAGAGGTCCCAAGATGCCAGAAAGCTTTCTACTCTAATAGTTTTTTCCCTCGGACTGCTAGACTTTGGAATTCCCTCCCTGTTTCCTGCTTCCTTGACTGTACTAACATGCAGACATTTAAATGTAATGTGAACAGACATTTCGCTGCTCTACTCTCTACTTAGAGTGTCCCTGTAGGCATGGTCCCTAATAGTAGCCCCTTACGTCCAAGTGGCAATGTGCCTTGTTTGGGGTGAATCAGAGTAATGCAAAAAAATACTAAGTATTTCCATTGAAAAACACTAATTTGAAAGGTTTTACTATAACTAACTTTAATGATATAAAGGTGAATCAAAAGTTCCAGACGCTTTTGCTTTTGATGTTGTTGAGCGAATCGGATTTCTGCCCATGAAGATTGTGCCTAAGGATTGTCTGGTCTGCATGAAGTCTTCATCATAAATCATAGCTATTCATTATGCCTGCAAGATAGAAGGTTTTAACCCCAACACCCAGAGCAGCAAGGCTCAGCAGTTGCATATGAAATGGCTGTTGCACATGCACAGAAGCAACATTATCCTCACTCCATGGATTTGCTTCTGTATGCCTGACACGTTCTTGCTTACCACACGCAGAGACAGACGACCAGAGGATGTCAGATCCTGATGTTGACTCCACCTGGATTTTCACCAGAGTCCTGTTACTCGCGTAGTTCTGACACTAGCCGAAAGTGGTGCAGTGCACAATTAAAGTGGTGCACTGAACCCCAGAAATTATGAAAGAAAAATCATACCTGCTCATGCAAAAAAATAATAATAATAATTTAACTGATTTCTAGAAAAAAAGTACAATAGAAATGTAAGCAAGTTATGGCTGAAAGAGAATTTGGCTAAGATTAGTTCTAATTTAAAATAGAGCAATTATTTTCATTGATTTTATTGTCCCGTGTGCATTTATTAGTTGGTATGGCCAAAATGTTTGCACAATTTTTAATCCTCATAACAAAAAATAAACCTTATCTTGAGGACTAGAAGACGAGGGGAGAAAATAAAGAGTAACTCACAAGTTGAAGAACGAAGGTGTTATATCAGTTGAGAGAGAGAGAGATGGAGGGAGGCATAATCTCGAATATCCGTGTTTAATTAAAAGTAACCTACAAACTGTATTTTCCTTTATTTATTACATTTAAGTTATATTGACTTTTGACGGGATTATAAAGAATTTAGTACAAAGTAATACAAATGTATAATAATTATATAAAATTTTAAAATTAAAACCAATTTTCTTTAATTAACTGTGGTTTAAGTAAAAATAAGCTGTTTGGGAGAAATGACAAAACCCTGCCTAAACCCATTTCATTGTACTAAACATAAATTACCAAAATTCTGATATAATTAAAAGAAAATGCATTTAATGCTCATATATTTGATATTTTTCAAAATTTCTTTGAGTACATGTATCTTACATGGGTAGTGGACAATCTTTTTGTTTTTGTCTCCAAATGGTTTTTTGCAACTTGAAATTTTGCACCCGGGGAAAATACTCTTTTATCACCGAGTGTCAATGCTATGCCACTGTGTAGGTACCTCCTCCTTGGGCTCCTTTTCAGTCTCGAGAGACAATAGATACCTCCTATGAGAGTGTCTGCATGGGGAATCTATAGCAGAGCAAGGGCTGTGCAATCTCCAACTGCACATCTCCTGAATCGGCATTGCTTGAGTCTAGTGGCAAGGACAAGTTCTGGATAACTGGAAACAATGCCAAGATAAGCAGAGAAAGACTGGTGGTAATTTGGAGTTTTGCGTCTCCTAGACTAGTTGTACAACCAAGGCTTGAGTGTCTTGTCTACTTTACTATGTAATCCATAGCTGGAGGGTGAGTCTATAGATTTATACTTTTCCTAGTTATATTCGTAAAAGTCATGCAGGTGTTCCGGCAGAACTCAAACCTGGCATGCAACCACTACACCACGCCACTTCCATTTGTGTAGGTACGTAGATAATTAAAATGGTTTGAATCTTTTAATGGTAATTAAGATAATCAGATTTGTGAAAATATTTTTTAAACACTCATTTTTGAAAAAGCTATTCATTTGGTAACGTCTTTACAAAACAACCAATTATGCTCAGATTTATTACTGTGTTGCCAAAAATAGATCGGTACAAAAGTTATTTTTTTTGTGAGGAAACTTTCAAAATTGTTTGTAATTTTTTAATTTATTTAAAAAAATTTTTTTTTTTTTTGCTTGTTTTTTTTTGTTTTTTTTACTGATCTCTGTAATGTTAAAAAGATTAAGAATGCTGTCTGTAAACATTTAAAAAAAAACGAACTTCTTCACGAAATGACTTTATCAAAGTAGTCACTAAATTAAAAGTTAAAAAAAAAAGAAAAAAAGAACCGGTATTATTAAGATGTGTCCATTTAGTTATGGAAATGCGATTTCAAATTTTAGCCTGGTGGACTGACAGACGGACATGGATGCATCTAAAAACGCTATTTCAAACTTAAGTGTGACAGACCAAAGAAAATAATGTTTCAAACTTAGACATGACAGACTGACGGAAATACTATTTTAAACCTAAGCATAACCAAATACAACTGACAGACAGAGCCTCTTATAGAGATGCTTGGTCGCATCTAAGATAAGATGCATCCATTCAATCTGCGTGTTCAGCAATGGAAATGCTATTTCAAACAGAAGCATGACAGACCGACCAACCAACCAACGGACAAAGTATCTGGTAGAGATGTGTGGATGCATTAAAAAAATGAATAAAAGTTCCAGAAGGTTCATCATAATTCTAACATTCTCAAATAATATGTAATTCTTTTGTTTACCACCTTTTAAAAATTTGATACAAAAAAAAATCTTTTGGGATCAGAGTCTTAAAGCAGAAAAAAAAAATTCAGTCTAAAAAAGAAAGGAAAGAAAGAAAAAAAGATGTATTTGAAAAAAAAAGAAAAAAGAGACATGGAAAAAAAAAGCAAACAAATTTTAAATCTTTTTTTTTTCTTCTTTGAAATGACAAAAAGGAAATGTTGTTGAATCAAAAATGTTTGCTATTTTTCATGTTCATTATCATAAACAAACTAAAACCAACTCAATAAAAACTTGCTTTTGTCAGTCAATTGTCACAATGTATACAAAAGAAGGCATCATTGCTGGCACCATTTCTAATAATACAATTCTAATAATAATAATCTCATGTTTTCTCATCAAAACATTCATTTGTTTCGTGTTATTATTCACTGATTATTTTATTCTCAATTGATTTATCGGTTCAATTGCAGTTTGACTGTTGAAAAACATTTTTATGGGGAGGGGGGGGGGCTAAATAATAATAACTAGCGTGACCCGTGGAAATTCCACAGTTGTATCCTGCATCTGTTGTACATTGCTGCTGTGCTTAAAAATATTTACATTCTATGAACGGCCGGCATAGATGAAGACCCCACGATATTATTTAACCACCTGTGTTCAAACTGACACATGCTTATCTAAATACTCTGGTTAATATAGTTTCAGAATAGATCTGGTTATCAAGGTCTATCTCCAAAACGCTTGTATGGGTTTGTGACAAGTTTTGATTCTATGGATGTCCGGCATGAATGCAGACCTCTGGATATTATTGTACTATCTTTGGACAGAACAGATACTACACTTTGATCTTTGGTATTTATCTACCTCCAGCAGTAAGATGTGACACAAGGTCGGGAAAGTGGGATTGAAAAACCAGCGCTCTAGAGGAAGAGCACTTTGGCCTACAAAAAATGCCTTGGCATCCCAGCCGGCATTTCCCGGTATGGGCGCCTCAGGTGATTAACAATAAACTAACCCCTTCTCAAAGGGTGAGAAGACAAAGCCTGGGAGGATGGACCTCCTAGAACTCCACAGGACAATACCTCTGACCGGCGGAATCAAGGCCCGAAGGTCAAGACGGTACCAGTCTACAGAATATAGCATCCATCGGAACAGATACTACACTTTGATATTTGCCCGAAGACCAAGAAAGTGTATTTTAGTTTGAGTTTCATGTTCGACACACCAGCAGCATCTGATGAAATTTAAGAAAATTTTTTTTTTGCATTGCATCTTTGGCAATCTCATCTTTTAAAAAAGGGGTGAAGGGTGATAATGTACGTACGAACATGAAATTGCTGTAGCGTATTATTATATAGATTACATCATTGTGTACAGTGTTCAAGTGCACTACAACTCCTAAAAAGTGCATGTGTATGTGTATAGGATAATGAACAGTGTATGAATCATGTGTATCAAGGGAGGGGAGTGTCATCGGGCGTTATTTTGGAAAGCATGAGGGTTTTAAATGATGCAGTGTCTCAGCAGCCGACAACTGATGTAGGCAGTGTGTTCCATGCTTCAGCAATTCTGAGCATAAAAAATATTTTTGAAAGTCATGGGAGCTGTGCTGTTTTCTGACTTTGTAGGCATGTTCACATGTTAGACACAAAGATTTAAAAAAAAAAGTTGCTCAGGGTTGTTGTTGGCAAGATGGTTAATAATTTTATGGGTGTTTACTAAGTTAGTTCTTAGACGCTGGAGCTTCAATGAATCCAACTCCATGGAAGCAAGACGTTCAAAGTGTGACAGGTGTCTAATGGAGGGTATTCGCTTGCTTGAAAGTTTCTGAACAGTTTCCAGACGATCAAAGTTTTTTTTTTTTTTTTTTTTTAATGGAAATCGCTCTAGACAAGGCATGAAGCCACTTAATGTGAGGAGCTAAAAAAAAAAATACTACTTCAAAGTTAAAAACTAGCCAATGATAAGTGTTAGATGGATATATTCCGACCCAGAAAACAGCAATTCTTTGTCAGAAACATCGCTCATGAAATGTGAGGACTAAAGGACAAAATAAGAGAAGCGAGAATTATGAGGATGCCGACAATAAACCGAAATGTTCTGAGCAAAATAGAATTTGCATCATCAGTCTGGAACCACTAAGTGTATACAGTTTTAAATAAATAGCTGGAGAGTGGCTAGCAAAGGTCTTGCTGAGTGATGCCAAGACATTCTCAGCCTACTGCCTTCTGCGAACACATTTCCAATGATGATTTCTATCTCTATATTAATAAAATTGTGTGACCATTTCTTGTGTGTGTGTGTATGTGTGTGCATGTTTCTCGCCTCTAGGTGGTTTACACATTTTTATTTTTTTAATTTACTAGTAATCGTATTAATCGAGTATTTATTGAAACAAAAGATACAAAAGCATATAGTATTCAAACAAACTTATTAAAAATCCTATTGTAAAAAATAATTTAATTACAAAATTAAATTCACCAAAATGCGTTTCCATTTCTCTGTAAACCACTAGGCTGTTTTAATCTTTTGTTAATAGTTGAACAAAAAAATGAATTACTTTGTGACATTTCAAGCATTTAAACTGTTGAATAGAAAGTAATTATTGGCTTTATAATTCTTAGCAAATCCTCATGTATTAAAAGCAGTATTGTAAGCTATTTACATCCAATAATTTTATAAATAGAGATTAAAACATTACCTTGATAAAATTAGTTATAATTTTACATTCGACTAATAATTGAATGACCAAATGATGCCATAATAATTAAATTTAACTTTCAAAATCCCATTTAAAAAAAGAAAAAAATTGTTAGAAAGAAAACAACAGCAAAGTTTTAAAAAAAAGGCCAAACTAAAATGAAGTAAACCCTCCTGGGCAACGCCGGGTAAGTACAGCTAGTTGTCTATAAAATACTTCAGTGATTTTTTTTTATGTTAATAAATTAATTTATTGATTAAATTTTATTTTAATATTCATATATAAATTTATTGATTAAAAAAATTTTAATGTGTTTTTAAATAGATTTAAAATAGCATTTTCTTTCTGTAAAGGTGAAAAATCGAGACATGAGTTCAATAAAAAGAAAATTAACATTTCACTGTCTCATTAATTTAAATTTAAACAGCTAATTTCAGGATTTTTAAATTCCTATTTTGTGGCTTAAAATAATTTTGCAGATGCAATAATGAAGTGTAAATTACAAATATTTTAGTTCTTGTTGCTTTTCTTTGTTTCTTTTTGTCTTTTCCTGAGAAAGAGTTAATTAAGGGGCAGTAACTCTATTCAACTGTTGTTATTACATCGAAAACAATTAACTGGAAATTAATTATTAATAAATGAACGTAAAAGAATACAGTAATGGAAAATTTAAGAATTTATTTGGTTTAAATTTGAATTTTGTAGTGAATTAAATCACTGAACGAAATTCAGCGAGTTACGTCTAATCGACGTTATACTTGCACAGTAACCACTCGTGCAACGCCAAAGAAATCCATCAGTTTTCACTGTTGATGGCACAAGTCGCATGTTATGCCCACAACTGCAGGTTTCTTCGCCAGAAATAAGCCCATGGGCTTGCAAGAAATCGACCTGTTTAGCTTTTTCGGAAGTAAAATAAAGTACGTCTTCAAACTGGAACAAGTTCAGATCCATGATCGCAATTTATTGTTGTTAGATATTAAAGACAAAATCTGGCTCAAAATTATAATTCACAGTTACTGCCCCTTAATTAACTCTCTCTCAGGAAAAGACAAAAAAAAATTTTTTTTCGTACTTTTAAGCAACAAGAACTAATATTTTTAATTTGCTTCAACGTTTTAACTCAAAACATGTTGGGAACCATTTTTTGTGTATATTATGGTTGTATGGACGAATCTGACGTGTTGAAAAATAAAATAAAATGAAATCGTTGTTTAATATATAACATTTAACTTCACTTACAGTTCTTGGCGAACAGACATTAAAAGATGGTTAAAGACATGTAAATACATGAAAGTACACAAAGAAAGTAACAAGGAAAATGAATCCTAAACAAGAAATATAATGTCTTATGACAATACAGAAAATACACGAGTTAGAGAGACAAAATAAAAGTGTGTGAATGAACGGAAATGTAAAGTTACTTACATAGTCTCAATAGTGGCGAAGCACCATTCAGAGAAAATATGAATGAAATCGTTTGGTTGCTTGACCATTGTCTGAGAGTCAGTTGACTTGATCAGAAAAATACCCCTCCATTAAGGTTTAAAGAACCAGTTTTGAGGTTACACCAATAAGAGATTGTTTCTTCTGAATTTATGTTCATGTGCGGGTTATAAGAATACCCAATCATGTGACGGTAACATGCTTTAGAACTAGAACCACTTATCTCCAAATGAGATAACTTTGAAAACAACAGAAATTATAACTATGGAACCACTAAACTGTAATTGAATCGATTCATCTAATTGCAATTTTGGTATTTTCTTTTAATAAACGAGAGGCACATCTGAAAATTATTATTTTTCTTTAGTTTTGAAAACAAAATACTCAGGGTTACTAATTTAAAGTCACAATATTATTCATTGTTTCCAAAAGCCTGCACACATTAAAAAAAATGCAAAAAGATATTTAGTTTGTGGCACCGATCTTAAGTTGGAGGTTGGTTTAAATCTGGGAAGAAAGTCAGAATGACGAACTTACTTGGAAGAGTAATACATCTGGCCGAATCTGACTGAAATAGAAATGGTACACAAGGAAAGGGTCACCATTTTTCCTTGAAATAAATAATGGCTCCAAAACTAAATAGATATGAATCTTTATTCACGGGAACACAGGAAAAAAAAGTAGAGATAGTACAATGGGCTGATTCATGTCGGTTAGATTAAGTAGTATCCTGGAGTTTGTCAACTCGTCTGCCATTAGCCAGGGAAGAGAATGAGCGGGATATGTGAGTGTCTTGTAGGCTTGGAGGATGAGCTGGAACTGAAGATTCACCTCGTGGTTCGTCTTCGTGCCAAAATGTGTTAGTGCGCATGAATATAGTTACACGTAGAAGTGTCGTATACCCATGTTGTGAAGAGGCGATGATTACACAATTGCACAACCGGATTACAATCTCAACTGAAAGTAACATACTCGATAGAAAATAGTTTGCTGATGCAACTGCTACAGATAGAAATAAATGGTATCAAGCTTTTGTGTACTAAAAAGCAAAAAAACGAACTTTATTTAATCAAAATTAAAAGGAAACAAAAATAAAAAAGAATTCCACGCAAAAAAAAAAAACAAGAATTTTTTTAATGCAGAGAAAGTGGAATTTGACTTTTGCCTCTAAACTTTAATTCAATCCAGAGATTATTGTTACGTTCTCAGTCTCGTGTCATAGATGCAGCGACCAAGTTGCTGCAATCATTACAGAAACATTAAAATTCACAAATTGTTATTCATAGTTTGGCTGCTGGTTGTTTCTACTATACACGCCTCCACTGTAATCCTTCCAGACCGAGGCAACACTGTCATGTAATTAAAGTTCTTTTAAGACTAATTCAAGACAAACCAATGAAAGACAGCGGAACATTTATTCAACCTGATCTTCATTCCAAATCAGTGACCAGTGAAGGGGGGGGGCATAGACACAGAGAAAGATCGAAATCAGTAATGAATGATTCTTGTCAGCCCATGTCATTTACAAGTACGAACGCATCGCATGCTTCCCAACAGACTGTCTTCTCTTACCACCTTTTCACTTTGTGCCATGTGACGTCATATCTATTTCTAGTACATTCCCACTGCCTAAACAATTTTCGGTGCTTCTTTAGAAACATGGCCGAGATTTGAAAGGGGGAGATAATTCAAACGACGAAATATGAAAGGGTCAAATAAGTCAAATTTGGGGGGAGAGGGGGGAAAGTGGGGGATCAAATCTAACCTTAAACCCTTAACCCTAACCTCAACATTTCAATTAAAACCGGTTTATTTATTTGATGTTTGATTTATTTCAATAATTTTATTTATTTTTCACGTATCCTCAGAAGATTTATTTTTTTACATTAAAAATTCGATACCCCCCCCCCCAAAAAAAAAAGTTTGGATTATTTACCTATTTCATATTTCGTCGTTTGAATTATCTCCCCCTTTCATATATCGTCGCAGCAACGTTTCTAAAGAAGCACCCAATTTTCAACTCAGGATTATCAAGTTGATCTCGGCTAACCTCTCAGTGGTTTTCCATTTCCTATTATTCTCAACTAACTAAATTATATACTAAAGGATATACCCGCTCAATATCTAACATTATTTTTTATTAAGCAGTTTAAAGACTTAATAATTACTTTTAAACACTAGTCACATGATAGTAAACACATTAGCAATGTTTTTAACTATTGGTAATAGATTAAAATCTGACTGACCTGTATTTACTATAATGACTTTTTTTAAAATTCAAAATTAATTCACCGTTTATTTAGTTTGTCGACGACTAGACATTACAGTTTATGGTTAAAGACATGTAAATACATGAAAGTACGCAAAGAAAGCAAAAAATTCTTGTTATGCCTCCTAAATAATCAAATTCTGCCAAACTTCCACCATCGTTACCAATCATAACGGTATTGTCTCAACGTTCACCTGACACACATCAACCTTTATCCTCGAGTGGCCTTTGAGCCTTGATAAGTAGTGACTCTTTAGTAAAAAAAAAAACCCAAAAAAACTAGGAAAATAAATCCTGCCTGTAGTTGGAAAATAGAAAGTAATTTCTAGCTTAAGTTAAAGACATTTATGGTTTATTTGTGCTCCTAAATTAAATTTTAATTTTTGTAAAAAAGGAAAAAAATTACTCTTGTTTTCCTGATTTTTCTGATTGTATTTTTGCTTCTCAAATTGCTTTTCTCTTTCATTTTCTTTTCTTTATAACCCCCCTCCCTCTGCCCTTTTTCGTTTGTATTGATTTATCTACCTCCCACAAGGTAAGATGTGACACAAGGTCGGGAAAGTGGGATTAGATAAGTCAGCGCTCGAGAGGTGAGCACTCTGGCCATTTAAAAATTGCCTGGGCAGCCCCGTCGGCATTCCCCGGTAGGGGCGCCTCAGGCGATTAGCAATAAACTAACCTCTTCTCAAAGGGTGAGAAGGCAAAGCCTGGGAGAGTGGACCTCCTAGAACTGCACAGGACAACGTACAGTATCCATCGAAACAGATACTACACTTTGATCTTGGCCAAAAGGCCAACGCCCTTTTTCGTTTGTATTTCCTTTACTCACTTTTCATTCTTTTGTTATCTTATACTAGCAAAAATACGCTCCCTCTGGTCGCATATTTTTGCTAGCCTGGGAGAATGATATCATGGTGAACGAACGAAGGAGGAGGTAATGACTGAAAGGATGGTATCATGACGACCCCCCCCCCCCCTTAAAAAAAGGAGGAGTTAATAATGCCTGGGAGGATGATATCATGACAACATAACAGTACACTATCCCCCCCCCCCACCCTCAACGGAGAAGATAATCATGGAAGGGTGGTATCATGAGGAACGGACATATACTATACTGCCCCCCCCCCCAAAAAAAGAGGGGGTAATACCTGGGAAGATCGTCCCATGAAATGAGAAGGTAATGCCTTAGAGGATGGTATCATGGCAACAGAACAGATACTATAACCCCTCCCCCCCCCCCCCCCAAAAAAAAAGAGAAGGTAGTCCCTGGGAGGATTTAAAATTTTTTGTACAACTTATTTTTACCCAGAATTTTTTTAGGGACCTGCGTTTATATATATTTCTAGTATCTGTCTGAAGCTGAAACTATACTATTAGCTTTATTCTATTGTACTATTTTCCAATTCTTAATTGAGAATGAGGGGGGGGCGGGTAATGCAGTATCTGTTCTGTTGTCATGAGACCATCTTCCCATTCTTTGGGAGGGAGGGGACACTAGTATATGTTCGTTCGTCATGATACCATCTTCCCAGGCATTACCTTCTCCTTTCAGGGGTGGTAGGGTAATATATGTGTTGTGGTGATGTTACCATCCTCATAGGGATTACCTTCTCCTTTGTGGGGAGGGGGTAGTGATATACTAGCAAAAATATGGAATCTCTGATCGCATATTTTTGTCAGTATATATATATATATATATATATATATATATATATATTAAATTTCCGAAACAGTTTTTCATGGTAAACAACTGAAGATCCCTTAATTAATGTTAAGACTAGCATAAATTCTTGGAAGCAAACTAATATAGTGACTGTAAAAAGTAAATTGACTTACAAAAAAGTGATTTTCTACCGAACAACTTGGGACTAAAATGTTTTTGTTTTTTTTTGTTTTTTTTACTAATTAAAATGCTTAAAAAACTTCCGAGACTATATATATATATATATATATATATATATATATAGTAATAAAATACACTTAGTTTTAATATATATATATTTTAATAATATAGTAAGTATATTAGGATAACAAGTTTACCGTATTTGCCTGCTCTACGCAATTTCGGAGACCAGGTTTTCAGTAGTAAAAGTGTAAACAAATATTTCTTGACGGCGAATGAATCATTTGTACGAATTCAACTTTCAGTTAAGCAGTCAAAGACGACACCTACGTTAGGTGGTCTCTCTCAGGTTCAAATCCTGTACAAGTCTCATTTTCACTTTGTAGTTTACTTTGTTTATTCCCAGCCCCGTGGACTAAGTTAGCTGTTTATTTAATGGTATTACTTACAAGGTTATCATGATAACAGAACGGATACTACATTACCCCGTCCCCCAAAGGAGGATGTAATACCTGGGAGGATTACCTCTATAGAAAATGAGACAAAGTCCATTTCTAATACATAAAACAACTTTATTGAGTCGTCCTCGTTAGTACGTGAACAAAAAGGAAAGGGGTTAGTATGTTCATAAGTATGGACGAAGACAAAAGTAAAGGAAGTCCATTACTATAATTTCCACTTAGTAGGGAAGTGAGAATAGTTTATCACATAGAATGTTTGTACACCGGCTACGGTGTCAGGGCGTGTCCATATGTGTATGTAAGTATGTGTGTCTGTACACCGGTGTGAAAGTCAGTTCACATGTAAGCAGTTATGTGTGTGTGTGTTATATCGAGTACACGTGTATGAGACAGTAGCCATTTTGGCTTCTTGTCGAAGTTGAACCCAGGGCCAAAGTCCCGGGAAAATGTCTGTTGCGTTCCGAGAGAGGGGGATGTGTGTTTGACAGTGCCAAAGAAGGAAAGAGAGAGAGAGAAGAGGCTTCTCGTGCCGAAGAAGGAAAAGAGAAAGAGCGGATGGCGCTCAAGTGTTTATATAGTTATGCTAGCCATTTGAGATTCTCCTAAGAGAAGACCACTGATTAGTCAAGCCAAGGAGGAAGTAGATTGCTTGAACCAATCAGCAGGCAGCTAAGAAGCCATTGATATTTAAACAATATGGCGGCTTGTAGGAAACTGCTACACCTCCACCATCTTAAAAAGGAGGAAGTAATTCCTGAGAGGACGATCTTATGACAACAGAACTGATAATAAACCACTTGTCTCCATTAAAAGATAATACAATAATAAATCATTTTTTGTAAATAAAGAAGATTTGTAAATAAAAAAAAAAACGCACTCTACATGAAAAAATAAATATTTAATATACCCCCCCACTTTTTTTCTTAAAATACACAACACGAAAAATAGAATCTTGTATTTATTAAAACGTATTGTAAATAAAAAAACGCACCCTATAAGATTTTTTTTTATAATGTATTCTGCCCTCGTGGGGAGGCAAATAAGTAGTGGCACGAAAACATTTTAGAACGAGAATTCTGCAATGTTTCGTTTGATTATTAAAAAGTTTTGTAAATGAAAAAACGCATCCTACATTAAAAATAAATATTGAATAAATATTTCTTAAAATAAACCTTTCCCTATTTGATTAATATTTCTTAAAATAAATCTTTCTTTCCGGTGGTTCATGTTGAGAAATCAAACCACTAAAGGTCCTTGAAAAAGTAATGCTCCTTCAGATACGAGGTTACCTGCTGTGATTATGACTCACTTGAAGTTTTTCAAAATTAATGTTCATACCAGATGGTGGACCTCCTGGTCAGTCAGTTTTTTTTATGTTCATAGATCGGCAACTGATAATCTTCAAGTGGGTAGCTGGGTGGGTGGTCTACCAGTATCTATATATATTCCAGCAGAGGAAGTCAGTTGGTTTTTGTGCTTCTTGGAGCCAGATGGGCCCTAAGCTAATGGATTGAAAGATATGTTTGGAGGGAGAATCCTTCTATTGCAGTACTGACTGGGGCGAAACGATTGCGACTGCGACCAGTGTTGGAATCGAGCACCAACTCCAAACGAACACAACGAGTGAACAATTACTCCCGTGCAGTGAACGTACACAGACGCACATTTATACCATGATCCAATAACCTTGCGACCATTTTAAATAATGCAGATAGGAAAATACATTGGAATTTATTAACGTCCCCCTCACTGACTGGCTGTAGCCTTGTCCCTTAAGGGTCTCACGGATTGGTTGTCAGACATCCCAACCCCTACTCCCTTAGAGGTCATGTGAGTCAGCCCATAAAAACGCTTGCACGCTGTGTCCCTGCCTCTTTTCGACCCACCTTTTGAACCTGGTAGGATCACGACTGGATATTTTTTAGAAAAAACCCTCGACAGCAGTCGCAGAGAGCCCCTACTCCTTCCTGTTACCAACCATCTTGGACTGAAGTGACTACATCTCGACAAGAGCCAGAATTGGAGGCGGGCGCATGTGCAACCTGTTACCAGAACTCCCACAAGATAAGTTTGCGAAGCACGTTTTCACAAACCTAAATTAACTTCCTCCTTTCTGAACTTTGAACTCACCATTTGTTTTATATATTTGCTCACAAGTAAAACGGTTTTAAACTTATATACAATTGTTGTTGTGTTCCTTCTCACAAAAGCTGTTGTCCTGTTTCTATTTTGCACTTATCTACATAATTGTTATTGCATTCTCACGTGCGAGAATTGAACTTTCTTCCAGGGATATTTAATCCCAACAACATCAAGGTCGGTACATATTGTTTAAATAGTATTTTGACAATTGTCAATGATGTAGTATAGTTATCAGCCGAGAAATCGAAAACAAACAAAATGTACAAAAAATAACTTTTACCAGACGCAAGAAAATTTAGTTTTCTATCGACCTGCATAGTTTTAATCTTCTGAAAGTGTTAAAAAAAAATAATTTCAATATAAGATTTTGTTTATTTCTGTCTTTTGAATAAGTAACTATCCAAGATGGCGGCTATCAGTTCTTTATTTTAGCGTCTATGCGTGACCTTCGTAAACTACGACGGCCTTGGTCTATGTCGTATAATTAACAACTGAGAAATCGAAAATTAAAAAAAAAATACCACTAATAAATGTCACCAAACGCATTAAAATTTAATTTTCGACCGATCTGTATATTTTTAACTTACTGAAACTGTTTAAAGTTATTATTTCAAAATAAGTTGCCGTATCTTGAAGCTCATTGTCGCATGTGTTCGGCTATTTTTTTACAAGCCTTCAAGGTTTCGAAACAAATTCTGAAATTTAAAAAAAAAACACTTACAAAAAATTTCCGAACTGTAAAACTATGTAGGTCAATAGAAAAATTTAATTTTCTTGAGTTTAGTAAAATTTATTTGTTGTATATTTTCTTTGTTTTCGATTTCTGTACTACATCATTGCCTGACAATTTAATGTTAAATAATCATTTTTTAAAATAGGGTACCGTCTCGGAAAAGGCAACCAAAAATTTACGGGCGTGACGTATGTACAACGAATGCTACGAAAACGAACAGAAAAATACGAACCAAGTTACGCCGTTCCAAATGTTACCAACCCCCTTTCCATGTTAAGATGTTAAGAACCTGACGACTTTAATGAAATTAAATTTTAAAATAACACTAGAAACGACGACCTTTTTTAAGCAATTAGAACGAAAGAAAGAGCAATTTTGTGTTTTGGTGCGTGTATTTTTGGGAAGAAAAAATAAAAGAAAATTTTCTTCCCAAACACACAATTCTTTCGTTCTAATTCCTTAAAAAGGTCGTCATTTCTATTGTTATTTTAAAACTTTATTTAATTAAAGCCATCTGGTTCTTAACATCTTGACATGAAGAGGGGGGGGGGGCTTCGGTAACATTCGGAACAGCGTAACTTGGTTCGTATTTTCCGTTCATTTTCGTAGCATTCGTTGTACACACGTCACTCCTGTAAATGTTTAGTTTTCCGAAACAGTACGAAAATTAGAAATTATAAGTTCGACTAACAATTCCCAAATTGAATAATTTCATTATCCTAAAAATATTTTTTATTAATGAATAATTATAATTGTTCTTGGTCTATTTTCTCTATATTAAAATAAAATTTAACAATTATTACCAATTGAATTGACAACTTTATCTGGCGTGAGGACATTGACGGGATAGTCAACGCATATTACGCGGTTGTCGAAAAAGAAAACTCACAACAAAAACAGTTCTCTCTAGAAAAACAAATATTCAAAGAAAAATAATATTTTATTAAAATGTTATTTAATTTTAGTCGAGGATTCAATTTCGTTCTTTTTCTATTATAATCGAAAAAAAAAAAATACGACGTTAAGAAGCGTTTTCGTTGGTTCTCGGTAATTTCCGTTAGATACCAAAAAGCAGACGACAGTTAAGCAGACGACAATTCACACGCTAACTTTTCATATCTTTTGAAAAAGAAAAATGGCTAATACTCTCGCGGTAGACATTCATAAAATACTCTTTCGGTAAGTTTTTTCCATTTTCACCTATAAACAAAAAAGAGATAATCCTTTTCTAGTAATCACTGACTACCAACATTACTTCAAAATAACCTATTTTTACTCACTTAAACAATGTTTTAGTACAAAAAAAGATAGCAGTTAAAACGTAAATTATAGCAAGTTTCATCCTGAAACGCCGAAATGAAAAGTTAGTTGGAAAAGTATAGTCGTCATCTTTATAAACAAGTCGAGAAAGAGGCTAGCCAAGGAAGAACGATAACTTACGCGTTTACCCCTGTTCTTCTTTAACTAGAAAATTATAAACGAGTTATCGTTCTTCTAGCTCTTTCTCGATTTATTTATAAAGATGGTGACTATATTTTTCCGACAGTTTTAATTTCGGTGTTTTGCGTGTACGATGAAACTCACCGTAACTTAGTGTTTTTAATCCTATCATCACCTTTTTTATTTATTAAAACAATATGGTTGAAGTAAAAAAAATAAGTTGTTTAAAGATAATGCCAGAACGTATTTCACTCTAAATATAATTTACGTGACTGAAATAGGAATTGACCATTTATACCCCCTTTAAAATGTAGATAAAAAACTGTATGAAAAATTAATTCGTCGTTTCCCAGCCAAAATGGCGGAACATGAATCGTCTGCATTTTCCGACCTCACAAATGAGTAAGTAAACCCAAATAAATTATTTTGGACTAATTTCAAATTCATCTTAAATTATTTTTCTTAATCTTGTAGTTTACTGCTTATTTCGTTAGTAATAATCACAATAAAGTCTTCATACAGTTTTTTTAATCTACATTTTAGAGGGGGTATAAATGGTTAATTCCTATTTCAGTCACGTAAATCATATTTAGAGTGAAATTAGTCCAAAACAATTTATTTGGGTTTACTTACTCATTTGTGAGGTCGGAAAAAATCAGAAAACTGCAGCCGATTCAGTGTCCGCCATTTTGGCTGGGAAACGACGAATTACATTTTTTTTCTATTTACTTTTTTAAAGATTCTGTTGTGTTCGCCACGAAATGTCTTGTAAAATGGTGCCTGGACGGTTATATATCGGAACAAAGTGGAACGGTGAATTTTCAAACAAAAGTTTATTTCCAGCGCCCCCCCCCCTCCTCCCCGAAATACGAATTGAGGAAAATTAGGAAACGGAAACTTAGGTAAATTGGGCAAGGTAGGAAAATTGGGTAACTATGGAATAAATATCGATTGAAAATAGATTTTAGGACCGTTCCTGAGAGGGACCTCTCCCCTATAGTTTTAAAAAGAGCTAAGCCCTCCTCCCCAATAATATTTTAAAATATTAACTGTTGTTTTAAAGCAAATAAAATCGATTTTTCGGGCATCTTTTACGAGACTCAGCAGAGTAAAAACGCTAAAAAAACAAATATACAACAAATAAAAGTAACTGTAAGCTGTAAAAGTTAGTTTCAAACTTGCATGTGCTATTTGTTTGTATTTTAAACCCGTTTGAAGTGCTATTTATTAGAAATTTAAGTTCAATAGACGGTTTTCGAAGAATTCAAAATGGCCGCTCTACGTAATAATATAGAGGGACTGGCCGCTATTTTTCTTTGAGAAACTAGATGTTTTAAAAAACAAGAAATTTTTTTTTAACATCTAATAAAAAGCCATTTATACTACGTAAAAATACAAACAAATTACATAGGTAAGTAGAAAAATGTCGGCACTTCTGCAGTCTTTATGAAGCAGCTGCCGATTAAGAAATCGAAATTGAAGAGTTCCGTTTTTTTTTTCTCCAAGTACCATTCATTCATAATTCACCGGAAGTTGAAGTAGAATTTAGTTTTTAGAAAATGGAGTTAAATGAGCTGAATCTTCGCGACATTGGTAATTTAATGAACCAGACGCAAAAAACAATAGATTTTTTACAGGCACATCGCCTGATTTCTTAATGTTAGGGTTAGGGTTAGGGTTTTTTATTTAATTTTTTTTTACTTCATATAATAAAAAAAAGAAATTGTTAATTGTTACCCAAAAACAAATCAGTCTTGCATTTTTTTTTTAGGTTGTAAATAAGTCACTTCCGATTGAATTACTTCCCTCTATTTTCAGTAGAAGGACAGAAAATCCGCTGCTTCATAAAGACTGCAGAAGTGCCAAAATGTCTATTCTAGACATAAGTCAACTTTACTTGTTGCAAATTTATGTTTTTAAACTCTTTCTCGTTCTTTTTTTGGACCCTGCTCACGTCTCTGTTGAGCGTCGTAACATATACCCGTAAATTAAAATTTAAATCCTATTACGAGATTAAATCTATTATAATGCATTTCGTTTTTTTTTTCGTAAACAAGTCAGCCATTTTAATATTTTATGGCGCTGGTGTATTTGATCAGTACCAAATTTCTGTCATCATCACGTGATATTATTTTAGACGGTGTTGTTACCCAAAAAACAACAACCCCCGTCTCTGAAATTACCGTGAACTTTTATCGATTCGGTTTTGTTGTGTTCTTTTAAAAAGGGGGGCAATCACAAGAAAGTTACATTGGCGATATTGAATTTTCTTGCTCACACGCCGCTATTCCGAATTCACAGCAGCAAGCCGCCATCAATACGATGGTCGTAACTAAACGGTTATGATTTACAAAAAATAAAAAAATATTTTGGAGGTAAAATTTTATAATTAAAATGCGCAGCATTTTTTGTATTCGCCACTATCCTCCAGGATTTGTCTCACGTGACTCAAATGAACCAGTCAATCGCAATCATTTAAATATGGAGAATCGTCTTCATTATTAAAAATAAACACCGAATTATCATTTTATCCCCCCCCCCCCCCATCCCCAATGAACACAATATATTTTTTTCGGTTTATTTTTATTTTGTTACTTTTTAAAATAGAATTAACGTTGATGGATTTTCCCCACATTACTAAGTCTGCTCTCGATTTAAATAATTGAAATTAAGGAAAGTTATATTTAAAAAAAATAAAGCCAACAAATAAATGCTACCAAAGGCAAGATAAATTACTCTTCTACCTACCTGTACCCACCTATGCATGGAGTATTGTTGTCACATTTGGGCTGGTGCACCATCCATTAGTCTCTCCCTCTTAGACAAGTTTAATAAAAAAGAGTCTCTAACCTAATAGGTCCCTCACTATCCAACAAACTTCAGCCCCTGTCCAATCGCTGCAATGTTGCATCCTTGTGCTTGTTTTACAAATACTTCAATGGAATGTGCTCCGATGAACTTGCTGCTTTAGTGTCCCCTCGATGTAAATACACTAGACCAACCCGACAATCAGCTAAATCCCATTCATTCACTGTGGAGGTCCCCAGATGCCGGAGAGCTTTCTACTCCAATAGCTTCTTTCCTCGAGCTGCCGGTCTTAGGGACTTCCTCCCTGCTCCCTGTTTCCCGGACTGTACCGACATACAGAAATTTAAAACTAATGTGAATAAACATCTAGCTGCACAGCTCCCAATGTAGGATGATCCCCTAAACATTCAGCCTAATCTTCAGTAGCCCTTACGTCTACAGTGGCAACTTGCCTTGTTTGGGGTGAACTCAGTTAAAAAAAAAAAAGTTGATGCAGGAGATGGCACACTGTACATGGCCAAACCATCTGCGATGCTGAGCGTTTAAGGCATCCAAAATCCCACCAAGCTTCTGATAGAGCATGGTTGAAGGGATTCTTTCCTTTAGGTTTGCTACCATGCATCCAACTGATCATGGCACGGTCATTATTCCAGAGCCGTTGCAAATCAGAAGTGTTTGGAGCCCATGTCTCACTGCCATGCAAGATGGTATAGCGAACACAGGCCGAAAAGACCTTGCCCCGAGTCCTGAAAGGAATGGACCTAGATGTAAGGATTAGCAGCAGTTTCCTGAACCTTCTCCAAGCAACACAACAGCAAGCAGTGATAGTGTGTTCGCAGCCACCACAAGCATTCAACATGTTGTCCAAGTAACAGAAGGTAGTTTCGTCATCAAGTGGGGTGCCATCTACATGGGCCACAGCTTAGCCATCAATTGGATGAGTACACCTCGACATCTGCGACAAATATAATCCAGGTCAACTACCAGCCTCTCAACAGAAGGTAGTTTCGACATCAAGTGGAAGGCCATCTACATCTACATGGGCCACAGCTTAGCCATCAATTGGATGGGTACACCTCGACATCTATGACAAAGATAATCCGGGTCAACTACCAATCTCTCAGCTGAAGGTAGCTTAAACATCAAGTGGGGTATCATCTACATCTACATGGACAACAGCTTAGCCATCAATTGGATGGGTACACCTCGACATCTGCAACACAGGTAATTCGAGTCAACTACCAGTCTCTCAGCAGAAGGTAGTTTCGACATCAAGTGGGGGGGGGGGGCATCTACATGGGCCACAGCTTAACCATCAATGGGATGGGTACACCTTGACATCTGCGACAAAGATAATAAGGGTCAACTACCAGTTTCTCAGCAGAAGGTAGTTTCGACATCAAGTGGGGGGGGGGGCATCTACATGGGCCACAGCTTAACCATCAATGGGATGGGTACACCTTGACATCTGCGACAAAGATAATAAGGGTCAACTACCAGTCTCTCAGCAGAAGGTAGTTTCGACATCAAGTGGGGTGCTATACACATCCGTAAGTGCCGCTGTTAAAATATTTTAAAAAAGAAACTGAAGCAAAATATATTATTTTGTTGTAAAAAAACAGTGAAGAAAAAGACAAATTGCCTAGCAGTGTTCACATTTCTTTCAAATCTTCATTGTCAAATGGATACAGACTTTGTGGCTGATGTAACTGAAATACCCACTTTACAATGTAAAATGTTATTTTTGCCGCTTTTAACAGAAATTAGGGATTTCAATTACATCTGTTATAAAGTCAGTGTCCAGTTTACAATGAAGGTATAATAGCAAAGTGAATCCCCCACTGGTGCATAAAAAATAATTTTTTTTTTTTTTAACGATAATTCTTAGAAGACAAAAAAAAAAAGAAGGAAAATATAGCTAAAAACAGAAGGGACCACTATTCTGAACCTCCTCTTAAAACTTTTGCTAAGGAAGCGGTTTCAAACACGCAACGATGATGTGTCTTTCGGCAACCCATTTGAAACCATTTTTTGTGACCAATATTTTCCTCAAGTTTTAAAAAGTTGTTTCTCGCCTCTTCCATACTTTATCATTGAACTTGACTTACCGATCGACTAAGTGCAAACAGACAGTTAATCAATTTTAAGGTAAGCGGAAGGGAAGAATACTTACCTCTCCAACCACAAGCACATATTTGTCATCAGTTAATTGTCTCATGTTCTTATTAAGAAAAAGAGACTGAATGAAATATGACATGATTATGGCTCTTTTGGGGATTCATAAAAAGTGGGGAGGATTGAGATACAATACAATTAACTTAGACAAAAAAAAAAAAAAAAAAATGGAAAAATTTTTGTTTTCATAAGCTGAGAAGAATGTAAATTCGGTAAATTAATCTTTTTATTTTGTGTGAGATTTCACTTTATTGATCCAATTCCAACATGGCCATCAAAAGTTAAAATTAAATATTTTTTTTATTGTAGCGTTTTAATGTTACCAAGGTGATATTTCTAGTTATCCAATCAGCAACCTTTCATTTTTATGTTTTGAACACATTTCTAAAAGTAGTCGTAAAAAGAACAAACTAAAAAAACAATTGCTACATGTATTAAATATGTAATAAATGCAGGTTAAAACTTTACCAAAAATGTAGATAAAATTTCTTTTCAGCCATCTTCACTGGTGTCAATCCTTTCACCGTCTCATTTCTTTCTACCTCTGTGCAACAAACTGACTAGTTTTATGGCATAGCCGCTATGCAAATTACCTCTTCCACATATCTTGTAGTCTTCATGGCTTCTGTAAATAGCATAGGCGATATTATGCCGCTTATGATGAAGAGATAGGCACAGTTCATTATAAAGATTTACGAGACATGTAAAAATTCACGCTGATTTATGCAGTTGACGATGAATACTGAATATGATTGGAAGTTTTTATGGCATTCATTAACCTCAACACTAACTGTAAGTTAGGGATGGTGGTTGAGAAATAAAACAAAAACATGCCTTTCCTTCACCTAACACAGAGTAAACTAGTACAGTAGTACAAAATAAATATTACAATATTTATTTTGATTCAATATTATAGTCTAATTGAATGATAACATTTTTTTTTTTTTTTTTTTTAAATTTCATATGGTGGCCATATTGGAATTGGAATCATTCTGTTTACAGGTTTGTTGTCTTTAAAAAAAATAAAAAACAAACTATTCAAGATAATACAAAGTAACTTTCATGTGAAAAAATGTGCTTCTACCAGTTGGTTACCTCTGGACTATTCCCCTCCCCCTTCAGACGTTGATGTTATCCTTACATTGGCAATATCCCAATCGTGTTTCTTGATTCTGTCACAATATCTGTAATTCCCCTCATCATTAAATGACCCTTTTGTATGGTTGAGTTTGGGGCCACTGTACTAAGTTATACAGCTGCTAACCCTAGGGGAGGAGGGATTAGTTTAACAGGAACATTTTGGACACTGCTTGATGTTAATTTCATAAAACTAATTTTTTCCGAAAAAAATCTTGTTTAATCGATAGTAAGTAGAAGAAATGCTGTTCTTGTTAAACAATCAAAATTATCTCCCTTTTACTCTTAGATCAGATTCGGTGCAATTTTAGTATAAGCTCCATGCAGATAATTATTTTCATGTAAAAGCATTATTTTGTACTCACTCAGTCATAGTTTCTCTCTCACGGCACGAAAAAGAATTTAAAAATATCAAGCAGAACTTTAATTAGAACGATTTTTCCATTTCGATGTACAACCTGTATTCGCTGACATTTTGGGTGTGAGCCGACATTTTGGGTGTCAGCGACACTTATCTGCCCTTAGTTAGCTATTCCATCAACCGGCCACTCCCAAAATGTCAGCGAGTCGACGTTTCATATCGCCCTTATGGAAATGGAAAAATCGTTCTAATTAAAGTTCTGCTTGATATTTTTAAATTCTTTTTCGTGCCGTGAGAGAGAAACTATGACCGAGTAAGTACAAAATAATGCTTTTACATGAAAATAATTATCTGCATGGAGCTTATACTAAAATTGCACCTCAGATTCTTGCAAACCACATCAGATATTTAAAAAAAAGTAAAATACACTCTGTGACTTAAACTTTTTTTTGTTGTTGTGTGATAAATTTTAATTTAGAGGTCTCACTAAACCATGGATTTTTAAGAGCTAATGAAGCTATTCATCTCGGTTTAGGCACATCTAGTGTCTCAACCTCAATTTCAAACGTTACCTTTGAATTATGAGACAAAATAAAATTTAGTCTTGACCACAAATCTTGACTTAGAGTTAAAGACATGTTTTTGTCTTTATCAGAGTTAAGTAAATTTCAGAACCATTATCATTTCCATTCACTCCTATAGGCTACATGTTAAATAAGAGAAATGAGTCTTGCATCGACTTCGATTCAATATTATATATATGTCGAGAGAACGTTGCGTTCCCGAAGTAGCTGATCATTCTATGTAAAATTTAAACAGCAAGCTGCACCCCTGCCCACGCACACACCTGAAAATTACACTAACAAGTTTTTATCTTTTTAAGTCACATTTGAAGATTAAATTAGTTCAAACACTAAATTAGATTAGTGGGGAATCTTTTACTATAATCAACAGAACGAAAAAAAAAAGGTGAAAAAACAAATGTGCAACAAATAAATGTAAGCAAAGGCAAATTAAGTTACTTATCTATCTACCTGAATAATTTTATGTGTTTTAAAGGGTGTTTTTCTAGTTCAAAACAGTCGGTGTTGACTACTTGAAAAGAAATTCAAAATGGAGGATCGCCCATGGCCAGGACTTGAAAATCAAAAACTAAACAATATACTGATAGAAACTTATAGAACATTACATTTTCGCATGATTGTTGACATTTATTGTATGCGTTTCCATCAGTGTATTGTTTAGTTTTCGATTTTTTATCGATTTTCAAGTCCTGGCCATGGGCGACCCTCCATTTTGAATTTCTTTTCGAGCAGTCAACACAGACTGTTTTGAACTAGAAAAACACCCTTTAAAATAAGTTAAAACACAAATAAAATTATCCAGGTAGGTAGCTGAGTAACTTAACTTGCCTTTGCTTACATTCATTTGTTGCACATTTGTTTTTTCACCCTTTTTTCGTTCTGTTGATTATAGTAAAAGATCTCCGATTAGTGTTAGCATCGCAAAACTTTCCGTATTATGAGAATTTCTGCTCATTATGCATAAACGCTTTAATTACACAAATGGATCTTATTTTGCTTTTCTTTTTTGTACCCCTCTTCATAATTAAATGTTGACGACCATGTTTCTTAAAGTTATCCTGTTGCTTTTCATGACATTGTTTTAAAAGGAGGCTAATAGAAGTATTAGGCGCCCACGACTGGTGTTACTTCAGAGTTTTTCCTTCTAGAGAAGTCCCCTTACTTGACTTTAAATTTTAATGTAAACCAAAAATTACTTTTTAATCAATAATCTAAAAGCATCAAAATCACTTTCGAATTTCACACAGCCACAAATTACTCCCCAGCATTATCATTTTTTTTATGTAAATAATGGATTAAAATGGTCACCATGCTGGTAATTAATGTTGATTAGAATCTCATTTCTGGCTTCTCATATAAAAACAAGTAAATACTGTAATGTCTTAATATTTTTATTTTCACAGGAATAACTATTTTAAAATTTTTTTTCTTTATTTACTGTGAATTTTTCAAATTTACTTCTTCCTAAATTAAAAAAAAAAAAATCAAAAGGTTTAAATTAATCTTTATGTTCGAAAATAATTTTAGGACCGAAATGCTATCAATTTAAAAACTCTATTAACGAGAAAAAGATGAATTTTAGTAAAATATAACTTAAATATAAATTTGTTTACTTAATTGTACTTATCAAATATATTTTATAAACATTGAAGTTAACACATCTTTATGAGAAAAAGATGCAAAATTTATCTGAAAATATTGTCATAACAGTACTTTCCAAAGTTAATTTTTATATATACATAATTACAATATTTATTTGGATTTAATATTATAGTTTAATTGAATGAGTCAAAATATTTTTTTTGCGTAAAATTTTATATGGTGGCCATGTTGGAATTGGAACAATTATTCGAGTTAATATTTTGGGCTAAGGTGACCCCTCCACTCACCTCGAAAATCTATATTTTAGTGTATTTTTTTAATTATAAAAATGAAGCACTAAATTACAAGATTATAAAAAATAATTATGAAAACACATTTTTTTTTAAATAGTTATTCGAGGTGGGTTCTATTCGTCATATCAGTTGTGTTTATCTAAAATATCCAATCTTCACTTTCGGGCAAACGTTCATGATTGTAACATTTCTTAATTTTTTTATTATGATTTTAGATCTACAAATTCGAATGAAGTTCATTAAAAATGTAAAGAATTTCAAGTTTACATTTTATTGAAAATAAAATATATATTTGCTTTGGAATTTTTTAGATGAGGGTTGATAATTCGGACTACTGTTCTCATCTTGGGTGTTTTTATCACAACGTTTTGGCCGATGTAACCTCCGACCTTCTTCAAGTGTACCTTGTCGAACCTGGGAATCTTTCTGTCAAAATTTCGTCCAGATTCCAGAGTTCGACAAAGTACACCTGAAGAAGGTCGGAGGTTACATCGGCCGAAACGTTGTGATAAAAACACCCAAGATGAGAACAGTAGTCCGAATATACCAAATTCTACGAAATATATATTTGTATAATGGTTGAAATTTTTTTTTTTTGCTGTCAAGGTATAAAGTGAACACAGTATCTGGTGTGGAAAATGTTTTCAAATGCATGTATTAAGAAGTATAATTTTATACAGAAACTTAACAATTTTAGTTAAAAATTATTTACAAAAAGGAAGTATGTTGACATATTCCATGGTTGCATGTATGACACAAAAGAGAAATAATAAATAAATAAATAAAAATTACGATTTTTATATGAGATTTTATTTATACATACATTTTCATATAATACACATGGTGAAAAATAAACTTTTAAAATGAGAAATGAAAGAAACTAATTAGTCCAGATAAGTTGAAAAGAATTTATAAGTTTCATAGAGAGATAAAAACGAAAACAATCCAACTGTCTAGTTCAGAATAGTGTGTATAATGGATGATATATTTACAGTATATAATACAAGAAGATGGGTATGGTGGCTGGAATTTCTGGAAGATGAATCATCTCTTCTTTTAGTGGTGTAGTGACGACGGAAATATACTATTAGTGTTTTCAGAGAAAAATGCAGCATGTATGTAATGCTGATAATATTCACAGAGTTTATTGTACAGTCAAGTTCAAAATGTCGTTGTCGCTTCATTCTGTATATTATTTGTATATCATGCTGATACAGATGATAGGTACGACTGATTTTTATCGAAGACATTTTACTCGTTTTTACCATTTTCGGAATTTTAATTTATCCTCTTTTCTTAGTTTAAAATATTTTTTTTTTCTTCTCTTTTACTAGTGGCTAATTTATGCAAACTAGCCCAATTGACTTGTTTTAGTAAGATATAACTTTAGCTTTCTTAATGCCAACATTGAGCTTACTGATTGTTCTGATGGAACATGGGAGACAACTTTGTTTACATCTGCAGGTTGGAACCATGTGGGGGGGAGGGTATGTGTAATTTTTCATGATTGGGCAGTTTATGAGCTCAACAGTACAGGTAATAGGGCCCATACAATGTGCATAACGCATATAGGTAGAGTACACAATGTTCCTAAGTCACCGGCTCTTTTGTCAAGAAGAGGATTTTTTTTTTTTTCTTAATGTAACTTAAGTTACAAAGCAACTAGGTTACAGGAAAAGTTTTCTTTGTTTTAAAAAAAAAAAAATCTTTTTCATTTTAAAACATGATATCTCTCCACACAGATTAGGATAATTGTGATTCACTGAGTGAGAATTACAATTTTAACTACATTCTAATTTTCAAAATTATTCAAGTTCACAAAATACGTATTTATTTGAATGTATGTGTTAATGTATGCCCTTACATACACACACAAACAATTTCATGTGGACATATTCCTTCATTTAAATATTTATAAATGCCCATCATAAAGGGGAACTTGTCTAATGTTTGAATGATCATTTCTATCTCCATGTGTGTTACGCAAGATTTTAAGAGTTTACTCAAAATCGTCTATTTGTTTATAATGGTATGATTAAAAACTTTCTGCAGGTAACTAAAAGTATGAATAATTATTTATTTCTATATTCCGGTAAAAACTTTTTACCCATGAATTTGGGTCTAGCAACAAAAAATGTGTTTACGGAAACATTTAGAATATAAACAACTAATACACCCTTTTTCTTTTCATTTAAACATTATAATTACAATCTTTTTATTTTATCTTCAAAATAACTATTTGACTAAACGTTTCAAGTGAATTACTTTGTCATTTTTAACAGCAATCTTGCTTTTTTATATAATCGTTTTTTTTAAAAAAAATAATCATATTCGTTCTGATTTAATTTGGCCATTGTTACTGTAACAAGACTTGACATTATACTCACATTATTTTTCTAATCACTTGAACTAGCGATTTTTTCTAATCGCTTGAACTAGCGATTTTTTCTAATCGCTTGAATTAGCGATTTTTTCTAATCGCTTGAACTAGCGATTTTTTCTAATCGCTTGAACTAGCGATTTTTTTCTAATCGCTTGAACTAGCGATTTTTTTCTAATCGCTTGAACTAGCGATTTTTTTCTAATCGCTTGAACTAGCAATTTTTTTCTAATCACTTGAACTAGCAATTCTTTTCTAATCGCTTGAACTAGCAATATTTTTCTAATCACTTGAACTAGCAATTTTTTTCTAATCACTTGAACTAGCAATTTTTTTCTAATCACTTGAACTAGCAATTTTTTCTATTAAAAATATATAGCAGTGTGGAGAAAATCATGTTAGGATTCAAAACCCCTCTCTTTAATCACCGAGAGGAATGATTGCCGACAACACAGGAATATCGTGTCCCTCCCTCCTGCGACATGTACATGTTTGACCGGTTATTATTCTCTCTTTGATGACGAATCAGGTGATCCTTACGAGAGAACGCAAAGCCACACTGGTCACACTTGTACGGCCTCTCTCCTGTATGTGTTCGCTTGTGGACGGTCATGTGATACTTCTGAACAAAGCTTTTGCCACAAATGTCACAACAAAATGGCTTATCCTGGCAATGCGAGTGAGAGTGCTGGTGCCGGTCATAATGTCCGCCATTGGTAAAAGCTTTGCCACACACATCACATGGGTGGTTTGACCTCGATGCATTGGTCCTTTCAAGATAGGCTTTCATGCAATCTTCACAATCAAAATTCATGTTTTCCCTATCCTGGTAATCATTCTGACAATGAGATGGAGGTGGAGGAGGAGGAGGTGGTGGCGGTGGAGAGTGATGATACGAGTTATCATTTTGGTACATGGGAACATTCTTTTTCCGGTTGTGAACCTCGCCATGAATCTTCATATGACGAGTAAGGTTTCCATTAGTTGAAAAGTTTGAGAAGCAGATGTAACAGCGGAAGTTTTCTTTGTTGTGGGGAGAATTTGATCTGCTGTTGTGCATTTGATTTTGATTATGGTTTGGGCTGTAATTCTGGTTTGGGCTGTAATTCTGGTTTGGACTGTATTTTTGGTGTTGATTGTAGTTCTGGTGCGGACTGTAATTTTGGTGTGGACTGTAATTTTGGTGCGGACTGTAATTTTGGTGCGGACTGTAATTTTGGTGCGGACTGTAATTCTGATTTTGATTATAGTTTTGGTTCTTCTGGTTCTGATTATAGTTTTGGTTCTTCTGGTTTTGTTGGAAGTATTCTTCATGGATTTTCATGTGGCGTGTCATGTTTCCATTTGTAGAGAAGGTCAGTTTGCAAATGTTGCATTGAAAAGAATCATCATTGTGACAAATAGGTGAGCTCATGTTTTGCATATATGTATCCTCATGAGTGCGGAAATGTCGAGTGAGATCCCCATTGCGTGCAAATGTGCGGGCACACACATTGCACTTAAAGGGCTTATCCTCATGGCACATTGACATACTGTCATGGCCATGACCCATTGGCTCTTCATGGGTTCTCATGTGCCTGGTTAAATCACCTGGCCGCGAAAAAAGACGTTTGCAAACATGACAAATAATTGGCTCATCCTCCAGATAAGACCTTGAACTAGATTGCTGCTGGTGTAGGAATTCAATGTGAACTTTCATATGTTCAGTAAGTTCATTGGCAGATCCAAACATACAGCTACAAATATGACACCGGTTACTCATATCTTCTTCAGGGCAATTCATTTGGTTACTATCACAATTCTGAATGCAAGTTTCCATGTGAGACTTCATGTGTCGAGTGAGATCCATATTCCTAGAGAACACCAACCCACAAAGATTGCATTTGAATGGGTTATCATCTGAATTGGTTTGTTCTGCCACATTGGACATGTTCATTTCCTCATGCGTTTTAAAATGCCGAGTCAGATCCCCATTCCTGAGAAATTCGCAACCGCATACATTGCATCTGAAACAGTTATTTTCATTCTGATGGTTGGTCGGTGGTTGCTGATTCTGTGATTCAAATCGCTCATGAATTTTCATGTGCCTTGTCAGGTTGCCGTTTGTAGAGAAATTTGATTGGCAGATGTGGCACTGGAACTGTTCCACATTCTGTTGATACATTGGTGATGATTGTGGTGGACTGTGGTTAGACTGCATGAACGGCTCCTCGTGGATACGGAAATGTCTGGTTAAATCTCCATTCCGTGAGAACACACGCTGGCAAATGTTACACTTGAACGGCTTCTCGTCAGGGTACATGAGTGGTGAGTTGTAGTTTTGAAGTTGGGGTGGGTCCTCGTGTGATCTCATATGTCTAGTCAAATCTCCGTTGCGAGAAAAAGTTCGCCCACAGAAAGTACACTTAAATGGTCTTTCACCTTCTTCATACATGGAGGAAACTTCATATTCTGGTTGGGTGGCCGGTACTTCGTGCATTTGCATGTGACGTTGCATGTTTACTTTTTGTGAAAATCCAACATTACATATTTGGCAATGATAAGCCACTTTGCCACCTTTGTTAGTCTTGCGATGAGTTCGTTTGTGCTGCTTCAGGTGATTCTTGCGTGTAAATGTTTTGCCACATGCTTTGCAAGTAAACACTTTCGTCTCTTTGTGTGTCAGCTTGTGCTTCTCTAAATCCAGAAATCCTGCAAATTCCTGCGCACATATCTGGCACCGGTGCGAACTTTCCATTGTTTGCACACGGATCACAGCAGTACCTTCTTCTCCTTCACGCTCTAATTGTCGACAAATCTCTTCTTCTTGCTGTCTTCTAAGTTCAGCTTCTGCCTCTTCATTATCAATATTAATATCGTTTTCATCATCTTCATTATCGTCGTCATCATCGTCATCATCATCATCGTCGTCGTCGTCATCATCGTCATCCTCCTCCTTGGTATCTTCAGCTGCAGTAGGCAGCATCATTGGGGGTGTAGCCATAGGTGGCACAGACATGGGTGGGGTTGACATTGGAGGAGTTGGTGTCAATAGCATTTCCCTCTCTTCTCGTGCACGAGCTTCATTTTCCTGGGTCATAACACTAGTAAGTTCTTCATCTTCTACTGCTTCAGCTTCAGACTGCATGTGCCGTGCTACCTCCTCACATCTTGCTTGACCATCATCATCCTCAGCAAACCCAGCTGGATCACCGAGGCTTAGTGTTCCTTGTTCTGCTGAACTTGTTTCGATGTGTTCCACTGCTACATCTTCATTCGGAGCCACATTCTCTTCTCCCACCGATGTTTGGTCAGTTTCAACAGATTTCTCGGGTTCATGATGACCCAAATCAGCCTTTTCTAACTCCACTCGGATACGGGATCGAGAACGGGTTTCTCTTTGGCTTACATTTCTGAGTCGCATACGGCCACTTTCAACCTCTGGCTCCTGCTTAGCTTCCTCTACATCAGGGTTTTCTTCTTCTTCTTCTTCTTGACGGGCCAGTTTCTTAGCTGGTTGGCTTGTACAGGGATTGGGGTTGGAGGCCTTTCTCTTCCGGCGTCTTGGCATGTTTTATTAGTATGTGAACAGCAGCAAGAAACTAATTCTATTATTTATTTTTGTTGAAGTCCCGATAAGAAGCCAGCATTTAACAAGGGAGACCTGAAAGCAAATGCAAAAAAAATATTAGAAATTATGAATGGAGAAAAAGAGAAATTGGAAAACTATAGAAAAAAAGTAATTGGTCATAATAAATATCACAGACATTTTGAAATAATGAAACTTAAATTTAGCCTGATAGATATCGCTACAGACTATGAAATCAGTTATGGCGAGTTCAAATCCTTGCAGATTTATTGTGGCCATTTACACACTGTTTGAAAAGTTACGAAACTGCATTTTCCCCACAGCTATGAATAAAATAGCAACTTGTGTTCAATTTATTGCATGCAATGAATCGTTTATAATAGGCATTGTGTGCTTTGGCATTACACAATTTAATAAGAGCTAATATGTTGTAAAAGAGACAAACAAAAAAGATTCATTACGAGACGAGAAGAAAAAAAGATAAAGTGGAATAGTACAAGATATGTAAAAATAAGTATGTGGAGTAGTTGGGAGATAAAATGAAAAATAAAAACGTTAATATGAAACAAGGGTCATGATAAAACACTTAAGAAAAAAAGTTTAACCTCAACCTGAAAATGCTACTGCCTTAAAGTTAAAAACACACAGACAAAAATTAAAAACAATTCCATGCCCTCTTTATGCTTTTGATCAATGTTTAGATATGGCAAGGAATCCTCAGAGCTAATTTGTTCTAGTCTTCAACAGATTTATTTAATTCATGTTTCTTCAATGGCCTCTTCCATTGCTTCAACATTTGAAGACTGATTTTCGGCAGTCTTGCCTTTAAAGTTTTTATAAATGTTTCGCTATATGTATAAGTATCGTTAACAGAAACCCTAACTATGGTTTACTAGGAATTGTACAATTCTGTATATCTATTATTTGTAAATATAATTTATCAATAGATTTATAAGTCAGTAAGCACACCATTTTTGAAATAGTGATGAAGCATGGGAGAGACAGCCACAGATTAAAAGATACAGAGATGCATGTGACTCACAAATGACTCGTTGCCAACCTTCGGTCAGTCCAATTTGGGACAAAAAAATTCTGCATTTCATTGGTTGGCACATATGAAAATTGATCACTGATGAATGGGTAAGAACAGTTTACTTTTCAGAACTTCCACATTGATTGCTGTTGCTGTTGATTTGAGAAAAATCTTGTTTTCAGGTTAATCTACTCTGAAACAATTTATTGCATATAAAACAAACATGAGAAGGCCTTATCGTACAAGAATTCTGACCATGAAAAATCCACAAAGTCAGATGTTTTGCGGTGCTACATCCAAATTTGGAACTGCCAGACTAATTTGTTGTCTTTTAGAACAGTTGTTGTTGTTGCAATAACGTTCACCCTGGTCGGGTTGATCTGGCTTCTTCCTTGGCCCATACTGTATCCTAATGGCCTATGCTTGGCGGCCCTAAGCAAAGTTGTACAAGATGGCTAACCAATTACGATTCCACCGTTGAAGGCCGACCACCTGTGGACCTGAGAGCTCAGCTAAGTCCTCCTTGATGGTTGTTGTCCATGTCCTCAACTGTCTACTGCCATGCTTGAACCACTCAGACAGGGGGGTTTACATCGCAAATTAGCCCCCTTCCCGCGTTATCTTAAAATTCATAGTATTCTTGTTTTTAATTAACAATGATGTGCACAGTTGTTTTGCTACAAAATGATTTTATACGAATTGTACACTAAGAATAGTCGTAATATCTCTGAAAGTCAGGATCTTCTTTTTAAATACTCGTTTTCTAAATTTCACTAGTTACATATTGATCATTAAAATGACAAAATCTTTATGATATATAAACCATGTGGTGATAATGGCTGATGCAATAACAATGAGTGAGTGAATCATGCAAAAGCATATGATGTAGTACCTTCAAAAACAAAAATGAAAATATTCTTATGCTTGCAGAGTGGTCTTGAACTTTTAAAAACTAAAAGTTCAAAATGTTTTTTGAGAATTTTAAATATTTATTAAAAGAAATGCACACCACGTTCACTTATTGACTAAAAACAATTTTATTTTTTAAATTTCTTTCTTTAATTTAAAGATGGTTTCCAATCAAATCTGAAATAATAAGAGTTAAGAATTGAAAACAACTAAGTACTACTTTATATAAAAAGATTTGATATTTTATTTGTACTTATATTTTTGTAAAACACTGATTTTACTATAAAATTTATTAAAGTGAAATATATTCTTAGTCTGGGCATAGTTTTGATTGAAGTATTGGCGCAATGTTACTTGCTTTTGTGGTTATATATTTATCAATATCAAACACCAATAATGAAATATAACAAACATTTGCTTATAAAGCAATCAAAATAAAGATAATATCAGCAAAGAAAAAAAAAAAAAATTATTTTCTTTCGTTCCATCCAGTTCTCAACATATTTTCTTTCCATTTATCTTCTTTTTTGTCTCCCTATTTTTTTCTTAATTTTTATCTTTTTAAAAAAAAAAATTCTTTCAATATTTCCATTTCTTTTCTCCATCTTTCCCCTATACACATATAATTCCACTTCTATTTTCCCCACTATTCCATTTCCCTAATTTGTTTTCCCTTTTGTTCTTTCCTTCCATTTCTCCCCCTCATTTTGGCATTAATCCATTTTTTCATTCTGATCTTTTTCTTTCTGTATTCTCTGTTGTTCAATCCCTGCATTTCTTCAATTATGCACACCTCTCACCCCCTCCCTTACCACAATTTTTTCATTCCTACCCCCCCCCCATTATTATTATTCGTTTCCTTTTCTTTTTTTCTGCTTCCTTTTGACATTCTTTCTTTTTTTCTGTTTCCACACCTAACTTTAGATTTTGCTGTTCTCATTTTTTCAAACTCAACCAGAATCATTTACAGATGAATGAGTTTTGATAGTCATAAGCATCAAATACTATGTCTTTTGAAATTATCAATATATATATATATATATATATATATATATATATACATACATACATACATACATACACACACACACATTTTATATAAATTTTTTAAAGTTCACACAAAAGTTTATGTAGTAGCTCAATAGTGTACAATACGACTAGAGCTCACAATGTAATATAATAATCATTCAGAAAGAAACACTTTATTATCAGGCAATTGTTTCTGGCCATTACAAAATTATATATTTTCATGATACACAAAATATCAAAAACACGAAAAAAACTTCATTGGTGTACATTCGCCACAATCTGGCTGAAGAAAATCAAAATGTAATCATATTCATTTAATTCCAGAGATGAAAGATGAGAATAAAGAATTGTAAAGATACAATATTTATTAGAACATCAAAAGTTCAGACTCTGAACTCTGAACTTTTGATGTTCTAATAAATATTGTATCTTTACAATTCTTTATCTCATCTTTCATCTCTAGCATTGATTGCTCTATTCAATATATTGAGCTTTATATTATCACGATAGATTATTATCAAACGATAATTCAATTATCTTTAATTTAATTCAACATTTAAATATCATATTCATTTAATTCATATATTCCTATTTTTCACTCGAACCAAAGGGAATTACATAGTTTAACCCTATTCACTTGTAGTTAAAAGTTCAAGATATATTATGACAATGAAATCTTTTTCACTTTTTCCTGTATATATATATATATATATATATATATATATATATACATATATATATATATTTGGTTATCTTATGCCAATAGGTGTAGGTGAAAAGTTGACAAATTCCGAGCTTCAGAGGCGGTGTTTGTAATGTTCTTTCTAATGGCTGGATATGTACACGGATCTTCACACCTGTATATGTATACAGTACCTTGTATTTCTAAATGGTCACACATCTGGTACTGGCCAGGCTTAACGTTGCTTAACTTCAGTAATCTAACAAGAACTGGTGTGTCAACATGATTATGCCATATATTATATATATAAGTTATATATGTCTATATGTTTATATATTTGTATGTACAGGATTAACTCCTAAACTAATTAACCAATCATGATGAATTTTGGAACACAGCTGCTAGGTGTAAGGGTGGGTAATGTGGGCTCTATTTAGTTTAATGCAAAAAGGATTGAAGCCCTTTGTGAAAATTCAGATACTTCACAGTTTTGTGAAATTTTAACAATAGGTATCAGACATCAATTAATAAATATTCCCCAAATTTCAGTCTCTTTGGAGTATTAAAGGGTTTTAGGGTGAATAATATGGGCACCACCTTCCATTTGAAAATTCAAATATTTCAGATTTGCATTGAATTTGATCCATATTCATTAGACACCAATTAAGTAAAATTGTCTGAATTTCTTCTGAAGACCCCTTAAAGCCTAAATTTGAAACATGTCCTAGAATCAAAATCATGTAAAGGATTTTGAACAAAATTGGAATAAGGATTCTAGGCATAAGGTTTAGTCGCATTATATCTTTATTTTAATCTTTGTAAGGACATAAAAGTGGTGCAAAACTGGTCTGTTCAAAAATTAAGTTTAGTCCTGGGACGGGTATTCTTCTTATATACACTAGATTTTTTATGACATTATTTTCTGCTTTGAAACAAAACTCAAGACACCATTATTAAGCATTTTTCTTCTTCTAATTTTGCTATTTTGTGGGGAATTGCATCAATTCCCCACAAAATAGCGAAGTTCTCTAAATTCCTTCAATTTTCAAAATAGAAAAAATGTGAAAAACAGTTTAATAGTTAAACTACACATTATAGGTATATTAAAATCTGATCCAGAACAATATAGACATCTAGAGAGAAAAAAACAAAACAAAAAAACAGCGTAAAGTAATTTTTGTTTCAATTCAAGACTTACATTCATTGACTTAAAAATGTCAAAATATTTTTTATTTCCTAATTATTAGCTCTATAAAAACATTTAAAAATAATCATTTTACATTAAAAGTGGCTTTTAGTTTTATAGAAATGGGGTTTTCATATTTAGTCATTTTGCTTGTTTGGGCCTCTCTTATTTTAATCAATAATCCTATTTCATCTTTTAATAAAAAATTAACAGAAAACTTAAGTATACAAATACCTACAATCTCACAGAATATATAATTGGTACATATAGATCAAATTCTTAAATTTCCTTGGAAGTTCATTCTTTTTAAATTCAACCAGTTTCTTAACATTTTCTACACTATTGCTATTTTAAGTTGATTTTTTTAATATGTTCGGAAAATAGATTATTCTGAGAAAAAAATCTATTTGTGTCTATTTTGTTCAAGAAATAAAATGACCATTTTCTGAATTTTAATTGAAATATATTTTGTTTACACATTTCAACACACAAATTATGGGATAACTGATAGAATGTTAGCTTCTCACCAGATTCAATAATCTCCAATAAAAAAAAGAACAGGATAGGATGTCAAGTGAATTTTTTGAATATGGTTTCAACATTAAGTGTACAATGTCTGAAATTATTACTTTAATATTGAAATTAATTCAACTGTTTAAAAATTTATTGAGCATATATTACGAAATGTCTTTAAAGTGTTATAAAAAGAGGATACTTATTTGTTTATCAATAGCATTTCAAAACAAGACATTTTAAAGTTTTTTTTATTTATTATTATTGGTTTAAAACTTGCAGCTATTTTAGTTTTAATGGATTTTAATAGGAAAACCCCCCCCCCCCAGCATAATTTGATTGTTTATATTTGTATCTATCTTTAGTGGGGGTTAACTTTAAAATTATACTTAACCAAAGTTCAATTATAATAGAAAATATCCTAACATAGTTGTAAACTTTACAAATAATTATTTTTAATATTGAAATGAAAGAAAATAGAAATTTATAAAAACAATCTGATCCAAGCTAAATATATCACAAATTTGATCAGGTGAACTGCAAGAAGAATTATGCTAGAGGTAAAACTACCCCCCACACCAACATTTCAATAATTGAAAATGGCTGTAATTTTATTTGTATTTTTGTCTAGTATAATCACAACATGGTTTGGCCATGATAAATAAAAACTCACTCATTAATGTTTATGCTTGTTTGGATAAGGAAATTTCATTTAAATATTTGATGCTTCTTTAACTTTCACGACGACATGGTTAGGCCTCTCTTAAAAAAAAATAGTTGAAGAAATGTATAAACTTCGTTATGTACTGAAAATAAGACTGTACACCAAAAATTACGCAAATTCATCCAGTATTTATTAAATTAAAAAAACAATTATATCGGTCGCCATTTTGAGTTTTCCCCCCAAAAATTGACTTATCTCCCTTGCCTAATAAGTAAGTATAAATAAGATCGTTTTTTTTCTTTTTTTTCTTATAATTTAATAAATACTGGATGAATTTGCGTAATTTTTCTGTACAATCTTATTTTCAGCTAACACGCAAGTACATAAAGTTTATACATTTCTTTAAATATTTTTATACCGTCGTGAAAGTAAAGAAGCACCAAATATTTTTTATCATTGCATTTATAAAATTTTTAAAAAAACTTAATCTGAAATGCTGTGAAACTATTTTTCTTTCACCTTGGGATTTGATAATAAGATGTCTAATTTAGGTTTGATCCAGGTAATAAAAAAAAAAAACCAAGGTGTGATTAGTGTATTATATTTATTTTTGGTTCTCAATGTTATCAGAAAGGGTTGATGTTTTGTCCCTATCCATTTGTCTTCTGATTATTTCAAAATTGGTTTATGAGTTGTTCACAAATTTATGTGGCCCTGACTGAGCCGGATTTTTCTGAAAAAACAAAAAAACTCTGGTTTGTCATTCGGAAGCTAAAATGACAATTTGTTTGCAAATATCTAAAATTCCCATCATTTATTAGCTTTTACTCAAACCTTCGGTAAAAACTTGTTCTGTACCAAGGGTACTAAAAATGATCTCAAAATGGTAAAAAAAAAAAATATTTTTTTTAATGAATTTATTTGTTGCAAATATCTAAAATTTCACTCATTATCCCCCCCCCCCCCATAAAATCAACCAAAAGTTGTGACCAATGTTTATACTATTCAAGTAGCGATGATAGCAGGAGAACCAAACAAACTTTTGTTTTTAAATATGAGTTTCGTAAGTATAAGACAAGGTCTTGGAATTAAATGTGTTGGTCTTGGAACAAATACTTTTCTTTCTAAAACGTTTAAGATGAACCAATAAATCATGTTATTCTAAATAGAGAATTATAATTTATGGAATAAATGTGAGTGGATGACTTCAAAATAATTGACCACAATTCTCTCTATTTTTAAGGAGGACCACAATTCTCTCTATTTTTAAGGAGGACCACAATTCTCTCTATTTTTAAGGAGACATTTCAATGTGATTTTATAAATAGTTTTTAAAGATCATACAATTTTGAATATTAAGAAATTGTGTGTATGATATATATATATATATATATATATATATATATATATATATATATATGAAGCAATCCAACAAAAAATATAAGCGTCAACTAATATCTTATAATTAGTGAAACATCCGGATAAAAAACTGAAGCTCAATATACTGGATAGAGCATTAGAATTATCTTTGAAAACTCATGAGCTAAGGACTTAAGGATGCTTTGCATGAACTTTGAATTCTAATAAAATTTGATCGACACCTTATTTTATTACTTCATTTTATATTATAATATATATATATATATATATATATATATGATAAAAAAATGAAATAAATTATGACAGGGAAAATCGAAAAGCTAAATTCTTCAAAATAGAACCTGACACCTGGTGATGCCCATACATTGTTTTGAAATTGGCTTAAAATCCAAGTGTTTGAATCACAGATTAAAAAGTAAAACCTGATTCAAGTGGGTTATTACCTGCACAATATTGTTACCCTCATTATAGACTACAGAAACCTTTATACTTTCTGCAAGGTTTGCAAGGAGAAAGCAGGAGTAGAGAAAAAGAATGTCATAAAGTGATAAGAAAAAATAATTTTAAATATGAATGCAAAAAAGAAGTAGAATTGCTAAAAATTGGCCAACTCAGCAAAAATAAAAAATGATACACTATGAAAAATTGCAGAAACAAAAACCCTGACATAAAGATTTGGATATTTTTTTTGTTTGGGAAAAAAGTTGAATTTATAGAGCCCCCCCCCCCCCCCAAAAAAAAAGAGAAGCCTGTTCTTTTAAAAATCAAAACACTATAAATAATATATAGTATATATAAATTATTACTAGTGATTTATAAGAGTTAGACTTTTTAAAATTTCAGGTGGTGTCAAACTCATTCAAATTTAATTAGTCAGAGCCAAGCTTTTTGGCTACCGACTCCATGACCCTTGTAGAACATCTATAACCAAATTAGTTAATTAAGAAAGGATCAAATATCTGTATTGAAAGAAACTTGACAGATTTTTCTGCAAATTTTTACTCAACTCATATTTGATCCTTTCTTTATTACCATGATAGAATTTATTTATAAACATGTTTATATCAAGGAATAAAAGAAAGTATACCTTTTATTCATATCTATATACTACTAAAGCTCTGTAGATCTTGTATAATAGTCTGTCTGCTATTTATCTACGTCCCACACAGTAGAATGTGACACAAGGTCGGAAAGTGGGTATGCACTCCAGAGGAGGACTCCGTGCACACTGAATGACTTCACAAAGATATGACGTCATCTACTCAAACAACTAAAAGACCCTTTATGACTTCACAAAGGGATTAATTATGTCATCCACTAAAACACATTGAACACACTGAGGAAAAGGTCCTTTATTACATCATAAATGATGAAGTAACAAAAAAATGCCATCATCCATTAAAACAGAGACGACTTGTGAGACTTTCTTGGCCTTTTTGTCAAGATCAAAGTGTAGTATCTGTTCCGATGGATACTGCACCCCATAGACCGGTATTGTCTTGGCCGTCGGGGCTTGATTTATGCTGGTCTATGGGTCTGTCCTGTGCAGTTCTAGGAGGTCCACCCTCCCAGGCTTTGCCTTCTCACTCTTTGAGAAGGGGTTAGTTTAATGCTAATCACCTGAGGCGCCCCTACCGGGGAATGCCGACGGGGCTGCTCAGGCATTTTTTGACGGTCATAAGTGCTCTTCCTCTAGACTGCTGACTTATCAAATCCCACTTTCCGACCTTGTGTCACATTTTACCTCGTGAGAGGTAGATAAAAACCGACAACTTGTGATCCTTTGGGTCACGAGTCGTCTATGTGGATAGTGACTGTGTGTATATATATATACACATACATATACACACCATCTAGACCTAAAGGGTCTACTTTATTTTAAAAATAAATTTTTTCGTCAGAGAATTAAAACTAGCAAGACCCCGTGGAAATTCAATGTTGCTTTTAACTGTTAATAATATTCCTTTTAAAATAATAAATGTCTGTCAGGTTCAATACTATTAAGAAAAAAAAGATTATTTCTACTTCTATAAAAATAATTGGCAGCTAAATATTCTTGGAATAAATAAAACGAATACGTTTCTTCTTTATTTATTAAAATTGTAACAATTTAATTCTTTTTAAAACAATATTCTTAATGTGAAAATAATTCAGTTAAATATTCTTTAAAGTCAATAAAAGCAATGTCGCTTTTTGAAATGTATTTATTTAAAATTTGTTTCAGTGTGAAAGGTGATAACGTACGTACGAACATCAAATGCATTAGCATATTATTATATAAATATTTTTAAAATGAAAACAAAATGATTGTATGTAATTCCTTTAGAAAATGGTTATTGCTTATTCATTTCTGTAAAGCAAGAAATAAATCAATAAAATTAATTTTATATAAAAATTTAATGTGCATATTTAATTTATAGATGTCGATTTTTAACTAATTTGAAAAAAAGAAAGAAAAATAGTGATATATTTTCTTAAAAAGAAAGTTTTTTAATGATAATACTAAAATCAAATTTCCTTAATTCCATTAAAATAAAACAGATATCTCACTTTAAATTTAAGCAAAATAATTTTAAATGATTTTTTAAACTAAAAACAGTTTATGTCTTTCACCGTTTCTATTATATGCTAAATATCAATCCAAAAGTTAAGATCAATTTTAACTCGGATAATTATAATCTTAGTTTAATGTGCATATGTACCTTATCTCAAAGAGATTAGTGTATTATGTATTAACACAAATATACGGTATGTGTGTATATATAAAGTTAAGTATGTTCATATATTTGTATGTACAGGATTCACTTCTAAACTAATTAACCGATCATATTATGAATTTCGGAACACAGCTAACCAGGGTTTTTTACCCTGCCTAATAAACTGGTATTGTCCGGGCCTTTGGGTCTGGATTTATGCCGGTCTATTGGGGGTTACCGGTCCTATGCAGTTCTAGGAGGTGCACCCTCCCAGGCTTTGCCTCTCCTCTTTGGGGAGGAGTAAGTTTATTGCTTACTGTCTGAGGCGCCCCTACCGGGGAATGCCGACGGGGCTGCCCAGGCAATTTTTAAGTTGCCAGAGAGCTCACCTCTCGAGCGCTGGCTTATCTAATCCCACTTTCCCGACCTTGTGTCACATCTTACCTTGTGGGAGGTAGATAAATAAATCAGGAAGTGTGAAAATTCAAATACTTCTGATTTTTGTGACATTGTAACAATAGGTATTAGACATTAATTAATAAATATTCATCATACTTTCAATTTATTTGGAGTATTTTAAAGGGTTTGAAGGGGTGGGGGGTGGCATAATATGGGCACAAACTCCCATTTGAAAATTCAGATATATCAGATTTGCATTGAATTTGATCCATAGTCATTAAACACCAATTAAGTAAGATCCCCTGAATTTCAACGTCCTCCTAAGACCCTTTAAGTTTAAATTTTAGATATTTTCTATAATCAAAATCATGTAATGGAATTTGATCAAAATTAGAATAAAGATTCTAGACAAGGTTTAGTATCATTTTATCTTGACTTTAAACTTCATAAGGGGGACATAAAAGTGGTCCAAAATGGTTTCGTTCATGGAATTAATTTTACGTGTCCTGTGAGGGATATTCTTCTGATATGTGTGTGTGTGCGAATGAACATATTTTGTCAGGGCTAATGTATTATTTTCATTAATACCTTTAGGAAAGGTATGACTCCATATATATCCACTCTCCAGCTACAAATTAAATAGTAGGATAGACTAGACTCAAACCTTGGTTGTGCAACTAGTTTAGGAGAATGGAAAACTCTGAAATTACACCAGTCTTTCTCTGCTTATCCTCATCATGTTGGATACCTCCTTGCCACTGGAATCAAGCAATGCTGGTCCGGAAGAGGTGCAGTTAGAAATTGCACAACTCTTGCTTCACTATAGACTCCCTGCACAGACACCTTTACATGGGGGTATCCATTGTCTTTCGAAACTGAAAATAGGCCAATAATATATGTGTGTGTGTGTATGTATATATATATATATATATATATATATATATATATATGTGTATGTATGCATGCACATATTAGGATAACCATCTTTTCTGTCTTGAAAGAGAATGAAACACCCCAATCCGGAAAGGGTGCTTGCTCAACGAGAAGTTTATAAAGGTTATGCTCCTCAATAGCAACATTTCTCCTGAGCCAACCCTTGCTTAAACCAAATGGTAAAAGAAAAGTCCAAGACGACTGGAAACAATGCTGTGATAAATAGAGAAGGAATGGTTTTATTATTTCAGAGTTTTCTTTCTCCAAGAGTATTTAGTGAATATAATACAGTACGTTTGACAGAATTTGAAAAACAGCGAACCTCACAGTCAGTGCCGGTAACTGCAACTTTGCATATATATATATATATATATATATATGTGTCTCTTTTTTGCAATATGAACATCTAAGTGTAAGATCAGATTTTTCTGCCAGATGAGATCTTAGTTTCTAATAAGTACTGATTGATAACATCGACATGCCAGTGTAGCGGCTTTTTGTACATGTCTGTATGAATAAAAGTAATTATATAAATAGCTCTATTTACTATTGAGCACTATTATATAAGCCTGGTTAAAATTCTTTGGATTTTTATGCTGTGGATGTTTACTTTATCTGGATTACACACACACACATATATATATATATATATATATATATATATATATATGGTGGACTCTCTGTGAAGAGTACAACGGAAACATGTATGCACATATGTAACCAGTAATGTTTGTATAAATAAAAAATTATACTATATAGATATATATATATAAAGAAAATTTCGAAAAATAAAAATAAATATAAACTGATGCAATTAGTGCGTGTTTAAAATAATACTTAGCTGCATGTAGATTACTTTTATATAATTGTTGATTAAACCATTTCTCTCAATGTCTGTATGGATTACCTTCATCTGATCCAAATTATACAATGTATATCTATTATCAAAGTGGCTATTTCTATCAAATTTCTATCAGACATCCTCTTAAATACGGTCCATTCATAGATTTATTGTCCATGTATCAATATATCTGTCCACCCCCTAACTAATGAAGACTCATCTATATATTTTAGTTAGATTCTGTCTATTAATCTATCTACTTTTAACTATCTTTACATTATGTCTTCACTGATATAAGTTTGCATCTTCCTCTCATATATGTGGATTATTGATGACGGATAATCATTCTATCCATAACTGTCCCCTCGCTCTTTACTTTAAATTTTTTTATAAATACTATGTGAATATACAAGATATAATGTATCATATATATATATATATATATATATATATATATATATATATATATATATATATATATATATATGATTGCTTTGGATGTCTATCTTTCCCAGTATGTGTCTACTCAATCAATCACCAAGGGAATGAAAATTGATTGCCTATAATCAATATCTGAATTCTGTCTGAGTATCCATGCTTATTTCTACATTTACTTATCTATCTATAATAGTGTAGCCAGTCTACGTCTCTGATATTTATTACTAGGTTTTTGTTTGTATTTTTTTCAATCCGTAGATTGGACAAGTGAACAACAATAGAGAAATGTTCAGTGTTTTTAGAGAGAGAATTGGTAAAGTGTATAAGATGTCCTTTCTTTACTCTCTTTCTACATTGCTGTGTGGAGAGAGAGAGAGAGAGAGAGAGAGAGAGAGAGAGAGAGAGAGAAAGACGAATTGGTAATAAGTGGATAAGATCTTCCCCTCTGCTATGTGCGTACGAGAGAAAGGGAAAGCTGGTTGGTAGTGAGAGGATACAATTTCCTCTTTATTCTCTTTTGCTGTATGTGTGTGTGAGTGAGAGCTAGGGAGAGGGGGGAGGAGGATGTTTTCCCGTCCTTTTCTCTCTCTCTCTCCCTCTCTTATCTTTTCGTGTCAGATTGTTCCCTAGTTTCTTTCATTGCATACTTATTGAATCTATCTAACCTCACACACACAGATATATATATATATATATATGTGTGTGTGTGTGTGTGTGTGTGTGTGTTAGCCTGCTTAAGCCTATCACCTCTATATTTGAGGTAAACTAGGGTAGGTTAGGTGTTTCACCTGATTATTTTCCTTCTCTTTCTTCCCCAATCCGCCTATGACTCGGTGTCTTTCGTTACCCCCCCCCCCCCCAACACACTTACAAGTGTCTTTCCTCTTTACCCCCTCCTCTTTCTGTCCCTTAATTTTCTCTTCTGATTTGATGCCTCTCTAGTTCGTCTATGTCTATACTGTGTATGTATGTTCGTATATTATTCGCCTATATCATTTAAGATGGACGAGGACCTTCTCAGTGATATCTTGTTTTTGTTTTCTCTCCTATATCGCCCCCCCCCCCCAATACTCAGCTTGGTGACGGTAAATGATGCAAATATCCGTGTGAATTGGAATTATCCATCAACACAGAAACAATAACGCGGTTCATTCATACACAGCAAATTTGAGAATTCTTTTTAACTAACACAAAGAGAAAGATATACACGCACTCTCATATATGTAAACACACACACAAATATGCAAGCGCGTACACAGAAAACTAAAATGAAAAAAAGAAGAAAAAAGTACACACTACGAAAAAAGAAAAGAAAAAGGTGAACCTTTTCCTAAGTATTCAATACAAAAATATATATGAAGAGTAAAAATAAGGCTAAGGAAATAGTTGGAATGCTATATATATATATATATATATATATATATATATATATATATATATATATATATATCTGCCCATGCTTAGTTTTGAATGTTTTCTGAATTTGAATTTTCTATCTCGCGTATTGAATTGTGTGCGTGTGTGTGACTTGAAATACACACGTGAGCCGATTTCAGTTTTTCATTTTGATGCGCATGAATAAAAACAGTCGTGAAAAGCAATGTAAATAAATAAGTTTTTACGTCTGGCTTTGAGACAAGTTAAAAGAAAAGAAAAACACATTTCACACGGTGTAACCCCCCCCCCCTACACACACACACACAACCTACACACGAAGCCTGTCCCTGTCAACTAACTACTTATTTCCTTTTAAACGTAGGTACTGATTTTTTGTGCGCGCGGTTTAAAATGTATATACAACTTTTAGGATTTGTATCTTCTCGATTTGATGTTTTATCTTTTTAACGAAATGCTAACAGCAACAGTAAATAAAAAAAAAACTCGCTAGGAGTTTTCTTGGCCCATCAAAGTAGTTTGAGACGAGATTTATTCTGCAATCGGACTTTCTAAACTTAAGATCAGTTACTTAAAAAAAAAATACAAATTTGAACAACATTGAATGAATAAACATGTCTTAAAATAGTATTTTACCAAAAGTTTTGTGTGGGTATTTTAAAAATACACACACAAAACTTTTGATACTCATCACACCAATATTATTATTATTATTATTTTGTCATTTTCTGTTAAACCAGCAAAAATGATTTTTTTTTTTTTTAATTAATTTCATCGTTCGTGTAACTCTAAAAGTAGTTTCTAAAAAAAAAAAAAAATTTTTTTAAACTTTTATTAATTAAAATAATTATCTAGTTTTCGGTAAAAATAAAAAATGCTTGTTGGTCTGCGATATCATTTTGAATTTAGTCAAAAAAAACAACAAAAAAAATGAAAGAAAAAAGAGGGAGGTTTAAGTTCTTAATTAAAGTCTAGTTAGAGGCTTTTCTTCTTTTTTTTTAGCAAGTTTAAATAAAATGAATACTTACTTGTTTATAGACACAAAAAGTGGCTTCCAAAAAATCTTTCTTTTTGCGTGTGAGCGCTTGGTGTATAGTTGTGTCTTTCTCTTCTGAAACTGTTATCCCCTCTCTGTATATAGAAAAAGGCGCTCGTGCTCTTTTCTCAGCGATATCTCTGTCTCTTCTGCGGAGAACAAGCGTGTGCGTGAAGCGAATCTGCTCTCGTTCTCTTCTCCTCTCCCTCTCTCTCTTCTCTCTCTCTCTTTCTCTTCCTCCTTCTCCTTCTCTTGCTCCTACTGCTTCTCCAAACCTTACTCTCGCCTCTCTCTCTCTCCTTATCCCCTACTCTCCCTTATCCTCTTCATCGCGTATCTCCCTCCCGCCCTTTATCTCCTTCTTTACGCGACTAACGTTTGTCTTTTATTCCTTTCATTTCCTCCTCCATTGTTACCCCCTCTCCCTCTCTCTCTTCCCAATTCATCCACACGTCCTCAAATTCGTTTAAAATCTTTTCTATGCCCCCCCCCCCCTCTGGTAATCCTTTTTTTTTTTCTTTCTTTCGTTCTTTTATTTCTTCTTCGCTCTAACCATTTCTATTACACTTTTTAACATTTTCCCCACTTCTCAGAGATTTTTGCATTTTCTCTTGAGGAAAGAAAATAAAGAGACTAAGATCCCTTTCTTTTCTTTCCTTACTTTTAATTTAGGTGAAATTTCCTTCTTTCGTTTTTAGGCAAAAAAGAAAAAAAGAAGTCGTATCTCATTCGACTTCGTTTCTTTCCCGCTTGTCGATGGTGTCCTATTTCTTGTTATCTTCTTTCCCCCTCCTCTTTCTCCCCTCCTCTCTCTCTCTCTCTCTCTTTACTCATTCTTGTCACGTTTTTCTTTCGCCTCCCCTCTCCTTTGTTTGCTTTGTCACATTCCCCCTTCCTTCTCTCTTTTATCTTTCGTAAACCCCATCCCCCCTCTCATTGTAGCCAATTTCCTCCATTACTCAGGTTTCCTCGCACTCCTCCCATCACCCCTCATTATCAATGTCAGAATATCTCCTCTTCTCTCTCAATCTCTCCTCCTACTTATTCATTGTAAATATTTCCGATCCTTCCCCCTCTCTCTCCTTTTCCATCCCCCTCTCTCTCCTTTTTCATCCCCCTCTCCTCCTTGTTCTTTTCTCGTCTATATATACATTCCCTCTATCTCGCCGTTTCTCTTTTCCTTTTTATGTTTTTTCTCTTATACTCCCCCCTCTCTCTCTTTCTCTCTCTCTCTCTTTCTCTCTCTTTCTCATTCTCTTGGTTTTCCTTTTTTCCTGCTCCTTCTCTTTTTTTCTAGCTCTTTTTCTTCTCTTTTCTCTTTACACGCATTTCTCTGCCTTTTCTTTGCCATTTTCGTTTTGTCTTTCATTTGATCACATTATTACCCTTTTCTCTCTGTTGTAAAATTGTCATTGTAACTTTCTCGAGTTGTACGACCCCCTCTTCTCTCTCTTTATATATATATATATATATATATGTATGGTGTGTGTGTGTGGTTGAACTCTATTTCGATTTCTCTTTACATTTAAAATTCCATTTTATTCTCCCCCCCCCTTAAATTTTCACTTCCCTATTCTCTCATGATTTTCCTCTCTCTTTTGTCATATTCTCTTCTTTCTTCTGTTTTACACACACACACACACACACACACACACACACACACACACACACACACACTCTCTCTCTCTTCCCCTCTTTCTCTCTCTCTCATCTCTCTATCTCTCTTTTGCATGCATTTAAAACTATTTATGATTCTCCTCCCTTTTCTCTTCTCTACAAACCCGATTTCTATACAATCTTTTTGTTGTTCAAATCTTTCTCTACATTTTTTCTCCCAATGACGATGACTCGATGCACTAACCTTCTTCGTTTGCCTTTGTGCCCTCTTCTTTTTTTTGTTCATGTTTTTCGCGTTTCCTCCACCCACGCCCATCTTAATCCTCACACTCCCCCATTATTTTCATCTTCAGCCATTGCAACTATTCTTCAATGCCAGCAATCTTTCGTACTACGTCTCTGCCTGTCTCTATCTCTCCCCTCCTCTCTCTCTCTCTCCCTCTCTCTCTCCCTCTCTCTCCCCCTCTCTCTCCCCCCTCTCTCTTTCTCTCTCTATATATATATATCTTTTATCTCATACAATGTACACCATCATTGCCTTTACTCACTACCCACACATGTTTTTCTCTTTTTTCATGTACTTCTCTATCCTTCATTTCTCTATCCACTCTCTCTCTCTCTCTCTCTTTCTCTCTCTCTTTCTCTCTTTCACTCTCATTCGGTTCTTCACTTTTATCTCTCTCCCCATTTCCCCCTCTATCTCTTCTCTTGAATATTTCTTTTGAAAGATTTTTTCCTTGTGATATTTTCTTTCACTTCATAAGTTTGCGTCTATTTAATTCTCCATATTTCGATTTTTTTAGTGTATATATATATATATATATGTGTTATCTTTCGTAAACCCCATCCCCCCTCTCATTGTAGCCAATTTCCTCCATTACTCAGGTTTCTCTTTTTCTATCTATTAATTTCATTCGAGAGTTTAAAGACATCTATTATCTATCTATGCGAAATCGACTGTTTGCACCTCTCTGTTAATATCTTTCTGGTGATCTATGTATTTCTGACTATCTATATATGAGTTACTGTCTATATTTATCAGAATGTCTCTATCAATCTGTCTATCAAACTATATCTATCAGTGCCTTTCTAAATATATTTATCAATGATTTTCTTACTGAATCTATCAATGGCCAACTTGCTCTGCCAATCCGTCGATGTCAATCTGGTACCAATCTATTGATGCCATCTAGCTGTGCCTATCTATTGATGTTTATCTGGCTGTGCCTATCTATTGATGCCCATCTGACTGTGCCTATCTATTGATGCCCATCTAGCTGTGCCTATCTATTGATGCACATCTAGCTGTATCTATCTATTGAGGCCCATCTGACTGTGCCTATCTATTGATGCCCATCTAGCTGTGCCTATCTATTGATGCCCATCTAGCTGTGCCTATCTATTGTGGCCCATCTTACTGTGCCTAGCTATTGATACCCATCTAACTGTGTCTATCTATTGATGGCCATCTAGCTGGGTCTATCTAGTAATTTCAATCTGACTGTGCCTATCTATTGATGCCAATCTAGCTGTGCCTATCTATTGATGCCAATCTAGCTGTGCCTATCTATTGATGCCAATCTAGCTGTGCCTATCTATTGATTCCCATCCGACTGTGCCTATCTATCGATGCCCAACTAGCTGTGCCTATCTATTGATGTCCATCTGACTGTGCCTATCTATTGATGCACATCTAACTGTGTCTATCTATCAATGCCCAACTAGCTGTGCCTATCTATTGATGTATATCTGACTGTGCCTATATATTGATGCCCATCTGACTGTGCCTATCTATTGATGCACATCTGACTGTGCCTATCTATCGATGCACAACTAGCTGTGCCTATCTATTGATGCACATCTAGCTGTATCTATCTATTGAGGCCCATCTGACTGTGCCTATCTATTGATGCCCATCTAGCTGTGCCTATCTATTGATGCCCATCTAGCTGTGCCTATCTATTGTGGCCCATCTTACTGTGCCTAGCTATTGATACCCATCTAACTGTGTCTATCTATTGATGGCCATCTAGCTGGGTCTATCTAGTAATTTCAATCTGACTGTGCCTATCTATTGATGCCAATCTAGCTGTGCCTATCTATTGATGCCAATCTAGCTGTGCCTATCTATTGATGCCAATCTAGCTGTGCCTATCTATTGATTCCCATCCGACTGTGCCTATCTATCGATGCCCAACTAGCTGTGCCTATCTATTGATGTCCATCTGACTGTGCCTATCTATTGATGCACATCTAACTGTGTCTATCTATCGATGCCCAACTAGCTGTGCCTATCTATTGATGTATATCTGACTGTGCCTATATATTGATGCCCATCTGACTGTGCCTATCTATTGATGCACATCTGACTGTGCCTATCTATCGATGCACAACTAGCTGTGCCTATCTATTGATGTACATCTGACTGTGCCTATATATTGATGCCCATCTGACTGTGCCTATCTATTGATGCACATCTGACTGTGCCTATCTATCGATGCACAACTAGCTGTGCCTATCTATTGATGTACATCTGACTGTGCCTATCTATTGATGCCCATCTTACTGTGCCTATCTATTGATGCACATCTAACAGTGCCTATCTATCGATGCCCAACTAGCTGTGCCTATCTATTGATGCCCATTTAGCTGTGTCTATCTATTAATGTTCATCTGGCTGTGCCTATCTATTGATGCCCATCTGACTGTGCCTAGCTATTGATACCCATGTAGCAGTGCCTATCTATTGATGCCCATTTAGCTGTGCCTATCTATTGATGCCCATCTGACTGTGTCTATCTATTGATGCCCATCTAACTGTGTCTATCTAGTGATGCCCATCTAGCTGTTTCTATCCAGTGATTTCCATCTGACTGTGCCTATCTATTGATTCCCATCTGACTGTGCCTAACTATTGAGACCCATCTAGCTGGGTCTATCTATTGATGGCCATCTAGCTGGGTCTATCTAGTGAAAACCATCTAGCTGGGTCTATCTATTGATGCCAATCTAGCTGTGCCTGTCTATTGATTCCCATCCGACTGTGCCTATCTATTGATGCCTAACTAGCTGTGCCTATCTATTGATGCCCATCTGACTGTGCCTATCTATTGATGCCCATCTGACTGTACCTATCTATTGATGCACATCTGACTGTGCCTATATATGGATGCCCAATTTGACTGTGCCTATCTATCGATGCCAAACTAGCTGTGCCTATCTCTTGATACTCATTTAGCTGTGTCTATCTATTGATACGCAACTAGCTGTGCCTATCTATTGATGCACATCTGTCTGTGCCTAGCTATTGATGCCCATCTGACTGTGCCGATCTATTGATATGCAACTAGCTGTGCCTATCTATTGATGCTCATTAGACTGTCTATCTATTGATGCCCATCTGACTGTGCCTATCAATTGATTCACATCTAGCTGTGTGTATCTATTGATGCCCTACTGAGTGTGCCTAGCTATTGATGCATATCTGACTGTCTATCTATTGATGCCTATCTCGCTGTGCCTCTCTTTTGATGCCCATCTAGCTGTGTCTATCAATGTATGTCTATCTAGCTGTGCCTATCTATTGATGTCTATCTAGCTGTGCCTATCTATTGATGTCCATCTAGCTGTGCCTATCTATTGATGCCCATCTAGCTGTGCCTATCTATTGATGCCCATCTAGCTGTGCCTATCTATTGATGCACATCTAGCTGTGCCTATTAATTGATGCCCATGTAGCTGTGCCTATCTATTGATACACATCTAGCTGTGCCTATATATCGATGCTTATCTGGTTTTGTCGACAAATCTACACTCAGCTGATTGTATCGATGGATCTTTGTCTATTTTAGTCTTTTTTTTCTTTCATTTCATACACTTGCATCTACTTTATTTTGTGACAACAGGTTGGCAAACACTCTTTTTCTAAATATGCCTGTAAAACTGCTTTTATCCATCTATTTTCTTACTGATATATCTATCTTTAGATGCCTGTATATATCGAAATGAATTTATGACAGCCATTATTGATCTTTGCATTTCTGACTGTCTCTATCATCTATCTTTCTAATACAGATCTGACTATCTATCACTGATATTTTGCGCAGTCATATAGGTATATATATATATATATATATATATATGTATGTATATATATATATATATATATATATGTATGTATATATATATATATGTATGTATATATATATATATATATATATATATATATATATATAGGTATGAAAATATATTTATGGCCAGTAAACTTCACAGAAACTTTCATGTTTCATTCCCTAAGGAAATCATCAGGCTGTGTGTGCATATATGGTTTGCAAGTGCTTTTATATCTAAGTAATGTTTATTCTAGCTAACTAACCAATCGGATTTGTTTGTTATCTAGCTGTGTCTATCTATTGATGCTCATCTCGGCAGCCCTTTTCTTTAAATCGGTTTAGGCGCTCCCCACTGTTAAGTGAGCCAAATTCACAATGGTGATTTTACTGTGATACATGGGAACTAAAATAATTTATCTTGTTGATTTATATTTTACCTGTAGAAGAAAGAGAAACATCCTTTGGACCACCCCACCATATAATCAAATGCTACGAACTAAACTTGGCAAAAACTTCCTAAATCTTATCAAAAAACATTTTCCTGTAACTAATCCGTGACATTCAATATTAAAAAAAAATGACTGAAACTGTTCTACAGTTTCTGTGAAAACTTAGAAATGATAATCAAAGCCCACAATAAAAAATACTAGATTAAAGTAGTAAAGAAAAAAAAGAAAAATAAAAGGCATAGAAAAAGAAACGAACGCGTATATATCCAAGGCAATGACTGAATCCTTGGAAAATGACCTCCAGTCTGTAGTGGAATGGGGCCATAAATGGATGGTAACATTTAATTCTACTAAGACAAAGCTCCTTTCCTTCAATAACTACAAGAAGCCTTTTCAACCACTGATTGCCATGGCCAATAGCACCCTACCTGAGAGTCACTTATAATAAGATAAAGGAATAGATATAGGTATAAGAATAATGAGAAAACAAAAGTAAGGAAATTACGAAAAAAATAAAAGTAAAATAAAAATAGGGTAGTGCCTATCGGTTAAGCTCCGCTTACTGGTGGGGGACTATTGTGGCAGATCAATAGATCGATGAGACGAACGGGCATTGAAGGAAAGTGCTAGCCTGCTTAGTTACCCCTTTTCTTTCTAGGTTCGTTCGGCTTACTCTCTCCTCTTCCTTCCTCTTCTTCCTCTTCTTTTTATTGCTTTCTTTTTTCTTGAAGAGGGAATCACCTTGCGGTCAGTTGCTCGTAAAAATAAGTTATAGCAGATGTGGCCATAAGTCCAACATTTAAACTCCTCGGCCAAATATTCACATGTAACATGAATTGGAACAAATACATAGAAGATACTGTTAAGGCTGCTGCAAGGAAGATGGGCTCCCTCTACCATGTTAGAAAACTTGTCACACTTGCCAGTATCCTATATCTCTACAAGCTACCATTCGCCCATACATAAAGTATTGTGGTCACATCTGAGCTGGTGCAGCAACTGATAGTCTCTCCCTCTTAGACAGAATCAAAAAAAGAGCCTCTAATCTAATAGGTCCCACACTGTCTACCAAGCTCCATCCCCTGTCCCATTGCTGCGATGTTGCATCCTTATGCTTGTTTTACAAGTACTCCAATGGAATATTCTCGGACAAACAAGCTGCACTGGTACCGCAACAAACTTACTCCCGCCCAACCTGACAGTTAACAAAATCCCACCTCTTCACTGTAGCTTTTTTCCTCGAACTGCTAGCCTTTGGAATTCCCTCCCTGCTCCCTGTTTCTCTAACTGTATCAACATGAAGAAATTTAAATGTAATGTGAACAAACATCTAGCTGCACAACTCCCCACTTAGGATGCCCCTATAAATCTGACCCCCTAATCCACAGTAGTTCCTTACGATTCAGCAGCAATGTGTCTTTTGAATTAAAGTAAACAAAACTTTTTTAAAGTAATAAATATAAGAATAACAATAATTAGAACAATAATTTAACCACAAGAAATAGTAACAACTTAGAGAGTAGTAGCAATTACCCAAGTAGAAATAAGAAAGTTAAAAATGGAGATAAAAACTGTAGTTTTTTTGTTTAATTTTATATATACACTAGCAAATATATGCTCTGTCCGGTCGCATATTTTTGCTAGCCTGGGAAGATAGCATGGTGAACGAACATATACTACATTTGACCTCAAAAGGAGAGGATGGTATTGTGACGAATGCCCTCCCCCGAAGAAGGAGTTAATGTGCCTTGGAAGATGATATCATGACAACAGAACAGATAGTACACTAATCCGCACTCCAAACGGAGACGAAGGATGGTATCATGAGGAACGAACATATACTATACTACCCCCCCCCCCCCCCCCAAAAAAAAAATAGGAGTTAATACTTGAGAGGATTTCCCCATGAAAGGAAAAGGTAATGCCTGTAAGTATAGTATCATGGCAACAGAATAAATACTTCAATACTCCCCACCCCTATCCCCAAAAAGGAAAAGATAACCCCTGAGAAGATGGTCTCATGACAACAGAAAATTACCCTCTCCCCCAAGGAAGGATGTATTACCTGGGAGCATTATCCCCACCTCCATAAAAAAGACGAGGTAATTCACGAGAGGACGATACTACTCACCATGATTCAAAGATAATATAATAATAGATGAAATAATTTTTAAAAATTAAAAAAAAATTGTTTAGCCATAAAAAAACACCTTGGCCTTTTGGCTAAGATCAGTTCTCGGAATCGCAGCGACATCAGATGTTTTACAATTAATGAAAATATTGTGTATGTATAAGAAAATATGACAATGCAAAATTACAACTGTATATTAAAGAATATTAATTTATTAGAAGCTGTTTATAAAATGAATATGCAAATTAAGAAAACCTAAGGATGCTTGTGGGTGTGTTCAGTGTAGTAAATATCATGTTGTATCATGAAATTGTTTTGATGTTAATATAGTTAGGATAGATGGAAAAAAACTTTTGGAGTTATTCATTTAGATATATAAATATAAATACAAACACCATAAAAATGATTTTACTTTAAATAAATAGAACAGATAAATTATTTTAGCTCCCACATGTCACAGTAAGGTCACCATTGTTAATTTGACCCACTTAAAAGTTGGGAGCGCCAAAACGTCTTTCGAACAAAGGGCTGCCAAGTCATTTGTTTGAAAGGTGTTTAGCCATTGGCCAATGGAAATAATAGTCCGAGAATGGGTAATATAAGCAACGAATGATTGTTTAGTTAGCTAGAGTAAACACTACTTAGATATTAAAGTAATCACAAGCCATGCATCCACGCATTTAGCCTGATGATTTCCTTTGTGAATGAAACATGAACGTTTCTGTGTAGCTTATTTGCCATAAATATACTACTACTGAGTTCTACTCATATGTTGAACACTGGTGAAATAAATACTGAAAATATATATACACAATATATTACCTTATATTCTATATGTATATACTTGAAATAATAAATTATATACATATATCTGTGGATCTTGTTCTTGCTTGTCCATAGTGGATGACGTCACAAAAGTATGATGTCATCCATTAAAACAGAATGACAATTTGGGTCATGGGTTGTCTACTAAATGAACTGTCTAGACCCCTAGGGTCTAGTATACTTATAAAACTATGAGTCTTGCTTGCTTCCTTGTTTGCTTACTTCTTTGTATCTATGGACAGTGGATAACGTCACAAAAGGATGATGTAAAGTTGGGAATAGAACCAGTCGCAGCTTGAGTAGGTGTTTGTACAATAAGTAAGACAGTGGTTTTGTTGCTGTCAGCCTCGGGTATGGTTCTATTCAGTTCTAGGAGGTCCACCCTCCCAGGCTTTACCTTCTCTCTGAGTAGGGGTTAGTTTATTGCTGCTTTAGGGCTGCTCAGGCATTTTTTATATGCCGGAGTGCGCTTATCCTAGTGTGCTGGCTTTTCAAAACCATACCTGACCTTGTGTCTAATCTCTTGGAGAAGAGGTAAATAAAATACATGCACTGTGGATGATGTCGCAAAAGGCGTTGTGTATAATGGATGATGTCAGCCATTAAAACAGAGAAAGTCAAAGAGATTCTTTATGACGTCACAAAAGAATGACATCATCCATTACAACAGAGAAAGTGGGGGAAGAAATTCTTTTATGATGCTATGACGTAAAAGGCAATTGATGAGAGAAGTAGTGGGAGGAGAGAGGAGTGAGAGGGGGAGACATAGAAAAGGGAAGACAGCAGGAAGAGCACATAAAAGCGAATGATTATTTTTTTTGGGGGGGGGGGGTGGATTTATCTTCCTCCCACAGCGGTAAGATGTGACACAAGGTCAGGAAAGTGGGATTTGAAAAGCCAGCACCTGAGAAGATGAGCACTACAAAAAATGCTTGGGTAGCTCCGTCGGCATTCCCCGGTAGGGGCGCCTTAGGCAGTAAGCGTGGGAGGGTACACCTCCTAGAACTGCACAGAACAAACACACAGACCAGCAGAATCAAGACACGAAGGCCAAGACGATACCAGTCTATAGGGTGTAGTATCCATCGGAACAGATACTACACTTTGATCTTGGCCAAAAAGTGGCATAAAGGATGAATGGTAGCTTATGGCAACTTTATAGAGAGATTAGACGTCCTATGAACTGTAGGAGTCCAGACGACCCAATAGGTCGTCTAGACTCAATGAGTCATCTCCAATGGGAGAGAGGGGGGGGGAGTGCATAGACTGGACTAGATGATGGGTCATCGAGTATATTGGAATTGAAAAAAATAATAATGCATAAAAAAATTCTAAATCGTCTTAGAAACGATCATATGCCAAATATTTCTTGAATTTGAATTCTTGGAGCCGATATAAATAACGTTCTAAATTTTATTTGTTCAAACTTACTCTCTCTCTCTCTCTCTCTCCTCCTACTCTCTCTCTCTGTCTCTGTCTATATAAATATATATATATATATATATATATATATATACTATACTGTTAGTCTAGTATATATATATATATTAGAAACCCCTTTCAAGTAAAATGTAAAGTCGAGCACTGTCAGAAAGATTAAAAATAAACATTCACCTAAAAGCCTCAGTGCAATGCCCCGACTCTGTCGTTGAGTACTATAGAATGTTTAAATATTTATGCTCACCGTTTTCAGTGTAAATATCACTTAATTTCTCCGTTATCATGTGACAATCTCTCATGGCCTAATGTGACTAGGTGAACGCTTACAGATTTAAGATGTGTCTGTGAACTGGGTTTGCGCCCTATGATGTCTGAGACTGTTACTTCCCTGCGCTGATGAAAGCCGTAAGCTCAAAATGACGTCGTAGTAGGTAAAATATTAAAATATAATTTAATATTATATATATATATTAGTTATGCCCAGACAGACTGTTTTGCTGTATCATGGTTCTTCAGTTAAGCTAAAAAAATCAAATGTCCCAAACTGGGATCAAAACTCGACCATCTAAATGACAGTCGGCATTCCTAACCACTTGACTATCATTCAGTACCTGCTGAGAGTAAGCGAAATCTCAATGTAAACATTGTCAATTGCCTGAGAGCTCCATTTGTTTACATAAAGAGCAATGCATTATAAGCTAATGGCAGTTGGCGATTTTACTTACTAGAGAGCTCAACCGAAGAAGGGACTATATTTTAGTCATCCATAGACAGATTGTTTTGCTGTATCACAGCTCTTCAGTGAGGCTACATATATATGTCTGTATTAGTGTCTCTATCTATCCATGTCTGACTATCCATGTCTGACTATCCATGCATGTCTGCCTGTCTCTCTATACATATACCTGGCTTGCTGTCCATATGTATTTATGCATGTCTGACTGTCTATATCCATAAATGCATATCTAACAATATCTATTTTTCCATGCATGTCTGACAGTATCTATCTCTCTATGACTTTCTGACTATCTGTCTCCTTTTGCCTGTCTGACTGGATCTATCTCTCTGTGTCTGTCTGGCTGGATCTATTGATCTGTTTCTGGCTGGCTGGATCTATCGCTCTGTGCCTGTCCAACTGGATCTATCGCTTTGTGCCTGTCTGGCTGGATCTATTGCTCTGTGTCCGTCTGGCTGGATATATATCTTAGTGTCTGTCTGACTGGATCTATCTGTTTGTGCCAGTCTGACTGGATGTATCTTTCTGTACATGTCTGACTGAATCTATTTCGCTGTGTCTGTCTGACTGGATCTATCTCGTTGTGCCAGTCTGACTGGATCTATCTCGTTGTGCCAGTCTTGCTGAATCTATCTCGTTGTACCAGTCTGACTGGATCTATCTCGTTGTGCCAGTCTGACTGGATCTATCTCGTTGTGCCTGTCTGACTAGATCTATCTCGCGGTGCCAGTCTTGCTGGATCTATCTCTCTGTGCCTGTCTGTTTGGATCTATGTGGCTGTGCCTGTCTGACTGGATCTATCTCTCTGTTCATGTCTTGCTGGATCTATTTCGCTGTGCCTGTCTGACTGGATCTATTTTGCTGTGTCTGTCTGACTGGATCTATCTAACTGTGTCTGTCTGACTGGATCTATCTCGCTGTGTCGGTCTTACTGGATCTATCTTGCTGGCTGAGTCTATCTTTCTGTGCCTGTCTTGCTGAATCTATTTTAGTGCCTGTCTGACTGGATCTATCTCTTTGTGCCTATATGACTGGATCTGTTTCTTTCTGCTTGTTTGACTGGATTCTATCTCTCTGTGCATGTCTGACTGTATCTATTGCTCTGTGCCTGTCTGATTAGATCTCTATATTCACCTTACTGTATGTGAATCTATGCCCAATGACTATCTCTCTGAATAACACAACACTTAATAAGTCTCTTCCCTAACATATAGATGGTGCCACTTGATTTTTATAAAGTACTAACCTTTAAATGACACATGTCAGAATTTTAGCCTAATCGGATTATTAGTTTACAAATTACAGTAATTTAAATTGAGCTACTGTTGCAAATTTTCAAAACAATGGAACAATTTTAACAAGAAATTGCAATTAAAACCATGACAATGCTGATAATATTAATTACTATTTTGGGAACTGTCTGCTTTGTATACCACTTTAACTGCTCTCATCTTCAAACCTTCACACAAGTGGTCTGTTATTTTAATAGTAAATAACAAGAATGATGATTTAATTTTTTATTTAATTAATTTTAATGATTTAAACAAATGTTAAGCATTTGATTGTTTTTGCTTATTCATAAAATATACATAACCAATCATTTAAAGCAGTGCTCTTCAAACTTTTTTTGTCGCGACCCCTTTTTGGAAAAAATTTTTTTTCGTGACCCACCAAAATTTTTTATAAATAAAAAATAAGTTTAAATATTATTTAAAAAATTCCATAGTTATAATTTTGGCGACCCCCTTTCTATGGTTACGCGACTCCCCTGGGGGTCGCGACCCCCACTTTGAAGACCTCTGATTTAAAGTACTAATGTTAGCAAATTTATAAATACTAGCACGACCTATGGCGATTCTATAGTTTAGTTAATCAAATAGGTTTTCATTTTAGTATTTTTATATTTTACTAGTTTGATTTATGTAAATGTTAATACATTGAAAAATGTTTTGTTTTGACAAGGTCCAAAAAAGAGTCGCCAACCTAATAGGTCCCTCACTGTCAACCAAGCTCCAGTCCCTGTCCCATCGCCGCAATGTAGCATCCTTGTGTTTGTTTTACAAATACTTCAATGGATTATGCTCTGATGAATTGGCTACTCTGGTGCCCCCTCAACGTAAATTCACTAGACCAACTCGACAATCAACTAAATCCTATCCATTCACTGTGGCGGTCCCCAGATGCCGGAGAGCTTTCTACTCAAATAGCTTCTTTCCTCGTGCTGCTGGCCTCTGAAACTCCCTCCCTGCCCCCTGTTTCCCCGACAGTACTGACATGTAGAAATTTAAAATTAATGTAAACAGACATCTCGCTGCGCAGATCCCAGTTTAGGTTGCACCCCCCCACCTTCTCCCCTTTTCTTTCTTTTCAGTAGCCCCTTACGTCTACAGTGGTGGCATGCCTTGTTTGGGATGAACTATGTTAAAAAAAATAAAAATAAAAATATCAAGGGCAATACTCAAGTGATAGACATTAAAGGACAAATATTTTTACAATTAAATTAAGTTAAATAAGACAACTGAAAATGATCATTTTTTTAAGATAATCTTTTGATTTTAAATAGAATTTACTTTTAGCTTTATGGATTAAAATCCATGGAAGTTGTTAATTAGAAGTAATTAACATATTACTCAATAAGATATTGATGGTGCCACTAAAAAATAAACTCCATATAGATGTTATACACCTTCAACTGGCACATGTCAACATTTGAGCCCAATCGGATTGTTAGTTTACAAATTACAGTTATTTAAGTGAAGATATTGTTGCAGATTTTCAAAACGATGGAAAAATCTGAATTTCATGTTTTGATAAAACATTGTTTATGATGGGAAAAATACTGTTCAATCAAAGCAATGACTTGATAAGTGTTATTGAACTCTACTTCATTGGAAACAACGGTTAAGAGGTGGTATGTGACTTTAAACGCGGTCGTATAGACACAAATGATGCTGAACACTCAGGTAACCCAAAGTTATCCCAGAAGACATCAAAATAGTCCACAAACTCGTTTTGGCTGATCTTAAATTGAAATTGTGTAATAGCAGATGAGTTGAAGATATCAGAAGTCAGTGTATTCACCATTTTGCATGACCATTTGTTAATGAGAAAGCTGTGTTTAAAATGTGTGCCACGTTTATTCAAAGTCGATCAAAAACAACGATGCCTCGACGATTTAGAATGTTGTTTGTAATTGTTTAAACGCAACAAAAATGAGGGTTTGGCGTCAATATGGGACAATGGATGAAACATGGATACACCACTTCAACCAATGTCAAATTGGCAGTAAGCTGAGTGAACAGCAGCTGGTGAAAGCCGTCCAAAGTGACCAAAGGCGTAAACATCAGCAGGCAAGGTTTTGGCCTCCGTATTTTGAGATCCGCAAGGTATTTTATTCATCGATTCCTTGAGAAAGGAAGCATCATCAATATTATATTATTGGTGTATTTGAAAGGAGAAATCGTCAAAAAACGGAAAAAAATTAAAACGAAAAAAGTGCTCTTTCACCAAGACAATGTACTGTGTCACAAGTTGATGACAACGATGACAAAACTACATGAATTGCACTTCGAATTGCTTCCGCCCCCACCCTATACCCCAGATCTGGCCCCCAGCAACTACTGGCTGTTTGTAGACCTCAAAGCTCCAGGGAAAGAGATTTGGCTCCAATGTAGAAGTGATATCAGAAACTGAGATGTATTTTGAGGTCAAAGACAAATCATTCCACAAAAAAGGCATCAAATTGTTAAAGAAGCATTGGAATCAGTGTATCACCCTAGAGGGAGACTATATTGATGAATAAAGTCGAATTTTGCCTAAAAGTTGTTGTCTCATTGGTTAGGTCAAGAACTTATTGAGTGATGTGTTACATGCTCAACTGACTGTATCTATTAATTTACCCCATCTGACTGTCCCTCTGAATCTATGCCCTCCCGGACTTTCATCTAGAATCTATTCTTCCTGACTGTCTCTCTGAATCTATGCTCTCCCTTCTTACTGTCTCTCCGAATCTTTACCCATCTGCCTGGCTCCCTGAATTTATGCCCACCTGGATGCGTTTATCAATCTCTGCCCACCTGACCGTCTTTCTGATTCTCTGCCTAGCTATTTGTCTTTCTGGATGTATGCACACCTGACTGTCTTAATCTATGTCGCCCTGACAATCTCTTTGAATCGATAATGCCCCCCCCCCGAATATGTCTCCATGAATCTATGACCCCCTGTCTGTTTTATCAATCTATGCACATCTTGTCTTTGAATCTATGCCCCCTCGCTGTGACTCTCTATATATAAATCTATGCCCACTGACTGTCTTTGTTAATCTGTCCACTTGTCTGTGTTTCTAAATCTATACCCAACTGGTTGTATCTATGAATCTATCCCCCCCCCCCCCATTTTCTCTAAATCTGTAGCAACCAAGTTTACCCTTCGGTGCCCAAAATGAAAATGCTTGAATTCGTTTCTGTGCATATGGCTCGACGCATGCACTCGCTTGAGTTAATAAAAACAAATAAAAACATTTTAAGCCAATCAGATGCATTTCTCTGAATTTATCAAATTTGCTGTTTTTATCCACCCAGAGTAAATAAAAAGCCAGATTTTTCCTTCAACATGTTGAGCCCAAAATCCACGACAAAGCTAACATCACCATCTCACTAGCTTCGGTCACCCTCTACCGGGCGATGAGAAGGCCAAAAATGCATTTCTCCACTCACGCACACATAGCCAATCTGACACTAACGCACACGCATACACAATACATTAACTCTTTCACCTTATCGTCTACTGACTGAAAACAAATGTGTAAACTTAACCATTTTAATACTTCTAACATCTCAATTAACTTTCTACAATGAAAACAAATGAACATTGACTCTTATTAATAACATTCAATCAAACGAACATTTTATAATTGAGTGGGGAAGTTTTGATTACGATTTTTCAGACTCATTGATAATTCATGGCCCTTAAATTATCGACTCAGGCTTCCTCGATATTTCAGCTAATGAATCCTCTTGTTCTGTAAGGACTCTCAAAATATGAACAACCATTCTATGTTTTCCTATCTTTGTAGACTTCCATTTTAAACATATATAAAATATCTCTTTTGTGAACTTTTGTGAATTCATTATTTTGTTTGTGTTTATCATATAACATTTCTCTCGCTCTCTCATATTTGAGTATTACCTAAAACTGTTTTTCTTAAAAATACTTCCCTTAAAACTCGGCTCTCCCCAAAATCTTCCCCCAAAACTGAACCCTAAAAAGGGTCCTCCAAAAATCTATGCATCACAGAATGTTTCTCTGAATCGATGCTCCTCTGACTATTTCTCTAAATCTGTGCCTACCTGATTATCTCTCTGAATCTATTTACCCCTGACTGTATCTATGAATCTGACTGTATGTATACATCTATTTCCACCTGACTGAATCTATGCAGTTATTCCTACCTGACTGTATCGATAAATCTGTGTACCTAACCGTATCTATGTATCTATGTCCATTTGGATGTATCTATGAATCTATGTGGATCACAGACACTATCACTTTAAAGACCAAGTGAAATGCATGTCAGACGATGACTCAGCCTGCTCACAAGTTTGGTTACAGAGTACAGATTGTTAGAGGATATAACCCTAGTGAGATCTGAAGATAATTGAACCGATAGTTTAACCAGAGAGTGCTGCAGCAATGGCTTATTTGATTAAGAAAGCAACAGTACCTCGGCACAACGTTTGAATTGTATCAACAAATAAATCAATCTTTAAACATCAACAAAGTGGCCATATTGGCATGAGGCAGACATTGTACTTTGTTGATGCAATGATTTCTAATTAGTTAGGAATGTGGTCAGGAATTGAAGGGAGGGTCAGTCAGTTGACCTGCCATCCACACATTAGATGAGGAAAAATGGATGTCACCTATTTCAAAGGCAAACAGTACCAGACGCTTATTGACTGCAGGCCTACATAGTTTCCTGAGATGGCAAGATGTAGCGAATATCAGCACCCACTTGGAAGTGATATTCTATAAGTGTGACCTGAAATGCTTGTTGACATTGACATGACATTTCGCAGCACCCTTCAGAAATTTCTTGAATGAATGGAGAATTCGATTTTGGTTACATTATGCTCATGTCTCCTCAGGTAGTTGCATCGCATCAAATATGTCATCAGAGTGTGAAACAGATTGCGGGTACAATGTCATTTCTAAAGATGATGTGTCACAGCTGACCACTCCTGTCACCATTACCAAATCCCAAGAAAAGGGATCGATGTACTAACCCTAAATGAGCCTGGACAGTAATGTATAAGTTACAAAATATGAAATTGTGTCTGGGTAAAAGACTCGAGCAGATGGTGTATGACTCTGTAAACACTTGGACTAGCGACAAGAATAACCAGCCCACAGAACATGATTGTTGATCAGATGCCATGCCACATGAAGAAACTACGCCCGGTTATAGGTTTGAGTAAATCAAGGAGTGGAAATGACAGCGAGTCCTTCACCCAGAGTGCAAATATGATCGATGCCAAAGATACACATGTGGATCTCCTAAACGCCAGCAGTTCTGGACATAATGCACCACATATCACCTTATCAGACGAGACATCTGAAAAGGAAGTTGTGAAGGAGTATGTGGTACAAGAAGCTGGACCCAGATTGCCACATATATTATCATGAGATCAGGGAGGGATATAGTGGAATTGATAATCAAAATGAATTGCTCACTGCCTGCAGTTGTTACAGTCGTCATCATTGGGTGAAGCACCACTACCTTGTGTGCTGTGTTTGCAGTGGAAAGGGGACTGTGACCTTTCCAAATGAGTAAGGCCGGTCAAAACCCAGGAATATTTGGTCATAAACAAATAGTCAGTACAGTCAACTAATCGCCAGCTTTGCAAATTAATCATTTTGCCAGATGGTCACTAAAGGTATTAATGTAATATAAGCATAATATAAGTGGGCAACATTTCTCGTTCACCAGTTTTTTTTTCTGCATTTTCTAACCGTATCTGTCAATCTTTCTGAATGGTTATTTTCTTTCAATTTATATGCTTGCAACTATTTCATTTTTCACATCAGTTAAAAAAAAAAACGACTCTTTATCTGTCAATGTATCTATCTATGCCTATATAACAGTCTCTATCAAACTTCTACGTATATATCTATCTGAATGTCTGTCTATATCTAGCTATTTATTTCTGATTGTGTGCGTGTGTATATATATATATATATATATATATATATATATATATATTAAAATGTTGAATTAAATTAAAGACAAGCGAATTATCATTTAATAATAATCTATCGTGATAATATAAAGCTCAATATATTAAAAAGAGCAGTCAATTTTAGAGATGAAAGATGAGAATAAAAAATTGTAAAAATACAATATTTATTAAAACATCAGAAGTTCAAAGCAAGGGAGTTTCATATCTTTAATCCATGAATAATATTTTATTTTTTATACTTTTTCGATTTAATAATATTAATATTTTTATTTTTTAAACTCCTTGCTTTGAACTTCTGATGTTTTAATAAATATTGTATCTTTACAATTTTTTATTCTCATCTTTCATCTCTAGAAATATATATATATATATATATATATATATAGTAAGCTATAAAAATATATTTATGGCAATTAAGCTACACAGAGGCTCCCACCTGAAGATTCCCCCCGGGGATGAAACGCGGGAGCCTCTGTGTAGCTTAATTGCCATAAATATATTTTCATAGCTTCATTAGCCTGAAGATTCCCCCTGGGGATGAAACGCGGGAGCCTCTGTGTAGCTTAATTGCCATAAATATATTTTCATAGCTTACTACCTAGCTCTACTTACGTATCGAGCACTGTTGAAGTAAATACTGAAAATTGATACATAAAAAATTATATTGCCATATAAAATTTTATGTGGATACATGAAATAATAATAATAATATATATATATATATATATATATATATATATATAGGTTTGAAAAAAGACAAACGGAAAACAGGTGAGAATGCAGGAGAAAAACAAAAAACAAGAGATTTGACCGGTTTCGTTCGTATTATCGAACGTCTTCAGAAAAAGTGAAGATTTGGAAACAATTTTATTTTATTTTGAAGGCACACAATGGAAGAAGGAAAAGATGGTCCAATCGGATCATCTTTTCCTTCTCTTATTGTATGCCTTCAAAATAAAATAAAATTGTTTCCAAATCTTCACTTTTTCTGAAGACGTTCGATAATACGAACGAAACCGGTCAAATCTCTTGTTTTTTGTTTTTCTCCTGCATTCTAACCTGTTTTCCATTTGTCTTTTTTCAAACATTTTGTCTACCACGGCATTTCATTTTCATGACTTATCGTGTGCCTTACCTCATATATATATATATATATATATATATATATATATATATATATATATATATATATATATATATATATATATATATATATATATATGTATTACAGAAGATCAGAATAATATCGGTACCATCAATTTCAAATTCAAACCAAGGGGACCTATAATTGGTCTCCATTAACCTCCGTATATGTCTGCCTCTCTGGAAAATAGCAGCTAGTGCATTTTACCTTATTTTGGATGTCTCTTTGCTTATAGATATAGATAAAAAGAAGTTTTATTTAATATATTTATAATTCTATTTTCTTTATTTTGATTTTCATTTTAGTTTCATTTTATTTTTTATATTTCTTATTTTTTATTTCTTATTATATTTCTTATTATTATTTTGATTTTTTTTTACTTTATTTTTAATTTTTTAATTTTTACTTTATTTTCTTTTTAGTTATTTTTAATTATTTTATT
>OY744525.1:26950412-27027912 GCA_963556195.1 Sepiola atlantica
ACACCTGAGGATGATTCGACGAAGAATTGAAAACGTTCGTGAAACCTGCGGAACTTATGGAACACTTATTAATTTTTTTGATTTTTTTACAAAAAAATAAAAATTGAAAAAATAAAAAAGGTATAATTAAACAGACGAATTCTATTATTTTTAACAATGTTTGCATATATATATATATATATATATATATATATATATATATATATATATATATATATATATATATATATATATATCATCAGATATGTAAATCCATTTGGATTTACATATCTGATGAAAGCGGACCACCGCTTGAAACGCGTTATATAAAATTATAAAATGATAAAATAACAAAATAATAAATAAATGTTGAAAAAAACATTTTACAAATGTTGGTAGCCTTACTCCTTTACATATATACTTTTCTCTCGTTGGAACTGCACTAATACTGCACTACCCTCTTTTCTATATATATATATATATATATATAGGTAGAGGATGAAAAGGAATTAGAAAAGCAAAAGGCAGATCTTTTTTTTATTCAGTTGCTCAGAGCAAGGTATATTCCGCAAAAATAAATTAATTTTCCTTAAGCCAGGCTTTTCAAAGATCAAAATCTTATCATCAGAGGAAATCGCTGGAATAGATAAGTTGGCAAAGGCCAAGATTTAAAATTTGAGAAAGTAAAATAAAGATTGTGGGAAAAAAAAAAAATCTTTATTTTACTTTTTCAAATTTAAAATCTTGGCCTTTGCCAACTTATCTATCCCAGCGATTTCCTCTGGTGATAAGATTTTGATCTTTGAAAAGCCTGGCTTAAGAAAAAAAATTAATTTGAATAAATTGCCTTTTTGCAGAATATATTGTAAACAAAATTATATTTCTCTTATATATATATATATATATCTGTATATATATATATATAAAGTGGTGAACTAAAAGCAAACTTTTAGGAAAGGTAAAACCTATTGTGAAAAGTATACAACTCAATATACAGGATAGAGCAGATAGATATGTAGAAGGATGAAAAGGAATTAGAAAAACAAAAGGCAGATCTTTTTTTCAATTCAGTTGCTCATTTTGGTAGAGATAGAGGTTCTAGGGTCTAGTTGATGGCATTTTAATTTCAGTTTACCATATATCTTAGTTTTCCAGAAAATTGCAAAAAACCTTAAAAATGACCATTGTATAGAGGCATAGCCTTTACAAAAGTAGTGACATTCCATGATAAATGCCAGTATACTGAAATCATATGCCCTTGATAGGGGTAAGATGAAAATTCATATACAGTAAATGTACAAAAGCACGGAAATTCCCAAATTTTTACACTTTTATTGTCATTAAGGGTATGCGAGCACAACAGGGCTATATATTTTACTGGTAGGAATTTTTCTTCAGCGCACCTCACACACTTCATCCACTCATGCATAGAGATTTATACTGTAGTGATGTGATAATGAAATGGTTTGGTTGATATGTAGTCATACCCTTAATTAATGACAATAAAAGTGTAAAGATTTGGGAATTTCCTTGCTTTTGTACATTTAGTGTATATGAATTTTCATCTTAACCCTATTAAGGGAATATGATTTCAGTATACTGGCATTTATCATGGAATATATATATATATATATATATATTCTAACAAATATATTCTCCCTTCAGTCGCATATTTTTGTTTGGCTGGGAGGATGATGTAATGGTGAACGAACTACATACATTGACCCTCCAAATGAGGAGGTAATAACTGAGAGGATGATATCTTGATAAACGAATACTACTCTCCAACCAACTCAAAGGAGGAGTTAATACCTGGAAAGATGATATAATGACAACAGAATAGATAGTACACTACTGTCCTCCTCCTCAAGAGAGGATGGCACTGTGAGGAACGAACATATACTATACCCTCCGAAGACGAGGTAATGCCTAGGAGGAATGTATCAGAACGAATTAAAATATACTATACTAACCCCCAAAGAAATAAATAAAGTAATGCCTGGTAGGTACTACAATACCCCCTCCAAAATAAAGGAGGTAATACCTGAGATGATCGCTCCCTATAAAAGAGAAGGTAATGCCTGCGAGTATAGTATTATGGAAACAGAAAACATACTACCCCCCCCCCCACCACCACCACCAAAAATAAAAGATAATAGTCCCTGTGAAGATGGTCTTATGACAACAGAACGGATACTACATTACCTCTTGTGAGGATTATCCCCACCCCCTTGAAAATGGGGGTAATTCCTTGGAAGATGGTCTTATGACAACAGAACCGATACTACACTACCCACCCCCATTAAAAAATAATGGAATAATAAAGTAAATAAGATTGTTTTCATTCATTTAAAAATGCCTAGTCATAAAAACATTATTTTTATAGTTCCTTGGCCAAGATGACAAAACTATTGTGCATGTATAAGAAATATGACAATGCAAATTACAAATCTATATTACATATTACAAAATATTAACTTATTAGAAACTGTTTAAAAAATAAATTAGGAATACCTAAAGATGTTTTAGAGTGTTTTCAGATTATGGTATTATAAACTGTTATGTTATATCAAAGAATTAAATAACCCTAATCCGTTTCGATGTTAATATAATTAGGATAGGTGAAAAAAAACTTTCACATTTATTCATTTAGATATATATGTATATTTTTACATTTAATATATAAAGAAAAGTCAATTAGATTCTCGACTTTAGATCTATATATAGTATTGCATCTGACAAATCGATATTTGCTTTTGACTAGCGATCACTTCCTTTTTTTTCCTTGCAGCGTGTTTACATTAAAAAAGATACAGCAATAAATTAATTTCATTTCAAATTTAATTTTTTCTAAAAACGGCAATTTCTAATTCCTGCTCCCAGCTCTAAACCACATATTACTATTTTTTATTTTGTAATTTGGTTAAGTATCAATGCTTAAGTTAAAAAAGAAAATAAAGTAAAACTTTCTTTACTTAACCGGTGTTACCTGAGAATATTTGTACTTACAATTTTCTTGATAATTATATTTTAAAATCCAACAGAGATTAATAATCCCCTAATATTTTTTGTATGATGCCAAAAAGCAATGAAGCAGATTTGTCGAGGAAAACTTTGTTTTTTGTATAAACTGAACTTTTTATGTTTATTTAAAATAAAAATGATCTTACCATGTTAAAAATAATTAATGAAAACTATTTAAAACACGTTTGTGGACATCATAAGATATCAGATTTATCAAAGTGGGAAAAAATATAACATCATTACTTTTTTGAATTTAAATATCTTGACCCGAAAATAGTTTAATAATACTCATAGTTTATAATTGTTACGATCTGGACATGTAGTATATGCTATGATAAGAAGGCGGAAAGTCTGTGTTTCTCTCAGTAATCGACGTGTTAAATATTTTAATCGGCCATTTTGTAATTTTCGAATTTGAGAATTACCCCACTCTGACGAAAGAATTAATCTTGTTTGTAAGGTTTAAATGTACAATAAGTATCGTTGCTCCTAATAGTTCAAAAGCATTTTTTTTAAATTTGTAAAACTATGCTGTTTATTTAATTGGAAATGTTATTGTTTTGATTTAAAGCATCTGTAAGTGAACGATTTTTTGTTTTATTGGTATCAATGGGCACATTTTTGCATTATGTAAGTGAGAAGTATAGTTTTGGTTTGAAATATGTTTGAAAAATAAAAATAACATCTGTGTTTTTGGTTGCAAGAGAATAGTAATTGGTTTGTTTGTAGTTAAACTGATCATAAGAAAGATCCAGTATGCAGGCTTGATAAGTACATGATAGACATGAAAGGCCGTTTCTAATATTGTGTCAAGACAACATTTTAATTAGGTATTATTAGTGAAATTCGTTTACATACTATTGTGAAATTAAGTCAATTCAAGAGATAGTAAGTTAATATTTATTGTACAGGGTGGGCCAAAATAAGGGTCCTATCTTTAAATTTGAATAACTTGAATTTGAATAACTTCCACAAAATAAAAGTTAAACTCACCAAACTTTATGTGTGTGTAGACTGACCCTTCCGATATTTTTTGAAATAAACAAAACAAATTTTAGCCGAAAAACACTTCTTAAAACTTACAAAAACTAAAGTATTGTTTTTTACACTGTTTTGAGTTTTTTAAGCAAAAATAATGTTTTCTAAATGAGGGTACGTTCCTTAGGGCTAATACGGCTCATGCTTGCTTCGGAAGGGGTCCTTTACTTATTCTAAAAAAAAAATCAAAAAAAATCAATAAATAAAAAAGTTATGAATTTTTAAAAATAGGACCCTTATTTTTGCCCACCCTGTACAATATATAGTTTAATTGAAATGAGACACAAGTAGAGCAATGTAGTAATTTGTTTTTATTAATTTTTTTAAGCGGTTGGAGCTGTTTAGGTTATCATGGAAAACTACCACATTCTAAACATCTTCTTAGCCGAAAGAAGTATTTTTAAAGAAGCCGAATCGAATTACATTTTTAGTGTAAAAAACACGGTGCAAGAATTAAAAAAAAGAAGAAATCCCTAGTCAGAATCAAATATCGATTTATCAGATTCAAAGCTATATCTGTCAAAATTTAAGAATCTGACTGACTTAATTTTACATATTAGATATCCACACACACACACATATATATATGGAATCTGAAATAAGTCGGAATGGTGAAATAGGAGATCAACAAAAGCAAATAATTGAAGACAATATATGCAATATTTTTCTTCAAAATATTTATCTATTTATAAATGTTTCAAAGAAAAATATCGCATATATTGTCTTCAATTATTTGTTTTTGTTGATTTCCTATTTCACTGGTCTGGCTTATTTCACATTGCATACAGTCTTATTATATATACTTATTTACCAACAATGCTTCAAGCAAACTACCATACTCTCGTTTCGGAATTTTTGAGGATTGATGAGAACAGTAGTTCGAATAATCCAATATCATACAATATTTGCATTTTGTGATTTTTTGGTGATATTCTTGATGCGTCGAGAAAGCTTTCTGATCTCCAGTGATAGCCGATATAATATGTTTCCTAGTGTTTTTGATTCGGCCATCACTCGAGTGCTTTCGACCTTCGTGGTCGTCATCAGGAGTAGGTTTTTATTTTTAAAAAGACTTAAGTTGATGTGGTTTTTTATAATTTTCGTGAAGGTTTTGTGAAGGTTTTTGGTAGGAGAGGGAGACTTAAAGAAAAGAAAACGGTGTGGTTGAGTCTATTATTTATTTTTTAATTTGTGTATTTATTTTTTGTTTAGTTATATTATTATTTTTTTATATTTTATTTTATTTTATTCATGTATTTATTTATATTTGTATATTTATTACTTTATTATTTTTAATTATGGAATATGTTTAATATGTTAGTACCGGTATTAAAAGATATTTTGTTAATATTGGGTTGTTTCTTTTTAATAAATATTGCTTCTAGTATTTTTAGTCAATGTATGCAATTATTTTTATGTATGATTTAGATGTTAGCTGTTAGTATTTTTCATATATCGGCCGACTGTAGTGTTTTGCTATGTGAAGTGATGTGGTGTTGAATGGCGTTGGTGCCAGATAGATGATAGGTAAGAGAGAGTTGTTGTTGTGTGGCCAATATAGGTACTATATATTTGTTCTGTTTGGTTCGTGAAATATATTATCTAACTTTATATATATGCACCCCTATATGTTAAAATTTACAAAAGAAAAATAATGTACCCATGTTACTCACCGTGTTGCCTCGAATATATATTCCAAAATTCATAATGATCCGTCCATTAGTGTAGGAGATTATCCTGTACATAAAAATATATATATATATAAATATATACACATGTGTTTGTGCGTTAGAATTTTTCACCCATAATTCTACGCAATTATGCACAGTGTAGAAAAAATGCACCAATAGAACTGTGCGTAATAGTTAAATGAAACCAATCATCTAATAAGAAAACAGAAAAAAGGAATAGTAAATTAATGAGAGCTCGTTTTTGAAAGGAATATGCAAATTAGTTATACTTTTTGAAGTCGCTTGCATATCCCCGACTGAGTATATTAAGAAGTTGTTTTTACTTTTTAAATAGAAAATGAGCTTTTAATATCAATGTCAGTGCGACAAATAACTCAACTTTATATGCATCGATACTTAAAAGATATATAAATCAAGGGAGGCGCGATAGCGCTCTATCCCATAATAGACTTCAAAAACGACCTATGCTAGAAATCTCATTTCTTTGATCAGTCATAACTCAAAAACCAATAAACCAAATTAGTTAAAACTTTGCACAAAATTTTCATTTGATAGGTTCTATAAGTGTGTAGAATTTCAGCATCATTAATCAAGGCAACCCAGAGATCCAGAAAGGTCAGGAGTGATTTTGTGTTATCCGTGTGTACGTACGTACGTGTGTGCCACCCTGTATCTCATCAACTATTTGATGGATTCAGCTGATTTTTGGCAGAGATAGAGGTTCTAGGGTTTAGTTGATGGCATTTTAATTTCAGTTTACCATATACCTTAGTTTTCTAGAAAATTTAAAAAAAAACTTAAAAATTACCATTGTCTTGAGGCATAACCTTTACAAAATGAAAAATGCCAGTATACTGAAATCATATGCCCTTAATAGGGTTAAGATGAAAATTCATATATACTAAATGTACAAAAGCAAGGAAATTCCCAAATTTTTACACTTTTATTGTCATTAAGGGTATGACTACATATCAACCAAACCGTTTCATTATCACATCACTACAGTATAAATATCTATGCATGAGTTGATGAAGTGTGTGAGGTGCACTGAAGAAAAATTTCTACAAGTAAAATACATAGCCCTGTTGTGCTCGCATACCCTTAATGACAATAAAACTGTAAAAATTTGGGAATTTCCTTGCTTTTGTACATTTAGTGTATATGAATTTTCATCTTAACCCTATTAAGGGCATATGATTTCAGTATACTGGCATTTATCATGGAATGTATATATATAGTGTCACGAATGCCGCCGGTCGGGACCACCGAAAGACCTTACGTGACAATGATAAAAAAAAAGTTTTAAAAAAAGTTTTTAAAAAGTCCGGAGTGGCTCGTATTATCCCAGGTTCAAATAAAACGTGATATGGGATGGGGATTTCTCCAATATAAAATACCGTCAGGAAACAAACAAAAGATACGAAGAAACGACAAAAAGACATTAGGACTTAAATTTATATTCATTTATTTAATGAAACTGTATACTAGAAAAAAGGGGAGTGTATCTATAAAACAAAACGAAATAAAACATCAAAACAAAAGTATATTCTTAAGAAGAGGGGGGATTGTCTATCCTATCCCTATAGTAGCAGGATTCATTTCTACACAAGAAATATACACATATATAACAGCCCTAGGGGGCGAATGTCCGTGAAGAGATATTCAGGTTGTTACTTACAACTGGGTGCATTGTTCGATTTAGAGTAGATATTTCCGGCATGTCGTCGTAGATGTACCTCCTTGCACATGTAGTTTTGAAATACATTTTTTTCTCAGGAAAAACAATTCCTGGCTGGTTACTTTTTCTCCGCTTAGTTCAGCGGGTCGTCTCGCCCGAGCCGAGAGCGGCTATAATTCCATTTTCAACAGGCTCGTCTCGCCCGAGCCATGGGCGGCTATAATTCCATTTTCAACAGGCTCGTCTCGCCTGAGCCGAGGGCGGCTATAATTCCATTTTCAACAGGCTCGTCTCGCCCGAGCCGAGGGCGGCTATAATTCCATTTTCAACAGGCTCGTCTCGCCCGAGCTGAGGGCGGCTATAATTCCATTTTCAACATGCTCGTCTCACCCGAGCCGAGGGCGGCTATAATTCCATTTTCAACAGGCTCGTCTCGCCCGAGCCGAGGGCGGCTATAATTCCATTTTCAAAAGGCTCCACTGCGATACTGTAGTCGCACATCGGTCGTCTCGCCCAAGCCAAGGGCGGATATAATTCCATCTTCAAATTCCATTTACAAAAGGCCCCTGCCTTTCCTCGCGACTTTCTTGTCGACGGTTGTTCATTTCTTCCCCGTTCAGCGCAGAGGTACTCGGGAAGACTGACTATAGTTGTCCTCAAAATATGTCCGTCTTAACCCGGCAGCTAACATACTTGCTTGCCGGCATCCTTCGTCCTCTGTCTCGCGTTAACTCCATGTGTCTGTTCTTCTTCGCGTGCGGCTTCGCGTGCGGCTTCGCGTGCGGCTTCGCGTGCGGCTGAAGTTTTTTTTGTCTTCACTCTCTCTTTTTATCTCTTTTCCTGACGTCATTCGAGTCGCATTATTATAATTTCTCGGTCGTGTATAAATATGCAAAAATGAATCCCATCTCTCTCCGTAAACCGGAGTCGTGAGTTCGAATCCCGATAGCTCTCCCTACATTTTGTAACAATAGTTATGATTGATGTTAAATGCTGTTGAAGCCAATGCCAAAGTATAGTCATATGCAGCTTGCACAACTTGTAATGATTTGCAAAAATAATATCAAAAGCAAGATGTCAGGCAGAGCTGCAGGGAGTACATCATGGATAATTTCCTTTTCCGGGTGACCAGCTGCATGCTCAAACCACCGAAGATGACACAGCAGCACAGATAGCAAAAACCTTTGGGGCTAGTTAATACCAAGACCAGAGCGTCCGAGTCTAGGCCATTTTTGAGGATAGCTTGTTTTCTGATCAGCTCTAGGAGGTCCACCTTCCCAGGCTTTACCTTCTTTTTTTAAGAAGGGGTTAGTTTATTGCTAATCGCCTACCGTGGAATGCCGATGAGGCTGCCAAGATCATTTTTGTTCAGCCAGAGTGCTTTTCCTCTAGAGTTCTTGTTTCAGATCTCGCTTTCCAACCTTGTGTCACATCTTCCCGCCATGGGAGGGATATAAACAAAGCAAGAACTTACACATTTAAACGTCTGTGAAAGAGAACTGGCAACACATGGCCAGTATGGCAACAATGTAGAACGCGACAGAGCAGTTGTTGTTAAAGACCTCCAGCTTTCATTAATCGACTACCCTCATAAGCCATGTTTCACATGCATATAGGAGAATCATCCGGACAATCACTTGGTAGATACACCCTTTGGTTCCCTTTGATATCTCCCAGTTTCACAACAGTAACTACTAGAGGTGCACTATGATGTATCCAGCAACACTCTACATGCTCCAAACTAATGCTGTCTAATGTGAGTACCCACCAGTCGTCTATATTGCTCAGGGTGGACAGCACTTTAGTCTTGGGTATGTTGATTGCCATACTCATAGCCCATACTCTGTCAAGTGCAGTTTGTACCTCTTCGCTGTTGACCCCGATCAGGATGGTATCATCTGCGTACACCTGGTCAGACATCCTTACACCTTGGTTGACTGCGAAAAGAGGTGCAGAACATATCCTGTGTTACCTATACAACAAGCCCCCCCCCCCCAGGTGCAAATGGTATTCCAACATGTACAAATCAGCATCAGATCTGTTTGCCCAGTGGGTGCGTTAGGTCTTCAATGCTGTTTGGTTCTCCAAGAAATTCCCTAGCAACTGGGGGTTGAGCGATTCATTTGCCTTTCTTCAAGAAGGGGGACAGGAAACGCTGTTCAAACTACGGGGCTATCAGCCTCATTGATGTGGCAGAAAATGCCTCTACAGTGCTCCTTTTGAAGAGGTTACAAGAGACTTTGTGTTTTGCAAACTCACCCGTCTTGCTGGATCCATCTGGGTAAGGGGGGCATTGACCAGATCTTCAATCTTCAATGTATGCTAAAACAGTACTAGTCTCACAAATAGACAACGGTCCTATGCTTCAATGACTTTGCAGCGGCTTTTGACTGTTGACAGAGACTCTCTTTAATGCACTATGCAGGCGTATGACAGACTTGCAAAACTGCTCCTGCTGGGCCATAACCAATTGACTCCTAGTGATGTTAAATTAGAAAACTTGTATTTCTTATAAAATATCTAATTTATTGAAGAGATACTAAAAATTCACTGATTTTTGTGATAAAAATCATATTGGTTTGTTTATAAAGAGTAGTCTCCTATCATTGGCTGTGTATTATAGTTTCCATGCGGGTCTGGAGATAGGAGCATGCACTTCCTAGTTCCGGCACTGCCTATATATGTGGTTCTTGCATTCTTTTATTACATTTGGATTTTTTTTTATTTCATAGATATAAATATTATTTTATCATTTATTTCACCTGCCCCTTTTAAATGCATGGTTTATTCATACAGTGTTTTATGGTTATTTGCTCAGTAATTTCACACCATTCTTTTAATTCCTTCTGTCATTATTTTTCTCTCGATTCTTTTTCTACCAATCTACCAAAAAACAATGTATTTTCTTTTCACCCTCAACAAAATTATTAGATTATTTCTTGGTCGAAACCTCTGAAATGAATGAATGAAGAGGAACCGATCATTGACCAAATACTTAGTTGATGGCTGGTGCAGTTGCAAACGCATTCTTTCCTTGTTTGAACTCAGAAAGAAAAATCATAAAAAAAGTTCTTTTTTGTCCATGCTGTTGCTATGTCTGATTAATATAATCTGTAAAAGCAGTCAATGAAAATCTTGAAAACTTTCAGATAAACATCTGCTTTATGTAAAATGCCATGGTATATTTGCGCCATTCACATAGCTTTATTTGTTGATGAGTGTCAACAATCAAAAAAACATTTCTGGACAACGTAATAAAATACCCATTTTTAATACAGCATTCATTTCTGTTTTATTTCTTGTCGTTATCAATTTCTTCATCTATTTTTCAAGTTTTTCTGTTTTCTTTTTTCTTTTTACCTTTAAATAACTTTCCACTCACACCATCCTCCCTCAACTTGCATTATTTTACTCTTTCTTTCTATCAAAGTCTTTTGTGTTGTTGTTGTAGTTGTTGCTTTTTTATTCTAATTTGGAGAGCTTTCAGGTTATGTGAAAGGAAAACCTATTCTGTGTCTTTACTTTTACCCTATATTAGTGTTTCTTATTTCTTTCATCTATCATTCTTTATTTTTTTCTTTGCATTACCTTGATTGATATTTTTTCTTGTTTTGAGGTCTATCAGGTTTGTCAAATATAGCTGTTATTTATCTGTTTTATTATTATTATTATTATTATTATTATTATTATTATTATTATTATTATTATTATTATTATTATTATTATTATTGTTGTTGTTGTTGTTGTTGTTGTTTTATGTTCTTTTTGCTGATTTTCCATCCATCTCTCTTTTATCTGACTTACATTCATCCATTCTCTATCTTTGAAGACCCTTCCAGTTTAGAAATATCTTTATATGGGCACCAAACTTCATTTTTAAACATTGAGATTTGCTATTTTACAGAAAGATGATAGGTACAAAGAAAAAGGTGAAGAAGAGTTTTGCTTTCTTTTCTTTTTCCCTTTCTTTTTATATCCTCTTCGGGAATCATGTAACGTTATATGAAATGAAAAAGAAAGAAAATTTCATTAATTCTCTCTTTTATTTTTAGTTTTTGTCTCCATTTTTCACAGTATATTGAAATTTGTGTTTTTTTTCTCTCAATTCAAACTAGTCAACAAAAGATAAATATTTTTTACCTAATTGTTATTTTTTTTGTTTTATCTTTCAATATACATTTTCCCTTTTTCCAGTGCATATTTTATTCATCTACTCTGATTTTTATCTTTCACATCTATTATAAGGAAGGCGAGGTGCTAGGAAACTACTCTTTATTAACAAACCAATGCGTCCATTTCTTTTAATCTCTACAAATCAAAGAATTATACAATTTTAATGAAATTCTCTGCATCTATTCAATAAATCATTAATCTTATGTAACATGTATTTGAGATGTGCCTTAAGTGTTATATAAAGTTTATCAATATAAAAATTAAGACTATTAAATATTTGGTGTTTACTTTAAGGCAGTGGTTCTTAACCTTTTTTCTCCAATTCCCCACTATTTAGTGAGCCAGCTCTCCATTCCCACCACAGTTATCACATGGAAATAAATACATACGAAAAGATTCGTTATGTTTTTTCTAAATATATTTGGCCTATATCAGCGTCTCTCCGATGTTATGTGGCTTCTTCGCCGCCAGCAGAGAAACAGCATACGATGCATGTAATATCGCTTTCGACTCAATTTGAAATTTTCCGCCCTGATCCATTCTAATTTTCTTCAAGCATTTTGCCTTCAATTCAAAAAACTGCCTCTCCTTGCCAACGAACTCGGGGTGTACATTGGAGAAGTGCTTCTTCGGTTGATGGGGTTTCATCGAATCATTGCTGAGCGTTTTATGGATGTAATGTATTAAATTTTGAAGCAGTGGTTCTTCTGTCCGACCGGTCATTACCCACTTGGCAACTCCGCCATTCCCCACAGGTGTACATTGGAGAAGTGCTTCTTCGGTTGATGGGGTTTCATCGAATCATTGCTGAGCGTTTTGTGGATGTAATGTATTAAATTTTGAAGCAGTGGTTCTTCTGTCCGACCGGTCATTACCCACTTGGCAACTCCGCCATTCCCCACAGGTTAAGAACCACTGCTTTAAGGGAAGTAATTATAGAAAAGAGCATTAGTAACTTATATATGTTAATGTAAACAAATATGGAAGATTATTACAGATTCAAAAAGATGACAGTTAACAACATTATGTTGTGCATGTGTGCTGTAGCAATAATGCACGCATGTAATAATATTAAAGCAAACTAAATTTCAAAGAGAAATCTAAAAAACAAATGAAGTCTTGATGAATATGTGTTACTTTGGTAAAAGTGAAACTCGAATACCAAATTATAATAGGAACAGCTGTCTTGAAAATCCATGTTTTGTTTTCGTACCTATTTTTCTTTCTTAAGTAAAAACGAAAAAAAAGTTCGTTAGAATATCCTCGTTTTTATTTCTTACCTTTGTTTTTCTCCTAAGTAAATAAAAATAAATGAAGGTTTTTATCATAGCTCGATGTTAAGAAATGAAGAGAGTGGGGAAAAGGATGAAGGGTTTAATAAGCGTTAAACTAACAAGTTATAGGCAGGGCCGGCGGGACAGTTATAAAAGTGGGGGGGGCTTCTCCTAAAAAGTGTGGGGGGCGGTTAAACACATGCATATCAACTTAATTATTGATGACCGTAAAGTGTGGGGGGGGGGGTAAATAAAAAAGTGAAGGGGCTGGAGTCCTCCTGCCCCCCCCCCCGCTCCCCGCTCCCGGTGCCGCCGTCCATGATAGATGATATCAATTGTTCAAATTCTCAAGTCATTCTATACGATAACGCTGAATGCTGGGATAGCCGTAATGTTTTTATCTGTGGATGCTTTGAATTTTAATAAACTGAATTACGTCAAATAAATGTGAGGTGTTTGCTTTATGTTAAATAATTAGCAATGCACCTTTTTACACCATTCGTAAGGTATATGTGTTAATGTGAGAGAATGTGAAACATTATTACTATAATGTTGTCCTGTAGCATTTACAACCAGTGAAGCGAAAAATATGTATCTTCTTCTATATAAAGTAGACTTGTTTTTCTCCCTGTAACTTTGACTACACTAGAAAAATAATCAAATGCATCACAGGCTAAACTGATCCGTTCTGCAAACTACCCAGTTCCCCTTGTGTGTTCCTACAAAATATAACGTTACTGCAAATCCATTCTCTAATTATTACATTTTATCCTGGAAAACTTACTCGCACAAAAATAACTTACAAAGAGGAGGTAACTCACCCTTTCACTCACTCTAATTTTTCTACTAATCCTTCCACCTACAACACCATGTGATTTCTTTACATAGGCAAAATTTTCACAAATCATTGGTAAATTATAGAATAACAAAATAGTATTCTTTCATTACTAATCAATTTTATTACTGCATTACGATACACAGAAATAGTTTAAAAACGAACACACAGAAAAGCATAATTCATTGTGACAACATGGCGACGATAATCAAGACATCGTAAGGTATTTTTCCACGATTTTAAATGATCATTTTAAACTAATGCTCATTTACTCCATCCAAATACTTATTCTAATGATTTCTTCTTTCTCTAATCCACACACAGAATGACTTCTTCATCTGTCACGTTAGCACATGGGATACTAATCATGTAGTGTTAAAATATCAGTGTAATGTTTCAACGTCTTTTTAGTTTTGGGGGCTCTGAATACCAACTGCTTTAAAAACATTGATGGGGTAATTTGGGTCAGTTAAAGTAAGACTCATAAAAATAAGCAATAAATCTTTTCATACTCAAAACTTTATTTAGTAAAAGTAAGACTCATAAAAATGCTATTAGTAATTAAATTATTGATATTATATATGTACCTTAGCCTAGTCTACTGAAATTTCCATGATACTAAGGATACATGATAAAATTTGAGGGGTTGCAATATATGAAAACTCAGATGATATCATCATCATCATCATCATCATCATCATCATCATCATCATGAGATGATGAATGGGTATCAATAGTATCTAATTTAATTTTTTTTACCATTGCATCTTTCATCGCATTAACAAGTCTTGATCTACACACTTTGTAACTTTATCATTTTCATATTGATATTAAGTCATCATTTTAATTAAAAGCAAAAGAGTATATGCATATTGTAGGTATGTATATACAAGGTGTGTGGAAAATCGATGGCATAACTTTGCGATTATGTTCTATATGTATATGTATAGATCGAGAAATACTTGGTTTTTTGAATTATAGACCATTGAAACAAATACTGATCAACATTCTTTATTGTAAACATCTAACGCGTACAATGTGTGTAATAGTGCACTGTTATTTCTACGTATGGGATAAATAAACATTATCTATGTGATAGGATCACAGATAAAATAAGCCTGGGCCTGGTGCTGCCACAGGCATAAACAAAACCATGAAAAAATGACACCAAATATAAAAGCCGTCGGGATCAGAAGAAAAGTCCGAGCATCATGATCAGCAGGGGCTTCTTTGATAGCCAACATGGGGGACCCAGTCGGCATCTTGTGAATGGTGGTCTTTATCAGAATACAGCATATCAAATACAAGTAAATAAATATGATCAGTTCAAACTGAAGACCATAGAGAAGAATAAACGGACTACAAAGGAAACTAAACTACTAATGGAGATCTATTACAAAAGCAATCGCTACACAAAGAGGCTCCTTTACACGTAGAGAACATAATCCGGAAATTATACCATCAATTTTCAAAAAAAACCTACAGAGTCTATAATCTAATAGGTCCATCACTATCCACCAAGCTCCATCGCGGCAGTGTTGCATCCTTGTGCTTGTTTTACAAGTACTTCGATGGAATGTGCTCCGATGAACTTGCTGCTCTGGTGCCCCCTCAACATAAATACACTTGACTAACTCGACAATCAGCTAAATCCCATATATTCACTGTGGAGGTCCCCAGATGCCGGAGAGCCTTCTACTCTAATAGCTTCTTTCCTTGAGCTGCTGGCTTTTAGAACTCCCTCCCTGCTCCCTGTTTCTCCGACTGTACCGACATACAGAAATTTAAAACTAATGTCGATTTTTCGGTTTCATTTTGTTTAATCAGGAACAGGAAATTTTAAACTAATGGTAACACGCATCTCGCTGCACAGCTTCCAATGTAGGATGACCCCCCTAAACTTTCACCCTAATTCTCAGTAGCCCCTTATATCTACAGTGACACCCTGCTTTGTTTGGGGTGAACTAAGTTAATATATATATATATATATATATATATATATATATATATAAGGTGAGTCAATGAAAAATAGTTAGACCTGTAAATGGAAACAGATCAATATCTTCAGTTGTTTTTTAAAACTTAAAAAAAAAACTTTTTCCAAATTTTGAATATTGACTGTTCTTATCTGTCAACTTATCAATCACTACTTCCTCTGATGATAAGATTTTGATCTTTGAAAAGCCGTGCTTAAGGAATGCGATTGAAAGAGAAGAAGAATAAATATTTTTATTTACTAAATGCTCCTTGTTCTGAACAACTGAAGATATTGATCTGTTTCCATTTACAGGTCTAACTATTTTTCATTGACTCACCTTATTTTTGCTCTATCCAGTATATTGAGCTTTCTTCATCTCACAATAGGTCTAATTCTCTAAAAGTTATCTTTTAGTTATAAACCTTCATATATATATTTCTTTTTGTTATGATGTTGTCTCTGCATGCCACAAGGTCTTGTGCAGGTGCTTATTTGAAAACTAGATTAATCCTTAGCGTCGGTATACCAAAACAATAATAAAGATTTCATTCTGTTTAGAATATATATATATATATATATATATATATATATATATATATATATATATATAGTTCGCTACTTGAAATACCCGAAACATTAATTTCAAATAATAAACATTTCATTCATAACTTTGTTGTAAACACAAAACAAAATCTTTCTCATTTATTCATATAGATAGATAAACATTAACATTTTGATAATGTCGATACAGATTGATTTATCTTTTAAATGTGACCGTAAAGAAAAAGAACAAGAAAAGAAAAAAGAAATCAATTTTCCTTAAAGAAAGGAACATTTGAATACAAATGCTGAATATTTCTCCGAGTGGGGGGTAAACAATATTACGAAACAAAACAAGTTGTTACATTAAAATCAAAACAATCATTGAATTAAAAAAAACAATAACAAATAATAGTTAATTAATAAAATATCCTTGTTCAAAATTAATATGCAAATTAGTTAACTTTGCGACTGATATCGCATATACATAACCAGTATATAAAAAAGATGGTCGCTTTCTGTATAGTTGAATTAACTTGAAACATACAATTTGAACTTTACCGACATTAGCCGCACGTTTGCTTAAATTCATATTTTTTCTTTTCTGTTTTCCGGAAATAGATATTAGAAAACGATTTCTGCTTCTTACTAGAAAATGTAACTAATTTGTTATTGCTTGAAAAACGATGACTTCTAAGGCTTCACACTGCCGATTACAAAGCTATTCTATCTGTACTTCAAAAAGTAGTTATACAAGGAAATTAAAAACTAAAAAAATTTCAAAACGAAACTTTTAATATCCGACCGAAAAAAATACTTAAGAAATGAAATCTATCGGAATGCTTTTCATTTTTTAGGATACATAAAAGTTTAAACAAAAAATAATGTATTGTTCTGTGAACCTTCTAATTTTCAAATGAACGTCGAAACATTTAAACTTTCAACTGAAATATCGTTTCTGGCTTTAGAATCCTCATCTAATACTTGTACAAATAAATATTCAAATAAGTTTACCCTAACAAATTTGCTTACAGTTTACAGTTAACACTTGCTAATATAATCATCAAACTATACCGTGAAATTAAATAAAAATCCGGTAAAAAATAAGTATAAAAAAATGAAACCTAAATGAAAACCCAGTCAATGCCGAGAGAGAACAAATAAAATATCAGAAGAAAATGGAAACAGAAAAGTTTGGGCTAGAAGAAAAATTAGAAGAACAAGAAAAAAATTTCAAGAAAGGCAACTGGAACAAATGAAAAGATTTGAGGAAATGGTTCTTCATACCCAACAGGAACATAAAAAATTATACAAATTATCGAATGAGGGCCAAAATGGTGAAGATGAAAGTGTATTTTCACAAAACACTATTTGAGGCACTATTGATAATTTTAATTACGAAGTTGAAAACTAAATTACATTTCAGACGATATGAGCACATTTATAATATGAACTGTGCGAATTGGACCGATTTAAAAAGTTTCATTTGCTAGTAAGGAAATTTAGTACAGTTGAACATACCAAATTCGTCAATTATATATTTCCACAAAAAAACAGCAACCTTTAGCTCTAAAACGTCTCTTTTTCACAAAAGGTGGAAATTATGAATCTCACAAGGAAAGAAGATGAAGACTACACTACTTTTGCTAGCGTAATTAACAAACACTGCGATGATTTCAAGTCGTCGAAGTGCTAGCAATTTTAAATGTCTTATCTTTGTGCAAGGTTCAGTATTAAATACGGATGCAGAAATCAGAAGAGTTATTAATAAACTAGAGAATGAACCGGGTCTAACACTTCAACATATCGCAGAGGACTGCCGACATTTTTATTATTCAAGACACATTGAACAAAGCGGTATGTCACATATTTAAAAAAAATCTGTAACAAAAAGAAAATTAATTCACCAACTAAATTTGATAAACAAAAGAAAAAATAATTTGTCTCCTAAACCATGTACATTGAACAAAGCGGTATGTCACATATTTAAAAAAAAATCTATAACAAAAAGAAAATTAATTCACCAACTAAATTTGATAAACAAAAGAAAAAATAATTTGTCTCCTAAACCATGTTATGCTTGCGATCAATTGCATTGGGACAAAGATCGTCCATATAGTATGAAAAAATGTTTTAATTACGATCGCATGGGACACAAAAGTACACACTGCAGAGTCAAAAATAAAAATTTTAAAAGCTTTATTAAAATTGCTAAAAGTGATGAAGTTGAAAATATTAGAAAGTTTGTACAAGAAAGAATATTGAATATTGAATCAAAATATTAAAATTCAACTTGACTCTAGCTCAGATTCGTTGATAATAAATCTTCAAATGTTGACAAAAATTGGAAAACCCACTTTAATGAAAACTAAAAAAAAAAGTAGCCAAAAGCGTCACTAGAGAACAAATAAAATTTGAGGGAGAGCTAATAGCTGCAGTTATATTAAAAGGAAAACTTTGAAATTGAAAATAACCTTTTCGGCACGGACTGGATGGAAAAATTTCAATTATGGGATATGACTATAAATTATTTCTGTCAAAATATAAAAACCATAAATGCTGAAGCAGAGAGACTAAAGAAAGAATTAAAAGAATGCTTTTCGGAAGTTTTTTTTCTAGTGGACTAAGAAGATGTAAAATAGTGACTGCCAAGTTTGAATTAAAACCAAATATTCAACCAGTTTTTTTTATTAAAGAAAGGAAATGTTCCATTTGTGCCATTAAATAAAATTGACGAGGACTTAAACAGACTCGAAAAAAATGGGTGTATTATCAAAAGTTGAATACTGCGAGTGGGCTTCAACTACAGTCTACATAAAAAAGTAAAACGATCTGTGTTGGTGCAGATTTTTCCACAGGATTGAACCAGGCACTAAAGGATTGCTAATATTCTCTTTTTATTCCAGAAGAGATATTCGCTAAAATCAACGGAGGAAAACTTTTTTCAAGGGTGGAGTAATGCGTATCTACAAATACCCATGGACGAGGAGTGCGCAAAGCTACTTTGTATAAATACCCATACATTGTGTAACGTCATTAGTGAGCTTCCGGTAACACTCGAAGAAATAAAGGAAAGGGCGCGAGACGACGATTTCTTAATGAACATAAAAAAGGAATAAAAGAAAAACACCAATAAATCTCTAAAGTGTATTCAATCTGTAATGAAGTAGTTATGCACAGCAATCGAGTGATTATTGCTACAACATTACAGAAACGAATACTAAAAGTATTTCATGATGGTCCCCCGTGCATTTTGAGATTGAAAGTCTCATGAAGTTATGTATATTGGACGAGCATGGACAAAAACATTAAAAATGCAGTAAAAAATATGCAACGGTTGTGTTTGGCAGCAAAGACACCTTCTATAAATTTCAGACCCAGGCCAAAATCTGACCGACCGTAGTCTAGGATTCACATAGATTTTGCTGGTCCACTGGGTGGTTTCTATTACGTAATAGTACTGGACAGTTTCTCAAAATGGACGGAAATATTAAAATATAATAAATCAACTACGGAAGTAGCCATTAATTTTTACATGAATTGTTCGCTGGGTTCGGGGTCGTTGACTGTGTTGTATTGGACAACAGAACGCAATTGATGTGAATTTAAAATATCCTGTCAATTTTTTGTAGTGGAGCATATCACGATTGCGCCGTACCATACGAGGAGCAATGGTCAGGCAAACGGTTCGTGGATACGTTTAAAAGAGCGCTTAATAAAGCGAGGGATACACTTATCCGAATGACTATTTAAGAATGTATGCAGGTATATAGGATGACCCCGAATAACAATGTTCCATCGTCCATGATGCCAGCAGAAGCAATGTTTGCAAGGAATATTAAAACGGTGTTTGATAGATTATTACCAACCCATACGAAACCAGGACGTCGAAAAAATGTTACAAAGGGACGCTTCAAAGTTGGAAAAAAGTTTTTTTTAGGATGTTCAAAGACAATAAACCCTACTGGGAAACAGGGATAGTGGATAAACGGATTGGAAACATGCTTTACATGGTAAAAGGACCTAAATTTACCCACAAAAAACACATGGACCAAACTATGAAACGATATTTAGATGCTGTCGACAGTAATACTCCAGAAGACGAATTAATGGATGTCGTGTTCGATACATTTGAGATACCAATCCCGCAAACAGTTTCTGGACAACGAAAATTAAAAATAAATCGTAAGATTACGGAATTCATTGAGATAAGCCTTAAAAGAAAAAGTATTGACTCCATACGGAGCAAGGCTCAAAAGAAGGATGTGATGGTGATCTACCCTATTTCGGGAATATATGGACTCTTCCAGACACTATGTATAGAGCTTACAACAAAGTGTGGTCACAGTCTTTCTGTAACATACTATTCTATACTTCTGCAAATACACACTCTTGTAAATATTCCACCGTATTGTCTTATTTATTATCGACCCTTCAAAGCCACAACATTTCTAGAGAAAATGGTGCTCCAATATTTTTCTGCTGTGGACACTTTAACCACATTACCCAGATTTTCAAAGAAAATATTAGTACAACTTCCCAGCGAGTAACTGTATGTGTATTTAATAATTTTAGAACCTTTTTACTATCGTTACTCTTATTAATTTCTAACATAAAATTAGAATGAAATTATAATTGTATTTACAGTTTCACTATAAATCATTTGTATGATTCAATTGCGATCCTTCAATTCATAGTTACTGAATTTGGAAGTATCCCATCTTGTCAAAATAATCGAATTTTCCGGACAGCACAAATGTTAAGATTATTATAAAAATTGAAATATTTACCTGTTTAATATTTTTATGTGGAGGAGCGGTCAATTTGTTATGTAAGTTTGACGTAAATTGACCCCCAGCGGTACAAGGTGACATTCTCTCGCGTAGGTGGTCAATTTACGTTAAACTAATATAGCGAACTGGACCAACACCATGCCCGTCTAAATATTAAACAGGTACGTGTTTCAAAAAAGGTTTTATAATCTCAAAAGTTTTGGTTTAATCGAGTGTACCGTAAAAAAAGGTAATGTGCGTAAGTGATTTTCAGCATAAAATTTGTTTTCAAAAAATTCCCTACCCATGTAAAATTGACACCCTAAACATTTCAGAATTGTCAGGCGGAAGTAATTGGTTTTTATTTTAATTGTATTTAGCATAATTTCATTTAGTTACGAACTTACGATTGCATTTTCATTCACCCAATTTTGTGAGACATACATTTCAATATTTTCTTAGAAGGTATGACACCGGGTGTGGGGGTTAGATGTGTCGGTAATGTGGACACCACGTCGTCTCCACACGTTGTTTGTTAGAAATGAACATCAAAGCGGGTTACTTTGTAATTTTCGAAGAGAAAAGAACTAAAAAAAGGGGGGGGGGCAGTTTTCTGTTCCTTTTTTTCTTCTTTCTTTTCTCTTTACAGTATTTTCATTTTAAAAATAATAAGTTACTTACTAGTCTATTAAAAAATAACTTAAAACGCCCCGTTCAACTATGTTTAATTGTTTATGAAAAACCCCCAAAACATTTTGTCAACTTACGACGAACTACTGCAAATCGGCTTTGTTAAAAAAAAAAATCATTATTTTTCTCACTAATTTAAATCAATTACGGGAAAACATTTGAGAAAAAATAGTTAGAAAGATCTAATCGTGTAATGCAGCCCCTCCCCATGATATTTTTACTTTTGCAAAAAAATATATGCACACATGAGGTTCTATGATAATCCGAAAATTAAAAAAAAAAAAGAAAAAAACTCTATATCTAAATATTAAAAACATTTAAGAGAATCGGAATCGGTAATTGTATCGGAATCAGGAATTTAGGACAGACAGAATCGGTAATTGTATCGGAATCGGGAGAAATATTGGAATCGTCCCATTACTAGTGTCGGATTTTTCGTGGGTGTTAACGAAAACCGCTCTAAACAAAAGTCATGTTACCTAGGACAATTATCACACAAAAAAATTATAACAAGAGAGAAGGAATGGACGAGTACAAGATGTTCATAAAAGTTAAAACAAAGTTTTATTTACAAAAAAAGGTAACTTGGACTGCTTTTTTTCCAGAGCTGGAATAAATAAATTATTCCTAGATAACGTACAAAAAAAATACAAATCAAAAAAATACAACATCAGGATTTCTTAACATTAAAGTTAGATACAACAAAAATATACACAATCTTAAAAATCAAATAGTCTCTTATTTTTTCTTTACACCAAAGTTACAATCAAAAGTAATAAAATTGACAAACCGTGCTGAATGCCGACATAATTTCCATGGTAAAATAATCTTTTTTTTTATTTTATCAAACGTCTGTCACAAAGTTCCTTTTTTCCTTTTTCTTTCCTTTTCTTCTATAATTTTCTTATAGCAAACCCAACGTAAGAAATACGTCACTAGAACAGTTCAAATTTCAAATAAACATAATACTTGATTTTTTCACAGTTTGTCCCAAATAGCATCACACGCGATCATGTGAGGATCCAATTTTCAAAGTTATCGCTTTCAAATCGATCTGTGTTGCAAGGACGATCACACTTTACGATTCTTAATCTCTGATTCAGAATCTTCTCAACAGCAAAGTATTCCAGTTCCCGGGAGCTAAGCTCTTCAACATAGGCAATTTCGTGCCCGGGGATATTTTTATCTCGTTCAAATTCTCCATAATTCTTCATTCCAAGTCTCTGACCTGAAACATCTTCAAAGGGAAATATTCGTTGACCGAAGGAAGAATATTTCATACATAAAAGGCAATTCTTGCCAAGAGATACTCTATTTCTTAAATTTCTTCAAGTAGAAATTCTTCTCAAAATTTAACGTCCCAACTATGGACGGAGAAACAGTTTTTACAGTTGTCGACTGTCAGGCGCCCAAATCTGTTCTGATTAAACTTCGCGCCAATATCAAATCGAGACAAAACCAATGCATCATTTCTAAAAATAGAAACCACGTGACACAAAATGGCGTCAACCTAACCCAACTCCTACGCAAAATAATCCATGTGACCTTCAACCTGGCACGTAAGCAAAAACTGAAAGCCTTCACCCTCAAACGGTTTCAAACAAAGGGAAGTAACCCATGACTTACTAGAAAATATATCGAAATTTCCACACTAGTTTTAATCGCCTTTGCAATATGAGTGTAAGTAAAAAATAAGTAATTCAACTGTCAGACGCTATTTATTTTTTAATATCGTATAAGTTGCTAAAAATCGCTATTTTTCAGAAAACGAAATAGTAATGAGATGAAGTAATAAAGAAATGGTGCTTTAACCGCCTTTACAATATGAGTGTAACTAAAAAAAAAATGTAACTGTCATAAGTTATTTATTTTCTAATATTGTATCAGTCGCTACATTTGTTATTCTTCAGAAAACGAAATAGTAAGGCGATGAAATAATAAAGGGAACGCGTTTTAACCGCCTGTGCATTATGAGTTTAATTAAAAAAGAATAATATATAAGTTAGTTCTCCTTTCGTCGAAACCGAAACTGTAGCATGCCACTGTCATTGCGTCGTTGAAAGATTTTAGTTTCCATTGTGTATAAGCTGTTTTATCGGTGTTAGGAAGAAATTAATAATAGAAATAATTTATTTATTAGCAAATAAACATTTAAAGATGTTAATTTCAATTGTATAATTTTTTGTTATACCGCATTCATGAATGACGTCGGTTTGAACAGAGGCGCTAGTTGAACGGGTAAAATAATGCGTTTGATTTCCGAGTTATTACAACTTGCTAACTATGCATTTAAGAAAAGAAAAGAAAAATGTTAAAAGGTGGAGTTATCTCCCTTGATTTATTTATATTGGACATCTTTCTCTCCCAGCTTTCTTCCCCTATTGACTTGTTTTGTCCGCGTTTCGCGTAGACAATTAAACTTGCTATAACTTATTGTTTTTAATGTTTATTTTTTATTTATTTATTAAAACATGGTTTTAAGTTGTTTAAGAGCAATGACCCCCCCCCCCGTCGAAACCCATTTCACTATAACTAATAAGTGACCATACATTAGAACTGTTTTTTTTTTCAAATACAAAATATATACTTATCTTATACATAAAGTAAAGTGAGATTTTCCCCCTATTTGTCTGATCGGTATAGTTTCATAAATCGAAGCTACATATGGAATTCTGTTTCGTATATGATGTAGTCTGATTATTGGTGCTGTTTTGTTTTGTCAGCATTAATGTAGAGGTCAATCTCACTGGCCGTTTGTTTGATAAGATATAAAAGTTTGCTAGCCCCTCAACCGTGTCCGACAACAAGGCAAGGTTATCTGAGTAATCCTCGTCGACTATTTTCTATGCTTGATGACGTGAACCTGCTTTTTCAAGAGTAAACCCTACATCAGCAGATGCCCACAGGATGTAATCTAGACACAAGATGAAAAGGAAAGGAACAAGTATATGTCTCTCAGGACCGGCGGGACAGTTATAAAAGTGTGTGTGTGTGTGGGGGGGGCTCTCCTAAAAAGTGGAGGGGGGCCGGTTAAGCACATGCATATATAACTTCATTATTGATGACCGTAAAGTGGGGGGGGGGGCCAAGTTAAGAAGTGGGGGGGGGGGCTTGAGACCCCCTGCCCCCACCCCGGTGCCGCCGTCCATGTCTCTGCAAGACCCCCACAACAACGTTGAAGAACTCCTTATCCCCATAAAAAAATTGGACCATTGCGCGACAGTTGTTATACAGCTTCATGATAGTTGATAATGATTCTTACAGGATCTCATACGTTAACATGATCTTAAGCTTGCCGCAATAGATGGAATAGGAGGCTTTGGAGAAATCGACAAATACAAGCACAATTTTAAGGTTCTTATTGTTTATACCCTTAGTCATACGGCGGATGGTTAGAATTTGTCCAACTGTTGATCTGTTTTCTCTGGAACCGTTTTGATTTTTGCAGAGAATTTTGTCCAGCTTATTGGTTCTTAAATATAGGATTTAAAGATATGTTAATGTTATACATTTTTACATCAAAAGAAAAGTTAGACAAAATTATTTATATATTTAAACAAACTAGAAAAATGACCCAACCGATGTAAACAAAATTTAATTTACTCCCTTTTTCTTTATTGCATCGTTACTTGAAATGGGGCCACAATTGAGTATTCTAATTTAAAAATGAGTGACAAACCCAAATGGTGAAATTTTAGTTGTGTCCTGTCTAATAAACACAACCCACCCACCCACCTCCACCCAGTTAATTTATTTCCTTTTTTTTATCCGGGCAACCCATTTGGTAAGACTTTTTTAATCTAAATTTTATCTATATATATAAAGTGAAGACGTTTTTCCCCTGTACCTACGGCGAGAGTAAGAAAATAACCACATGCATCATAGGCTACTAAACTCACCACTCTATTCAGCTTATTTACTCGAGTGTGTTTGAAGAAATTTATGATTATTTTCTCCATCTAAAAATAAATATTACTTTTAGACCACCATCATAGACTCTCGAAAATCAGTGGAAAACATACTCTATAGAAATGGTAGCAAAAACTTTTCCCTCTAATATTTTTTATATTAACACTCTCCCTGTCATCACCGGGAACTAATAAACAACGGATACTTTATAAAAACGTAATCGTTGTTATTTTCTATTCATCTTCCATTAATTTAATACATAATACAATACATTCCACACAATTTTAATAGACATTCCCTCATATTCCACTGATTTTCGAGAATATCTGATTACGTTATTTCTAACTATTATGTATAGACTTCATCTCATTCCGGAATTTACGGAATACATTTAACGAACATAATTAGTTATACTGTACATTGATTCAAAATAGCGGCTACAATCTCTTAATCGAATCGACTTTAGACATTTCCCTTAGCAATCTGTGTTTGCTTCAGGTACAATTTCATTTTTAAACACTTGCACAATTTAATAAATAACACCTTTAATGCTTAAAAATCTTTTTCAAAATACTTACAGTGTAAAACGAACTGCAGTGTTCATTTCGACAACATTCAATTGTTGATACCAATTCCATGGAAGCATGTAATATCAGTTTCTCTACGAACCTTCCACTACTAATTAACAGACAACACAAGTTCATTGTTCCATTTTTGACCATCCATACATACCTAACATTAATCTAACATTAATCTAACATTCGTGTTTTCATTTTCACGTTAGGTATTCTTCTTTTTTTTATTTGGGGGGTATTTTACGTAAGACATTTTCTTTTCTTCTTTACATTTACCTATTATAACCGGCCATTCTCTTTCTCTCTCACTCTTCTTCCCCCTCTCTCCCCCTCTCTCTATTAATTCGCAACAATTTCTAAAGAAACGTGTTTACATTTTTGCTTACTTAAATAATCACAGCACGCAACAGTACCTTCGAGGCAATACACATTAAACAAATACGTACATTTTTTCTGCTCACATTCGATTTAAATTAGCATTCGTCGATTTATTTAAATATATTTTTATTATTATGATTATACGTCAGTTATGAATAACGTTCCTTCAGTCGAAAGACTTTGAAATCAATTTCGAACACAGACCGACGTAACATTTAAGATCATTATTTTCATCTACATTTTCCTATTTATCAAACTTTATTCGATATCAATTCATACCGAACATTATTCAAATTTTTTTCATAACTTTTTTTACATACTTTCTTCGATGCTAAAACTGCTACTGATATTCAAAAAATAATTAATTTCTACTTTTCTAAATATACTTCAACTTAAAGTGCAGTATCCGTTACTTTGTCTTTTCTCTTCTCGATTAGTGAAGGAGAAATCTTTCTAGACTGCGGCAATTTTTGTTTTTATTACTTTCCCTCTATTTAACTATTTGTCAATTTTAGAAGAAATCCTTTCAGACTGTGGCATTTTTTCCCCCAGGAGATGGATTTTCAAAACATTAAACATCACCATTGTATAACTCTTCTCTCGTGGAGAGGCAACAAAATAGCAACAACATAGTCAATGGTAAAAGTGCCGATTAGTTAACACTCGATAAATCTAAAACAAAATAACCACAACAAATCCATTAAATCAATCGACATATATTTAAATCAAAGCATGTGTCAAAATTTGAACCTAATCAGATTATTAGTTTAGAAATTACAGCTATTTAAGTGAAACTATAGTTGCAAATTTTCAAAACAATGGAAAAATATGAATTTCGTGTGTTTACCTAGCATTGTTTTCTGATGAGAAAAATACTGTTGAAGCAAAGCTATTCGGACTCTGCTTCATTGGAAACAACGTTTAAGAGGTGGTATGTTGACTTTAAACACGGCCGTACAGACACAAATGATCCTGATTGCCTAGGTTGGACAAAAGACTTTTGCATGAGGTAGCAGAGAAGTTGAAGATATCAGAAAACAGTGTATTCACCATTTTGCATGACCATTTGTCAATGAGAAAGCTGTGTTCAAAGTGGGTGCCGTGTTTGCTCACAGTTGATCAAAAATAACAACATGTCGACGATTTAGAGCATTTTTTACAACTGTTTCAATGCAACAAAAAGGAGGTTTTTAGTCAATATGTGACAACGGATGAAACATGGATCCATCACTTTATTCCGGAGTCAAATCAGGAGTCAGCTCAATGGACAGCAGCAGGTGAAAGCCATTCAAAGCGACCAAAGACACAAACATCAGCGGGTAAGGTTTTGGCTTCCATATTTTGGGATGCACAAGGTATGTTGTCCATCGATTACCTTGAAAAAAGAAGAACCATTAATAGCGAATATTATATAGCATTATTGGTGCGTTTGAAAAAGAAAATAGCAAAAACTGACCACAAATGAAGAAGAAAAAAGTGCTTTTTCACCAAGACAATGCACAGTGTCACAAGTCGATCGCAATGATAGCAAAACTACATGGATTGCACTTCGAATTGCTTTAGCCCCCAGCGACTACTGGCTGTTTGCAGACATCAAAAGAATTCTCTAGGGAAAAAGATTTGGCTCCAATGAAGAAGTGATGTCGAAAACTGAAGCATATTTTGAGACCAAAGACAAATCATTCTACATAAAAAAGGCATCGAATTGTTAGAGAAGTGTTCAAATCAGTCTATCACCCAAGAACGATACTATGTTGATGAATGAAGTCAAATTTTGTTTTATTAGTTAGGCCCGGGACTTATTGAGTGGTGTGATACATTTTAAATATCGGTTTTCTTTAATGTTTCTTCCTCCTCTGATTTATGTAAATCATTTCTTATATACAAGTTTTCGGATGTATTTTCTATCAGATGTCGAAATTCTAAAACAAAAAAAAAAATAGTGCATGTTCATGATATGCACCTGCACTATTTGTTTTGTGTTTTGTTGCTTTTTTTTCGTAAATTAACTTTTGGTAAATAAAATTAATTTAAAAAAATAAACATGTCATTAATTATATTTTTACTTTAATTACATTTTAATACATTATTAAAATGTTCCGATACCCAGTTTATTCCAACTTCCTCGATTCAATTTTCCCCCCTATCCAACCACCTAATTCTCTCTACCAACTCTTTTTATTCAGTGCTTATGAGTAAAGAAAGAAATCTAATGGCTGCTTTCTGTGAGTGATAATGATTTGTAAACCAGGACGTTTGTGATTTCATGTTAAAAATACTCTTTGAAAATTGTGTAACAGTAATTTTGAAAGTGTTGCAGGGCGGCCCAGTGGATGCAGAGGTTAAAAATATAGGTAAATATTCTTCTTGTGGATAGATTTACTTTCACTCCAGTGACAGTAGAGATTTCTTAAGTTGTTAGACCTCGTTTAATTGCATTTCTTCATATGATTGGCAGGATTACATCTCGATTAAAGGATGAGGCTCATGAAACAGAGTAATTCTTGCAGCATATCTCACTAGCAACAGTGTGTGATAATAGTATTTCTCTCTCTCTCTCTCTCTCTCTCTCTCTCTCTCTCTCTCTCTCTCTCTTGAATCTATAATACTCAATTTATGTGTTCTTCATAATTATGTGATCTATTCCCCGCTTCTTTTGTTTATGCTTGTTTGACTCATTGGTCTAGTGGTCTCCATCAATTCGCTGTTTTAATACCTCATTTTAATACAGCTTCCTATTCCAGTAGCTTCTTTCCAAGAACCGCAGGCTTGTGGGACTCTCTTCCTGCTGACTGTTTTTCTCCTACCTATAGCCTTGGTCTTTCCAAGACTAACGCCAATAGGCATCTCCTGTTTTTGCGATAATCATCTTTCATTCTTGTTTGCACCTAACATCAAGTGGTTTCATGCCTTGTCTGGAGCGATTTCCATTTTAAAAAAAAAACTTTCCCCATTATTGCATACATTGCAATTAACAACTATATACATGTATGCATGTATACAGACATATAGATAAAACATTTCATGCATAAAAATGCAGTTGTGTAGATGTATGCAATGCACATACTTTTTTTATACACACTAGTAGTGTCAGTGCTAGGGCATATTCCCCCCCCCCCTCTCTCTCTCTCTCTCTCTCTCTCTCTCTCTCTCTCTAATCTATAATACTCAATTCAACCTTTAAAAAATACACAGACATTTACATTATTAATGTACAATATCAATATATTGATCAGATTCTGTTAAATATTCCATCTTTTGTTTCATTTTTACTTCAGTCGAAGTTCTCAGAAATCAAGGCAGCCCCTTCCTGGGGCTAACATTTGATCTCTATATGAGATACATAGATATTCGAATATTCCATTAAAGTTCTCTTTACCTGTTAATCTTTCTTGTGGTCTCTTGGTCTTACCGGATTCCAGGACAAGAATTCATCTAGTCTGGTGGAGTATCCAGCTAAATATTGTTACTTGAGGTAACATTAAATAGAGAAGGTGCGCTATTCCTCATATTGGCCAGTATATAGTTGTGTCGAGAAGATCTTATTTGGGCTTCGAATACTATGCTATTTTTAATATTTGGTCAGAGTTTACTTGTAGGGTGAAGTATCCTCATGTCAGGTTGTCCTGACAAACCCTTGTACAGAAAGACCGAAGACACTCGAGGATGGTGTTTAGTAGATAATTCGTCTGATAGTTCCCAAAAATACCTTTGTAATTCCTTTTTATACCATTATTCCTGAATTCGTCTATTCCATCTTAGAATATTCTACACTATTGCTGTTCTTAATTGGGTATGTCAACTTGTCACAAAAATATATTACTCTATTAACAAAGAAATTCAATTGGTTCATAGATCAATTTTCTTAATCTGCCTTGGCAATAACCTTCCAGATTGAGAAGAAATATTTTTTAAAGATGTATACCTGTCGCTTGATCACTGGCTGCCTGAAACCCACCAACCTGAACAACCTGCATCTTCTCACTGGCATTGCCCCTTCAGATGTAAGACGTGAAGTTGCCAGCCGAGTAGATCACAAAGGCTATCAGTGATGAACACCATCTCCTTCATGGACGTGAACCAACGGTCCAACAACTGAAGTCAAGCAGAAGCTTCCTCAGCCATGTCAAACCCCTAACAACATCTCAGAAAGAAACCAGACTACAGCTGTGGACCAGACGGCTAGAAGATGGGCCCCCTCATAATGACATGGGAATCCATGTTTTTGAGGAACTCCCTCCCGGTTCAGAGACACCCTGGCTCCAGTGGAAAACTCTAAACCGCCTGAGAACGGGAATGGGGCGATCAAAAGTTGCTATGAGTAGATGGGGATACAAAACTGACCCAATCCATGTGGATAGGAGGACCATACGATGCAACACTGCCTGGTCTGGCCCCAACTGCCCAACCGGTGTAGCTTGAAAGATCTTGCAGAGTACAACACTGTTGCAAAGGACTGCATAAAAAGTGGGAAACTGTCATATGACCACATGCTTCAAAGACAAGCAAAGAAGAATAGAAATGCCATTAATTATTTTGAAAGTTTCAATCTCTGTAAACAAACTAATGTGTTAATTTTGTTTTAATCGCCATACACCAGATAATTATCCAAGGAGATAGACACAAAATGGTTGTCATTAATAAAATATTTTCACTAGCGTAAAAAAAGTAATATACATAGATGTTTATTCTTACAGCAAAAAGAAACAATCTCTCCCACCTAATATATTCAGAAAGAAGCAGTTTCTTCTTTTTTTGTCCTAGTTTTATTATTCTCTTTTCATGTTTATTTTTAGTCTCTTGAACTTATTGTTATCCTCCACCTCAACCGCCACCACCCTTTCCTCGAAGAGAGAGAGAGAGAGAGAGAGAGAGAGAGAGAGAGAGAGAGAGAGAGAGAGAGAGAGAGAGAGATGTAAAGGTAAACATGTTTGTTTTTTTTTATCTTTTCTCATTTGACTATCTTTCATATGACAGCCTTTATCCAGTATCATTTTAAATACACTTATATTCTAGGTCTTTCACTCAAAAGTGTGTTTCTCACTCAAAAGATGTACTTCCTCTTTATCCACGTTGCCTGACCTTTCCTGACATAATTTTTTTTTTTTGGGGGGGGGGGGTACTAACAATATCTCCCTTCCCCCTCCCAATGTAGTCATGCCTTGTCTGGAGCGATTTCCATTAAAAAAAAAAAATCGACAGTCTTCTGGAGGTTGAAGGTTCAATCCTTACTACAGGGATTCTATTTATCTTCCTCCCACAAGGTAAGATGTGACACAAGGTCGGGAAAGAACCAGCGCTCGAGAATTTGAGCACTCTGGCTGTTTAAAAATTGCCTGGACAGCCCCGTCGGCATTCCCCGGTAGGGGCGCCTCAGGCAGTAAGCAATAAACTTACTCCTCCCCAAAGAGGGGAGGCAAAGCCTGGGAGGGTGGACCTCCTAGAACTGCACAGGACAGACAACCAATAGACCGGCGTAAATACAGACCCGAAGGCCCGGACGATACCGGTTTTACTACAGGGATGATAACTAAGAATAACATAAAAATAACAGTTCTACCCGGTCATGGCTGATGGAACGATGTGAATCTACTCCGTGTTTTAGTAAATGGGGTTCAGTTTGAAATTCTGTACAAGTTTCCGAGTTCAACATAAATGTTCCTAAATTTAACTACAGGGTGGGCAAAAATAAGGGTCCTATTTTTAAAAATTCATAACTTTTTTATTTATTGATTTTTTTATTTTTTTTTTTAGAATAAGTAAAGGACCCCTTCCGAAGTAAGCATGAGCCGTATTAGCCCTAAGGAACGTACCCTCATTTAGAAAACATTATTTTTGCTTAAAAAACTCAAAACAGTGTAAAAAACAATACTTTAGTTTTTGTAAGTTTTAAGAAGTGTTTTTCGGCTAAAATTTGTTTTGTTTATTTCAAAAAATCTCGGAAGGGTCAGTCTACACACACATAAAGTTTGGTGAGTTTAACTTTTATTTTGTGGAAGTTATTCAAATTCAAGTTATTCAAATTTAAAGATAGGACCCTTATTTTGGCCCACCCTGTATTACATTTTAAAAGTTCGAAAACATACACTTGAGTAAGGTCAGAGGTTACATCGGCCGAAACGCTGTGAATATAACAAACCAAGATGCAAATAGTAGTCCAAATAATTGAAATAATACAAATGATCAATCATCATCTAAAAAATTCTGCTTAATTCATAAAATACTAACATAACAAATAATAATTTGGGGGATCGGTGACAACATATTTTAATGTATAATATACTGTCATTAAATGGAAAAATGTTCTGTTTATTTTGGGCAAGATCAAAGTGTAGTATCTGTTCCGATGGATACTGCACCCCATAGACTGGTATTGTCTTGGCCTTCGGGGCTTGATTTACGCCGGTCAATGGGTCTGTCCTGTGCAGTTCTAGGAGGTCCACCCTCCCAGGCTTTGCCTCTCCTCTTTGGGGAGGAGTAAGTTTATTGCTTACTGCCTGAGGCGCCCCTGCCGGGGAATGCCGACGGGGCTGCCCAGGCAATTTTTAATGGCCAGAGTGCTCACCTTCTCGGGCGCTGGCTTTTCAAATCCCACTTTCTCGACCTTATGTCACATCTTACCGCTGTGAGAGGTGGATAAATCCATCTGTTTATCTGGCTAAACAAATACGACCTTTTCTTTGATATCATAATAATAATAATAATACAAAATTAATGTTTATATTTAAATAATTACAAATATAGCAAGAAAAGTGTTCTTTATATTTTCTTAATGCATTTTATTTGTTTATTTTTATTTAGAAGTGTGTGATAGTGAAATATATTAACGATTGATATAAAAAAAACAAAAAACTTTGTAATAGTGATTAATAATCACATAACAAGCGCTATCGCCACCTCATTAATTTCCCCAAATTACTCATAGTTCGGTTTCTGATTGCTAGATCAACTCATAACCAATTTTTACCTTATATATTTTAGGTTAAATATTTATTCATAAAACATTTAAAATTTATTTATAAGCAAAATATAAAAGTACATTTATTAATTCTCCGTTTTATCTTCATTTATTAATTACATAAAAATAATAAATCCATTAATGATTAGTACAGACTTTATGTACTGGCCAATAATCTAGCTTTTTTAAAATAATAAGCAGTAATGATTGCTTCTACTCACATATTAATCTATCACAGAAACCATATAATATCAATTTCTACTACCAGTTATCAAATCAACTTTGAATCTATTTCATTTGCATCCTTAGATTAATCTAGACAGAGGTACCTTATAATAATGTTTATGCTAAAATTTCCTGCTTTCCAAATAATTAGTATTTATTGTAATTAACAATGTGATAAAATTACTGCATTAAAATTGTATAAAGATTAGTATATCTCCATCAATTCGCTGTTTTGATACCTCATTGCAATACAGCTTCCTATTCCGGTAGCTTCTTTCCAAGAACTGCAGGCCTGTGGAACTTTCTTCCTGCTAAGGTCAATAAGCATCTCCTGTCTTTGCGATAATCATATTTAGTTCTTGTTAGCTCCTTACATCAAGTGACGTCATGCCTTGTCTGGAGCGATTTCCATAATATATATATATATATATATATATATATATATATATATATATATATATATATATATATATATATATTTGTAGGTACAAAGTTTTAATCAAAAATCAAATAATATTAGACACATTGCCATTATTATCTATAGTGAGGATTAAAAAAAATTTTTTTTATAATTTATATTATAAGAGAGGAATAAAGAACCACGAGAAGGGGAACTAACATGAATCACTTCGTAACTTTCTCTTTTTTTTCTCTATGAGGATGTTTTTTTTGGGGGGGGGGGACAATGCGTCTTATATATATATATATATATATATATATATATATATATATATATATATATTAGAGTATTAAATTAAATTAAAGATAATCGATTTAGCGTTTAATAATAATCTATTGTGATAATATAAAGCTCAATATATTGAATAGAGCAATCAATTCAAGAGATGAAAGATGAGAATAAAAAATCGTAAAGATACAATATTTATTAAAATAATATATATATATATATATATATATATATATATATATATATTATTATTATTATTATTATTATTATTTTCATATTGTAATAGAATCCACTTAATAATATATAAACGCTCCTAAAGGTTTAACTACAAACTTATTATTACACATATACCACTTTTAGCAGAAATGTATGTTTTTAATTCCTTTAATAGTTATTGCTAGTTATTTTAGTTTTAATCTTTTTACTAACCAACTTTTATAGTAGAACGCGAGGGCTGGATATAAGTGAGAACATGAACAATTCACTCTTCAATTGCGATATCACTAACATGATTGTTATTACCATCCCAGGCATTACAGGTGAAAACAAAGTTATTTTTCGATGTAAAAAAAATGGGATGTCTGTCTGTTTTATGACATATCAACTATTTTGGGGTGATTTAATGCAGAAACAATACATATAGAACACGATCCATTGTATGCGATTTATTGAACATAAGCGAGTTGGAAATGTTGGATTCATACTTTCACAAGGACCCTTCCTTATCAATATAGTCTTTGGATAGTTCATTGAGGAAGTATGTGGCACGTTTCTATCCTGATCACTCATCAATGCACCTGTTCTTAAAAGAGCACTTAAATGTCCGAAATAGATCTGATAGGATTTTAATTCAGCATAAGCGATTCGATATCCACATTGCGCCCAGAATGCCAAATATGGGAATAAATTCAATATCTTGACTAAAAATGATCGTCCGATAGTGGTTAAGAGCTCGTTAGAAGCGGAATAGAATTCTCTTGGTGATAGAATAAGAAAAATTCATAATATTACAATTTTTTGGCGTCTGGGCTCAAATTACCTTATTTGGCCATATTGGGGAAAAATAACTGTTTGGAGCATATTTTGGTTTAAAATGATCGTCTGGTAGTGGTTGATGGCTCGTTAGAAGCGGAATGGAATACTCTTGGGGATAGATTAAGACACATTAAAAATAATTCAATTTTTTGGCGTCTGGGCCCAAACTACCATATTTTTTGACATAATTAAGACATGAAATGATCTTCTGATAGTGGTTGAGGTCTTGTTGGAAGCATATTAGCAAGTCGCTTCTGGTTAAAAAAGAACAAACAGAAATTTCAATTTGTTTGGTGGGGGGGGGGGGGCTGGACCCAAATTACCATATTTGGTCATTTTGGGCCAAATACACCTTTTTTGGACTTAATCTAGACATAAAATGATTTCCCGACACTGCTTAATGGCTCATTTGAAAGATATCAGCAAGTCGCTTCTAGTAAAAATGACAAAATTCAAGAATCAATAGGGTTATCAAATATAGAGAATACATAAAGTTAAAAGTATTAACTGACAAGGTGCATATAAAAGTACAAAAGTAAAAAGTATAAAAGTTTAAATGTATTAAGTATAAAAGTATAAATGTATGTATTGGAATTGGAATAGCTCGTTGGAAGCGTATTAACAAGGCAGACTTGCATTGTTTCTCTGTTCTTCACTTCAAATTGCGTTCATTGGACTTTGCTCAAAAGATACTGTATCGATTTTTTGGAGAAGAAAATGAAAGTCCGTAAATATACCTATAGAATAGGGACCTTTAACAAAATCTCACCCATTTCGCTTGGTTTTCGCCAAATTTTAGATAAAATTGATTGTTGATCTTATATTGTAATGATGACAATATAAGACCAACAATCAATTAATAGATAAGCTAATTAGATAAAATTAAACACATGCATATCAACTTAATTATTGATAACCGTAAAGTGTGGGGGGGGGGGCCCAAGTCAAAAAGTGAGGGGGCTCTAGCCCAACTGCCCTCCCCCCCCCCGGTGCCGCCGTCCATGTATATATTAATGTTGTATTCTGGTGACCTTAAAAAAACAAACAATACCCCACCCCTTGAAGACAGCAGAAATCAAGAGATCAAGAGTTTGAAAGCGACATGAAGAGTAAAACGTAAATGAAGGGCCAAAACGGAAGTGATGAACCATGTGATCGATTCGTATACTTTAAAAAGAATTTATTAGAAGCTGAAAGAGATGAACATGTGAAATGTTGTCTTAAAAATAGCCAATAGTAAGCTAATCTCTCTCTCTCTCTCTCTCTCTCTCTCTCTCTCTCTCTCTCTCTCTTTCTCGCCAAAGCTTGTGCCTAAGGTATAATAAAGATCTATATATTTTTGGGGTAAATGTCTTTGAGTTATTCAATTTAGGAACCAACACACCAGCAACAGACATACAAACCCATGGAGAATCGCCACCTGAGGTGCCCTGTCCAGCAGAGAATAATCAACAACCGGCCAGAAGAAGTCTTCATTCTTCATCTTTTCTGCTGATCAAGAAAATCTTCACATCAAACTCCTGAATAAGAACTGAGACGGTATAGAACATTATACATCTGTACATCTATATCTGTATACCCGAGTAAAGTACATCAACTGTTAGGTCTTTAGCGTAACGATGAGAAAAAAAAAATTTACCTCACAAATATTTTTAAACATGTGCTCATTGGGATACAGCTGAAACAAAAGCCAATAAAATGCACAAAACTTTAATTTAAAAGTTATTACTTTATAGATTATATTGTATTGATTTTTATATTTTTTTTATAGAATGTTACTTCTGTGTTCAAAATTAAATATGAACAGATTAAAAGATATTTTGACAATTTCTTTGATCACTTTTCGTTCAAAACAATAAAAATATTGAAAGTTCTAACAACTTTATTTCGTTTCCTTAAAATTGTTATTGAATTGTTATTTGGGATTCTTTAAAAGGAATGAACGTATAAGTAAATCTTAGCATTTTATATAATGCCATAGGTAATTCAAGAAAATAGATTTTGTATTTATTATTATTTTTGATCAAATCTAAATTAATTTAAAACTTCAATTGAGAGACAAACTCCAATATACTCTTAATTTAATTTAATCTATTTTATAAAGAAAAGTCGTAATTCTGTGTGTGCGTGTGTGTCCGCCTAAAAGTCGGAAACAACACAAGATACACTTATAAACCTTACATCATAGGATTCAATATAATTTCGGCCTGATTATGATAAAATAATATTGTAATATTCATCCCCTTAGGATCACCAGGGACAAAATAAGTGCGGGAGGGGGGGGGGGGGGGGTTACTTAAAAAAAATTATTCTTGATAATTGTTTCAAAAACAAAAATGTGAGAACTACAGGACAAAATAGGGGATGGGAGCGAAGGTGTTCCCTATTTTGTCCTTTAGTCCTCACAAACCATGAGCGATGTTTTCGACGAACAGGGAAGAATTGCTGTTTTCTGAGTTGGCTGTTGTTTTGAGCGGGTGATATGGGGAGATTTTCAATCTTCTCATAATATTCATCATCATTCAATCTATCCATCTCATTAACTCTTATTTTCGAATAGTTTTTTAGCCTTCGTCACTCAGTAGTAAAAAATGATTAAAAAAAAAATAGTTCCTTCTGAAATCAGTTGATGTGGTTCCCAGGCGGCTTGAGAAGCTGATGGCAAATGCTGGCGTCCATACTGAATTCTAAATAAAACCCCATGCTATACATTCTCTTATCATATTCATTTCTTGTAAGAATCATATTTCAGTAATAAATTACAGCACTTAATAATCGGAAGCTACTTTCCAATCACCCTGTATAATGAAATTTTAACTGATAAAAAAACACTGAATCCTTTAGTTTTTGTGTGAACAATATTTTACATAGTGACGAAGTTTTCAATATTAGCAATAAAAAATCATTCATCTTAACGATTAAATTTTAGTCTTCTGTATAAAAAAATTCCAAAGTTCTATTTTTGATTATCATTTTAAATAATGAAAATAAAAGTCGTGCTTATTTTGCTCCACTTTTATTATGTGTACTCACTAGGAGTTCTCACACAGGTCATCATCAGAAATTGCTTGCTGATAATAACCAGTGTTTCCTGGAGTCTTGGTGACAGCAAGTCTCCCCAGATTTCCAGTGCGCTCCACATCTTTCGATAACCTTTGCAAAAGACTTTGCGTTATCGCAACAGTCGATTACCATTGATTTCTCACTGGCAACGACCATTGGCCTTCATTGGAATTTGGGTGGCAATAAGCCTCCCCAAAGTCCCAGTACACTTCGCACTCGGTGGTCTGGTTAGTGCTCTACCTCCTCGGTCTTTCCATCCTCCTTGACCCTTCACAACTATTTTGTGTAATATCAGCTGAAGCTCATACCTTTTTTTTTGGGGGGGGGGTGTACAGTTTATAGGATTTCTTGCAGTTTCAGTTCCCTTGGGTTCATGTGGTGTTCTTTCCATCTTTTTGTTTTACTTTTGTTGCAGTTTGCATATGGCTGGTTAGTGTTTGTAGTTTATGCTGGTTGGTTTCCGCATTCGAGGATTTCAGCTGTTTTCATCATTGCCGTCCACTGTATAGTCTCAGTCTTCTCTTGATTCCAATTTCTTCTAGTCTTTTTTCCAGGTTTTTCGGGACTGTTCCTAGTGCTCCTTCAATTATTGGTATTATATTGACTTTCTTCATGTTCTATATTTCTTTCAGTTCTCTGGCAAGTTCCGTGTATTTGCTTTGTTTTTCCACCTATTTGATATTTACCCTGTTGTCTGGTGGAACGGCAAAATCTACAATTTGGCAGTTTCTTACCTTCTTATTAATCATTATGACGTCCAGTCTTATTGCTTGGATGAATTTATCTGTTTGTACCTCTATGTCCCAAAGAATTTTGTGATTTTCGTTTCCGGTATTGTTTCCAGTTTGTGTCTGTACCATTTGTCTGTATGTTCAAAATGCAGTCGTTTGCATAGTTCCCAGTGTACTGCTTTTCTCACGCTGTTGTGTCAGTTCTTGTATTCTTTTGGGGTTAGTTTTCTGCATTCACTTATTATGTAGTTTACCGTTTCGTCTCTTTGTCCACAGAGTCTACATTTACTGTTTTCCTGGGTTTTATCTATTTTAACTTTAATGTTGTTTGTCCTAATCGCATTGCTCTGTGCAGTAAAGATTCCGTTTCTCTGTTCATGTGTCCTTTTCTTAGCCATGCCCAGCTATTTTTGTTGATTTCTTCTCTTGTCAGTCTTATGAAGCATCCATGTAGTTGTTTTTCTTCCCACTTTTCTTTTCTTGTCTTTTTGTTTCTGGTTTTGGTGCTTCCTGAGTTGTTCATTGGGATGGTATCTCTTGCTGTGTTGATCAGTCTTTCTGTGTTCTGGGTTATGTATTTCTCCAGCTCTTTTTTATGTCTTCCACACAGTCTTCTATACTTACTAGTCCTCTTCTCCCTTCGTTTCTTTTCATATAGAGTCTATCTGTATCGTCTTTTGGGTGTAGTGCGTTGTGCATGGTCATTAATTTTCTAGTCCTCTGGTCAAGGTGCCTGAGTTTTTCTTTAGTTCAGTCTATGAATGGCCCAGAGTATTTTATTGGGTATACTGCCCAGGTGTTTCTCCCTTTTACTAGATTTCTGCTATATAATTTCCTTTCTAAGAGTTTCCTTGTTCTTCACAAATATTCTTTTCCAATCTTCTCTTTCATTTTTGTAGATTTAATCGTGTTTGCTTCCAGAACTCCCAAATATTTGTAGGTATCATATTCACCAACCACCCTTATCTCCTCTTGGTTGGGCAGTTCCATGCCTTCTGCTGTCTCCAGTTTTCCCATTTTCATCTCTAGCAGTGCACACTTTTCCATTTCGAATTTCATCATCATCATTATTATTATTATTATTATTATTATTATGATGATTATGATGATGATGATGATGATGATGATGATGATGATGATGATGATGATGATTATGATTATGATTATGATTATTATGATTATTATTATTATTATTATTATTATTATTATTATTATTATTATTTTTTTTTTTTTTTTTTTTTTTTATATATAACCATTTCTCCTCTCCCCTCCGTATGTGTGTGTGGCTTCCACGTGTACTACTTATGACGAATGCACCTCTTTGTTGCAGTCTCTCTTACCAGCCTCGATAGCCAGCAGATAAGACCTAGTCGACTGGACCGGTAAGTTACCTGTTCTTACTCTCTGTTGTGTTTAATGTGCACTCTCTGAGTTTGGCGAATGGTTTCCGCTCTACTGACGGAGACTAAAGATGGTTAAAGTATCCTAATTAATCGGTCCTGGCTTTGCTACATTTTGTTGGTTTGTTCCAAAGTCAGGATTTCATATCTGTTTCATGAGAATGCATGGAACGCAGCAAGGAAAGAAAAAAGATCACGAGAATATTCTTGATATAAAAATAAGAATATATTATTGAAAAACAGAAGAAGATGGAGGTACAAGCACAATAATGTTCGTTGGATATACAGGGTTAATATCTCGGACTTGGACTGCCACTTTCTATTATTTTTCGTCGTACTAATAGAATTAATCTTAGACTCAAAGTCACGTCAGTCTACAACAAAATCTTTGGACTTCCAACAATCTCTGTCCTTCCCACTCTGGTCTTCTCTGTTTTCTCTTAAAAAGAATGATTTTATTTTGTTTATATATGAAAGAACGGATCATTGGCATTGCCCGGTCAAAAAACATCTTTTATATGTAGTATTTTCTCATTGGCTCCACTCATCTATTATTCACCTCTTCTCTTTCTCAGTGACGGATGCATCTTCCTCTCACATGACTAGGGTATATGTTCCGACTTCATGTAGCTTTTACAATTTACAGATGTCGGTTAGTTGTCAACTCTTAGCTACCAACATGCTCGTTTGTAAAAAAAACAAAACAAAAGCCGACTTGACCTTGTTAACCTCATGACCCATCTCGTCACATCGCAGATTTAATATTGTCAAAATAAACAATCGTTCTATTCCTGAAATAACAATTTCAATCTTTTACTAATACTAGTGACCTCTAAATTCCGTAGCCCTTTTTTTCTCTGGCAATCCACTCTCCCACATATTAACTAACACATTAAAAATATAAACTTCTCTTGTGACATAAGAATAAATTCTAAAATGTTCGAATATTTATTAATTTTAAATAATTTTAACATTTTTTAGAAGGTTTTCAAATTTTTCACATAATTAGAGAAAAATATACATATGTAAAAAACAAAACAAAAACAAATATGTAATAATCTCGTATTTATTCCTTTTTTTTTTCATGAAATAAACCATGACACTTTTTTATTTCAGCTCTTTTACACAAAAATAAAAATTAATTATATTTTTCTATTGCATTATCTTTAAGTAAATTGAAAAAATAAATCTTTTACTCTTTCTATCAGAGATTTTAAAGTAAATTTAAAATGGGAAGGGAGTAAAAATGAAACAAAGGTTCTATAGATATAATAATTTTCTTTTTATATTAAAAAAAAAAGTTTGTAGAAAAATAAATACAATCGAGTAATTATTTGTAGAATTTTGCACTTCTTTTTCTCACAAAGACTGTATTTACAAAATTCAAAATTTTAAAATAGATTTAAAAAAATAATTTTCATATGAGATTTTTTCAGTTCTTCTTGATAATACAGCTCAAATGAGGTTGAATTATTTTTATTTTATGTGTTCTTAACTCTATTTTTTGTTGGGGGATTAAAAAGGGGAATATTTTGGTCATACCTACACAATATATGTATGTATATGTATTTTATTTTAGATCACTTTGAATCTTTATTTTTATAAAAGATTTTGTTTTAATCTGCCTGCTGAAAGAAATGGATCCAATCAAAACAAGCCGCGTGTATGTGGTCCCCCTCTGTATGTGACTCGATGTGGCGAGTGTAAAATGCAATAAATTTGGGCAATTTGGGGCATTTTTGACCCCCCTTTGACCCTCTGGGGGCGCGAACCAGAATTTTTCTGAGGTCAAGGATGCTCATTTTATATCCAGAACAATTGCCTCTACATTTTGGCCAAGTTTTAAAAAAATTCAATGGATGGATCAAACGTTATGGGAGAAAAGGGTCATTTTTTGCCATTTTGGGGGCTTTTGACCCCCTGGGGGCGCGAACCAGATATTTTCCAAGGTCAGCGATACGTATTTTCTATTAGAAACAATTGCCTCCACATTTTGGCCAAGTTTCAGAGAAATTGAATGGATGGATGAAAAGTTATGGGGCAAAAAATGTCATTTTTTGCCATTCCGGGGCCTTTTGACTCCTTGGGGGCTAACCAGATTTTTTTTCAAAAATCGGAGAATGTCACTTTCTAACCTGACCAAAGTTACAACTTCATGCAAAATTTCAGAAAAATTCAATGGATGGTTGCGGAGAAAAATCCGGACGGATGGACGGACGGACATGCCTCAAAACATAAGTCCTCCAATTTTATAAATCAGGGGACCAATTAATAATGGCTGTTCCAAACAATGTCTAAATGTTTGCATAAGGTTGCTTCTATCTAAACCGAATATTTTATTTCTTCTTTTTTTTTCTTCTCGCTTTGTATATCTGTATTTCTTGTATTTGGTTGAACATACAGAATAAAAAAATATGTTTGCTTTTTTTGTATTATTGCTATGAAAATGCGTATCTATCTATTACCACTAATATTTACACATTCGCATGCATGACTTAACAACTTCTTCAGTCGCATTGATTGTTGTTTTTTACTTTATTTTCTTTGTGACAACAAACGTAAAACAGGGCCGGCGGAACAGTTATGAAAGTGGGGGGGGGGGGGCTTCTCCTAAAAAGTGTGTGTGGGGGGGGGGCGGTTAAACACATGCATATCAACTTAATTATTGATGACCATAAAGTGTGTGTGGCGGGCCCCAAGTCAAAAAGTGAGGGGGCTTCAGTCCCCCTGCCCCCCCCCCCCCTCCGGTGCCGCCGTCCATGTAAAATATGACAATTAATTATTTTTAATTACAGTTTTTTATCTCTCTCTCTTTTTTCTTTTGATAAAATCTATTTTTTTTATATAATAAAAGTGAAATTTAATCTTTCTATCGATATTACATTTAAAAAAATAGAAACGAATAGTAAACAAACAGAGACACTTGCTGTCATTTATTGTTACTTTTAAGGCGATGTGACGTCATTCAGCTTGCTTCTGATGGAACATACAAACTTACAAGTTACAGATTTATAAAGGATGTATAATTTAACAGCAATGAACACTATTATCAGTTCATATTTAAACAAAAATAAGCCGTGGATTATTAATTATGGAAATCTTATTAATCTACTAATCGTCTTTATTTGTTCTTAATTAGTAACAAGATTAGCCCATTATCTCAACATCTTATGTTTTCAGGTAAGTAATATCACATATGATTTATATTGAAAACTTTCTGATCTGATTTATTATTCATATAGTTATTTTTGATAAGTTGTGCTCCTATCGTACCACCAAATGTGGCCCTATATGCTGCGGAAGTCGCTCAGGATCGTAACATGGGTGACTTGGCACTAAATGTACTGCAATGTTACAAGAATCGTCTACGTTCCGACTGGTTGTTTTGTTAATCGTTCTATGCTCACACTGTGTTTAAAAGATCCATAGAATGTTGGTGTTGACAGTAACTTGGGTAAGTGGTTAATTCTGTTAGCAACCCCAAAACAAGAAAAACTCACTATGAATAATGTAGGGAAACGCGGGACTTACCTAACTAGCATGTGTGCATAGTTCAATGGGTCGGTCGTGGAAGTAAATGAATGAAGAAGAAAGAAACAAAAATGGCTGCCTTGTCTCTTTATATGCCTGCAATGTGACCACCTGATATGTAAATGAGATGCTCCTGGTTGGAGATAAAAGAGGGTTGATTTGTTGTTTTGGACGTTCACTTGGAAGTTGGAATTCAAAGAGATAAGTGAGATATACAGAGGTTGGAAGTTATAAGCTATCTCGGCTCTTGGTGTGCGGTGACTCGAAAGGCAGAAAATGGACAAATTCGATTTTCGCTTGATACCTGAGTTTGATGGATCTACCACAGGACCGTCTGTTGTTGAATGGGTTGAAAAGGCTGAGAAGATCTGTACACTGTGCAGAATTAAAGAACCAGCCACAGTCATTCCTCTGAGGTTAATCGGAGGGGCCTATGCAGTCTACCAGCAACTCGGGGATGAACCAGACTGGGATACAATCAAACATGGCCTGTATACAGCATTTGGTACAGATCCGTTTGTTGCATGGCAACAGTTTACGAGCCGGCGACTTCAGGCCAAGGAAATGGTTGACGTGTACCTAGCTGACCTACGAAAGTTGTCGGTACCATTTGGTGGAGTCAGCGATAAGATATTAAGATGTGCATTTTTAATAGGCTTACCTGAGGAGGTCAGCAGACTGTTGCGGACATCGTCACGAATTGATGAATTGACAACGGACGAGTTATTAGCCCGAGCTCGAAACATCTGCAAGGAACATGAGCCAATTGCAGCAGCAACTAGTATTCAACATGCAGCAGTCAAACCACATGGAGGCAAGGTAGATTCTCTCCCAGATAGTAATAAGCGTGTAGGCCCAGTGTGCTATAAATGTGGGGAAATCAATCATTTTGCTAAGGAGTGCCGAAGTGATAGGAGGTGTGTATATCCACGAGCACAGAGAATGGTACAGTGCTATCGCTGCAATAAGTTTGGGCACATATCTCGCAACTGTTCGGGAAACGAGGTTGGGGGCAAGGTACTATCGCCACCCTTGCCCCTTGCCAACCAATAAACACAGGATTACCGGTCATTGGCGTTAAAATCGACGATGTGAAGTGTTCAGCACTCATAGACACGGGGTGTTCCCGGTCTATAGTTAGTGCACATTACTGTCGGATGTGGCGGGAGAAACCAGTCGGTATTATGACAATCAATGGTTTATCCCGAGCATGTTGTGGTGAAGGGACAGTCACGATTTGTACTGAGAAGGGTGACACAGCCAAAGTTGATGTTCTGGTGATGCAAGAAAAACCCCTTGGCTATGACATGTTGCTTGGAATTGATGCGATACAAGCACTAGGAGGCGTCATAATCACAGCGACTGGAGGTGTAATGCTTGGAGAAGGGAAAGAAGTCTGTGCAGCCGTGTCTATTGAAGAAAAGGACTTTTGTGCTACGTTTGACGACAACGAAAAGGCGTGGACTGCAAAGTGGAAATGGACTATGAGCCAGGCACCAGATCGACTGTGCAACACCATTCCAGAGTATGAAGTTTCCACAAAGAATAGGGCCGCATATGAAGAAGAACTTCAGATATGGATTGAAAACGGATGGTTAATACCGTACCCACAGGAACGTCTGGGACCACCCAAAGGATTAATTCCGCTCATGGCTGTTGAACAACCTACTAAAGACAAAATTCGACCCGTAATGGATTACCGAGAATTGAATCACCACGTTGATGCTTTCACTGGAAATGCAGATGTGTGCGCTGCTAGACTACGAGAGTGGCGTCAGAAAGGGAGTAATGTAGCACTGTTGGATTTGAAGAGAGCCTACCTGCAGATACGTGTACTGGTATAATATGACACCAAAGGACGATGCAACACCAGAAACTGCCCCAGCTAATGGGATTTACCGCTATGAACAGCGTATAAAAGGTATTGATGTCACGCCATCAGAGGTTGGCGTTGTCAATACACCATATCAAGTGGGAGACAGTGTTTGGGTGAAACCCCCAAATGCTAGGTGCACTGAAAAATTTTGCAGAGGAAAAATAGATAAAATCATAAGTCCTCAGACCATGTTGATTGATGGTGTACCACGGCATGTAAAAGATATCCGCCCCTGTTATACCTCTCCTGATTCTGAGGATAACGAGGAATATCACATACAGTTCAGGGATGATCCTGACTGCCTACTACCCCTACCGGTGAGCGTAGAAACACTACCTACAGAACCAGATGAGGGAATGATGGAACATACTGAGGAAGATGGGACCGAGGAAGTGATGCCTCCGGTTCTTCGAAGGAGTACCCGACAAAGACGGATACTGCCCCCATGCCCTGATTGTGAAACACCGCATAGGGAACCACGAGAGGAGATAATGGAACAGATTGGTGGCAATAACGGTGGTAATGAGGAAGTGCTGCCCCCGATTCTTCGAAGGAGTACCCGACAAAGACGGATACTGCCCCCATGCCCTGATTGTGAAACACCGCATAGGGAACCACGAGAGGAGATAATGGAACAGATTGGTGGCAATAACGGTGGTAATGAGGAAGATGGCAATGAGGAAGTGCTGCCCCCGATTCTTCGAAGAAGTACTCGACAACGACGGCCACCCCCCTGCCCTGTGTGTGATCATGAGATCAGGGGGGAGTGTAGGGAAACGCGGGACTTACCTAACTAGCATGTGTGCATAGTTCAATGGGTCGGTCGTGGAAGTAAATGAATGAAGAAGAAAGAAACAAAAATGGCTGCCTTGTCTCTTTATATGCCTGCAATGTGACCACCTGATATGTAAATGAGATGCTCCTGGTTGGAGATAAAAGAGGGTTGATTTGTTGTTTTGGACGTTCACTTGGAAGTTGGAATTCAAAGAGATAAGTGAGATATACAGAGGTTGGAAGTTATAAATAATAACAAATATTTATTGGAATGCAGGTGTGTAACAATAAAAATGAAAAAGTTATGTTGTTCTCGTTGGGGGGGGGGGGGAACAAAAGTTGAGGAATTTGACTGGTGGGGAGTCTTGGTTAGAGGACTTTTAACTTTGCTTCATGGTTTTGTCTCTTAGAGAAGGTCGAATTTGGACAGAAATCTTAGTTTCTGTTTTTAATCAGCTGCCGGGTGCCGGGTGCCGGGTGCCGGCTTTGTTCCAACGCTAAGTCTGTTTATCTGTCTCTCAAACTGATCAATTATCTTCTGCTGAGCTGGCCGACGATCTTCTACTGAATTCTCCAAGTGTTAGTTCTTTTATTGGGAACTTTTACTTGAGATGAGTTTTATGATTCACTACCCAATCAGAATTTGTGTCACATTTTCTGCTTTCTTATGATTGGTTGGGCAATGACAGCCTTTGTTTCACCTAAAAAGAGGTGTGCGTTAAATCAAGCTACAATATAAAGGCTGGATCTTATTTCAAAATTAACACGCCTTAGTATTTGTTAACAGGTAATTATATTCATTAGATATGTTAAGTGTACCCTCATTGTCAACATAAATCATTTTTCTGAAAATTATTTCTTGATAATTCAGTTGTTCAAACAAATAATTTTTTACCATTGTCAATTTAATCCGAACATAACCTTTCAAATTGTAAACACAATTCGACTTGAGTACTTTCTCTCAGCTGTCATATTCTACTTGAAATTAAAATCTCTTAAAATTACGATTTGATCATAACTTTGTCAGCTTTTGTTGTTTATAATAAAAACAGGTGTTCTTGGGTTGACTGTCTGAAAGATTTGACCTTTTAAATCAAATAGTTCATCGAATAAAATTTGCCGATATTTTCTTGTATCAAAATGCATGAACCCCCAATTTCTTTTAATTAATTATTCCATAATTAATTTAACTCAATTGATCAATTAAAATTGCATCAGTCAACTCCTCTTCATATCACAAAGTAATACAAATTTATTCAGGAGCATATAACAATGAACTAAATGCTAACAAGCTGACTTTTTAAGGGGAAAAACAATTATTTTAGAATTTAGAACAGGGGATTAGTTTTGCATATAAATTTAACGTAAAATGATCACACAGGGCCAGTGTCTAACCAAATAGTGTTTTAAGGGCATATAACCAGAAGTTATTTATTTATTTGTTAAGGGAGATAAATATTGTGTGTTTGGGGAGAGGGAGAGGATTAAAAAACACTCTCCCTTAACCTTACCACTACCCCCCCCCCAAAATCCTCACTTAACCCTACCACTAATCCCAAGTTCAAGTGATAACAGCCTTCTTCGAAAAAAGAAACTTTTTTAACCCTACCACTAACCTTAAGTTCAAGTGGTAACACAATCCCCCACCCCAAAATAAATAACAAAAATATGGGTATATCTTAGATTTAACACAATAATAAGAAAGAAACTTTAATGTTTTGGATTCAATATTGGATGTGGGAGGTATCCCCTATTTAAAACTATAGAGGAGGGAACCCAACCTCCCTCCCCAAAGTTAGATAAATCGATGTTATTTGCTTGAAAACGACAGAGTAAATACTTATTTAAATATATTTATTTTAAAATATAGGGGAGTTAGTCTCTATCTACACCTATAGGGGAGGAGACCTACCCCCTCCCCTTCCATGTAAAAAAAACTTATTTGATTTGCTTGAAAAGAAGAGACTAAATACTTGTATTATTTGAATTATCCAGACTACTGTTCTCATCTTGGATGTTATTCTTACAATGTTTCAGCCAATGTAACCTCCGACCTTCTTCAGGTACGTCTTGTCGAACTCGGAAATCTTCATGTCAAACTCAGGAATCTGTACGGTATTTCGAACGGAACCCTTTCTTTAATACTTGCTCTTGTTTTGTCAATCATGATTGGGTGGAAGAAAATCCTTCTCCCAAAAAAGGGGCACTCTGGATTAGGACAAAAATTAAAATTGCTTCAGTCTAGAAATAGTTCTCCTTTATGGACCAAGGACAGAAAAGATGAAGTGTAGTATCAGAACAGATACTTTGAATTATATATTTGGAAAAAAATATAACATGTATACTTTGACAATTTAGGCACATGGCCATTAAAAGTGTGGGGAAATGGGAGTGTTTGGTCATCCTTTGTTTATCATATGCTGTCTATCCTACTCTTAGCTAGAATTATTGCAGTCACCACAATGACACATTTACTCTAACGGCAACCCTACTTAAAATATCCCCAATGTGTTGAAATATATATATATATATATATATATATATATATATATATATATATATATATATATATGAAGGTTTATAACTAAAAGATAACTTTTAGAGAATTAGACCTATTGTGAGATGAGGAAAGCTCAATATACTGGATAGAGCAAAAATAAGGTGAGTCAATGAAAAATAGTTAGACCTGTAAATGGAAACAGATCAATATCTTCAGTTGTTCAAAACAAGGAGCATTTAGTAAATTAAAATATTTATTCTTCTTCTCTTTCAATTGCATTCCTTAAGCACGGCTTTTCAAAGATTAAAATCTTATCATCAGAGGAAGTAGAGATTGTTAAGTTGACAGATAAGAACAGTCAATATTCAAAATTTGGAAAAAGTTTTTTTTTTTTAAGTTATTTTTAAAAGGTTTTAAAAGTTCAAACGGGTGTGTTTCAATGTAAATGAAAGTCACCAAATCCGGAGATCTAAGTTGTATGGGGTTCAAATGTAATTGGGTGGAATCTTCGCCGTTGGATTTTCATGCAGATTCTTCTGGATTTACCAATGCTCAGTTGTTACATGTTAACAATCATAGAGCTTTCAATTGGAAGCTAAATTCCAGTGACCAAGTTTTTATTAATTTTTTCCATTTTTTTCCAAATCCAAAAAACTCCAGATGACCATCCGGAAATTTATATGTCAATTCGGGATCTTTCATTCATGTTGCTCTCTGGAAATCCAAAATTCGCCTCCAGAAAAAATATATTGTAAAGCAGCAAACAAAAAATCATAAAACCAGCACCTTACATTGAATCCAGTTTCCACAATGAAAACATGGACATTTACGTCCCATTCAGGCAGCCATCTTTGTTTTTAAGGCTAAGGAACTGCAATAATCAATTTAGGGAACAAACAAACAGTAATTAAAGAAACAAAAAGTTAAAAACAAACTATAAATAATTAAATAAATGAAAACTAAAAATAATAACAAACTGATTAAATAATGAATTTTGTTAGTGTTATGAAAATGCAAATCTACTTGGAAATAAATATATAAACAAAGTTATTTTATTGTCCATTTCACTTGGTTTAAATTGTATTACTAAATAGCATTTTTTAAAGTGTTCAGAATGTAACTTTAATTCAATGTTTTAGTCGTTGTCTTTTTTTCTAGCACCAAACATATTTGAACTCTTTTATTACACACAAAGAACTTTTTGGACACATAAATACAATTTTAACATTCTTTTTATACAGATAGAAGTAAATTTCACCGGAATATCTATTCCCTATTTACCTAGCTCCCTACAAGAGCAGAGTTAGACACAAAAATCCAGCTCCCCAAAATGGGCACTCTGACAAACAAACTGAAGTGTAGTATTAGAACAGGTGTCGATGGGCAGGCATAGAAGTCCAATTTTATACATGTTCAAAAATAAATTAGAATTTTGTATTAAGACAAATAAAGCTTTTTATATTATGCAGACTTGTTATTTTGTAAAAAAATATTCGAAATTTTAGGAAAAACAAGCGAGTCTTTGTTTTTTTTTAATTTAAGATTTCCCTACTTAGACAGATTTGGGCATCCATCTTGAATTTTACTCTAAATGAGTTGTTTTTATAGTTTTACTTTCAAATCATTATCAAACTTGTAACTGGAAAACGACATGAACAAATCCATCAGTATCCTTTTTTTTTAATACCAAACAATTACTCGATCAAAGATGAAATAATTTCAAACAGAAATGACCACCGTCGTATGTACATATGTAGCATGTAACCGGCCATTTTGAAGCGCCTTGTTTATCTGATTAGCACTAACCATTGTGACGTTAGCAGAAAACCGAGACTCAACGGAATGACCTTCTCATTACGAATGCCACGGTTTGAGCATCTATGGTGTATTTTATCTAAAAATAACAGCATATTTCTTGAGAGAATCACGCTCAAACAACTTTCTGTTGTTGATACTTTAACCACTTTATCCAGAATTTCAAAGAAAGTATTAGTACAGCTTCTCAACGAGTGACTTTGTATTTTTTAGTAATTTTACACATATGTTACTTTATTAATTTATTTATAGTTTCACTGTAAAGCATTTGCATGATTCAATTACGATCATACAATTCATAGTTACCGAATTCCGAATTTGGTAATTATGTCAAAATATATCTTGTCAAAATTACCAAATTTTCCGGACACCACAAATGTTAAGATTATAAAAAAAATTTAACAATTTACCTGTTTAATATTTATATGAGGAGGAGAGGTCAGTTCACTATGTAAGTTTGACATAAATTGAACCCCAGGTGGTATGAGGTGACATTCTCTCATGTAGGTGGTCAATTTACGTTAAACTAACATAGCGAACTGGACCCACCCTGTGCCCCCTCTAAAAATTAAACAGGTAAGATTTTAAAAACGTTTTTTTTTATAATCTTAAAACTTGTTGCTGAATCGAGTGTGTCGTAAAATAAATCATGTAATGTACGTACCTGTGTAATGTGCGTAAGTGATTTTCAGCATAAAATTTGTTTAAAAAGGTGGCTACCCATGTAAAATTCACACCCTAAACGTTTCAGAATTACCAGGCGGAAGTAAGTGGTTTTTATTTTTAGTTGTATTTAGCATGATTTCGCTTAGTTACGAACATACGATTTCATTTTCATTAACCTAAAAATGTAACAGTTCAATTCAATTTTGTCACACATACATTTCAATATTTTCTTAGAAGGTATGACACCGGATGGGGGGGGGGGTTAAATGTGTCGGTAATGTGGACACCACACTATCTCCACAAGTTGTTTGTTAGAAATGAACATCAAAGCAGGTTACTTTGTAATTTTCAAAGAGAAAAGAAATAAAAACAAGGAAAGTTTTCTGTCCTCTTTTTTTTTTCCGTTTCTCTTTGTAGTATTTCCATTTAAAAAATAAGTCACTTCCTAGTCTATTTTTATTTGTGTTATACTTTTAATAAAAAGATCCTGGTCGACTATGTTTAATTGTTTACAAAAAAAAAATTCAAATCACATTTTGTCAACTTATGACGAACTACTGCAAATCGGCTTTGATTTAAAAGAGAAATAAATCTTTAATTGCCTCACTATTTCCAATCAATCACCGGGGAAGGGAGTATTGATTTACTCCTCTCCAGGAGTTAGGCACAAGGCCAGTTTTTATCTTACTCCCACAAGTAAGATGTGACCCAAGTTCGGGTCGGGAAAGTGGGGTTTAAAAATTGCCTAGGCAGCCCCGTCGGCATTCCCCGGTAGGGCCGCCTCAGGCAGTAAGCAATAAATTTACTCCTCCCCAAAGAGGAGAGGCGAAGCCTGGGAGGGTGGACCTCCTAGAACTGCACAGGACAGACCCATAGATCGGCGTAAATCAAGCCCCGAAGGCCAAGACAATACCAGTCTATGGGGTGCAGTATCCATCGGAACAGATACTACACTTTGATCTTAGCGAAAAGGGAGGGGAGTAGTTAGAAAGATCTACTCGTGTAATATACACCCTCTCCCTAAGTGCATTTTTACTTTTGCGAAAATTAAAAAAACGACAACTCTATAACTAAATATTTAGAAATTTCAAAAGAATCGGGGAATAATATTGGAAACGTCACTACTAATTATACACCTCCAATATTAATAAACCACCGCGGATTGCTAGAAACATAAACAAGTATTACATGTAAGTGAATAAATGGATATATGATTGTTTAAGTCAAGTAAAGAATTAAGTAAATGTAAATTTATTACTCAACATACAAAGAATAGTGCAACACGTTTGCAAAGTGGTAATTGTAGACTTTTTCTGAAAACTCTAGAGCTTATCACGAACGTCTGGAAGTTGCGAGCTGTCAGGATTAGTGTCAGTTTCGCAACTGATTACGTTGGACATCTGAGCCACTTGACGTTGAAGTCACTGGATTTTCAAGTGTATGTGTAAGCCTACTGTTTTCATGCACACTCTTCTTGGTTAACTCTTTTTTTAATGTCATATGTTTTGATCTTTCCATGTATAATTTTTCACATAACAAGTACTGATACATCAGTTCTTGTTCCGAAATGAAGCTACGTTTCTCTAGCCGTTTAATTTCTTCACTTATTAAATCAATCAATTTGTCGATGGAAACTCTTTCAACAAGTTTCGGTTCATCTTCATCATTCTTTGAATCACTCTTAGCACAGAATTTCAATATTTTCTCCTTTTTGTTTTTTTACTATCATGCACAGTCGATGACCCAATATCATGATCATCACACAACTTACGCACTGAAGTCGTTGGGATTAAATATCGCTGGAAGAAAGTTCAATTCTCGCACGTGAGAATGCAATAACAATTATGTAGATAAGTGCAAAATAGAAACAGGACAACAGCTTTTGTGAAAAGGAACACAACAACAATTGTATATAAGTTTAAAACCGTTTTACTTGTAAGAAAACATGAGGGCAAATATATACAACAAATGGTGAGTTCAAAGTTCAGAAAGGACGAAGTTAATTTAGGTTTGCGAAAACGTGCTTCGCGAACTTATCTTGTGGGAGTTCTGGTAACAGGTTGCACGTGCGCCCGCCTCCAATTCTGGCTCTTGTCAAGATGTAGTCACTTCAGTCCAAGATGGTTGGTAACAGGAAGGAGTAGGAGCTCTCTGCGACTGCCGTCGAGGGCTTTGTCGCAGAAGGATCCAGCCGTGATCCTACCAGGTTCAAAAGGTGAGTCAAAAAAAGCGTTTTTATGGGCTGACTCACGTGACCTCTAAGGGAAAAGGGGTTGGGATGCCTGACAGCCAATCCGTGAGACCCTTAAGGGACAAGGCTGCAATGAGGGGGGGGCGTTAATAAATTCCAATAAAGTCAAGTTTTTTTTATGGAAACAGACCAGTGTTTACGTTTAACACCAAAGCCACTGCTTGAATATGCATGTGAAGCCATAATTAGGGTTAAATGTAAGCAAATAAGATATAATCTCTAAATAAAAGGAGACTACCACCAGCAGGTGCAGTGTAAACAAATAAATTAATGGCGCACTACGTACAGAGCCATTTGTTGTTCACCCAGTAAAGTAGTCTGGCGGCAGTGGGGTTATAAAGTTCCCTCTCTCGATTTTGTCAAGATTAAAAGAAGTGCCGAACCTACAGTTGTCGGGAAATCTCTGTTGCATCTATATTTATTTCTAACAAAAAATATATGTGCAGTTTCAATTGGACAAAGTTAATTTGATCAAAGCATAAATAACTATTTTTATAAAGAATATTAAAAAAGAGAAAAGCAAAGAAATGTCTCGGCAGAATAACAAGTAATTTTTTCCATCAAAGAAAAAAACATTTTTTAAAGGTAATTTAAGATGAATCTAATACCACTTGATTAGTACTTTATCACCAGAAATAATTATTTATTGATTGAAAAATACCATTAAAAAAAGAAAATGGAGAGTGTAGTTTTTGCTTATTTATTATTAGTAGTAAATTAATTATTATTAGTAGTAAATTATTTATTATTATTAGTAAATTAATTATTATTAGTAGTAAATTATTTATTATTAGTAGTAAATGAATTATTATTAGTAGTGAATTATTTATTATTAGTAGTAAATAATTTTTTATTAGTATTAAAATTAATTATTATTAGTAGTAAATTAATTATTATTATTAGTAAATTATTTATTATTACTAGTAAATTAATTATTATTAGTAGTAAGTTATTTATTATTACTAGTAAATTAATTATTATAAGTAGTAAATTAATTATTATTAGTAGTAAATTATTTATTATTACTAGTAAATTAATTATTATTATTAGTAAATTATTTATTATTAGTAGTAAATTAATTATTATTAGTAGTAAAGTATTTATTATTATTAGTAAACTATTTATTATTATTAGTAAATTATTTATTATTAGTAGTAAATTATTTATTATTAGTATTAAAATGATTATTATTAGTAGTAAATTAATTATTATTAGTAGTAAATTATTTATTATTAGTAGTAAATCAATTATTATTAGTAGTAAATTATTTATTATTAGTAGTAAATTATATATTATTAGTAGTAAATTAATTATTATTATTAGTAAATTATTTATTATAAGTAGTAAATTATTTATTATTAGTAGTAAATTAATGATTATTAGTAGTAAATTATTTATTATTAGTAGTAAATTATTTATTATTATTAGTAAATTAATTATTATTAGTAGTAAATGATTTATTATTAGTATTAAAATTAATTATTATTATTAGTAAATTATTTATTATTAGTATTAAAATTACTTATTATTAGTAGTAAATTAATTATTAGTAGCAGTAAATGATTTATTATTAGTAGTAAATTATTTATTATTAGTAGTAAATTATTAATTATTAGTAGTAAATTATTTATTATTATTAGTAAATTATTTATTATTACTAGCAAATTAATTTTTATTAGTAGTAAATTAATTATTAGTAGTAGTAAATTATTTATTATTAGTAGTAAATTAATTATTATTAGTAGTAAATTATTTATTATTAGTAGTACATTATTTATTATTATTAGTAAATTATTTATTATTACGAGCAAATTAATTATTATTAGTAGTAAATTATTTATTATTACTAGCAAATTAATTATTATTAGTAGTAAATTATTTATTATTACTAGTAAATTAATTATTATTAGTAGTAAATTATATATTATTACTAGTAAATTAATTATTATTAGTAGTAAATTAATTATTAGTAGTAGTAAATTATTTATTATTACTAGCAAATTAATTATTATTAGTAGTAAATTATTTATTATTACTAGTAAATTAATTATTATTAGTAGTAAATTAATTATTATTAGTAGTAAATTAATTATTATTACTAGTAAATTAATTATTATTAGTAGTAAAGTAATTATTATTAGTAGTAAATTATATATTATTACTAGTAAATTAATTATTATTAGTAGTAAATTATTTATTATAAGTAGTAAATTATTTATTATTAGTAGTAAATTATTTATAATTAGTAGTAAATTATTTATTATTAGTATTAAAATGATTATAATTAGTAGTAAATTAATTATTATTAGTAGTAAATTAATTATTATTAGTAGTAAATTATTTATTATTAGTAGTAAATTAATGATTATTAGTAGTAAATTAATTATTATTAGTAGTAAATTATTTATTATTACTAGCAAATTAATTATAATTAGTAGTAAATTATTTATTATTACTAGTAAATTAATTATTATTAGTAGTAAATTAATTATTATTAGTAGTAAATTAATTATTAGTAGTAGTAAATTATTTATTATTAGTAGTAAATGATTTATTATTATTAGTAAATTAATTATTATTAGTAGTAAATGATTTATTATTAGTATTAAAATTAATTATTATTATTAGTAAATTATTTATTATTAGTATTAAAATTACTTATTATTAGTAGTAAATTAATTATTAGTAGTAGTAAATGATTTATTATTAGTAGTAAATTATTTGTTATTAGTAGTAAATTATTTATTATTAGTAGTAAATTAATTATTAGTAGTAGTAAATTATTTATTATTATCATTAAATTATTTATTATTATTAGTAAATTATTTATTATTACTAGCAAATTAATTATTATTAGTAGTAAATTATTTATTATTACTAGCAAATTAATTATTATTAGTAGTAAATTATTTATTATTACTAGTAAATTAATTATTATTAGTAGTAAATTATATATTATTACTAGTAAATTAACTATTATTAGTAGTAAATTATTTATTATAAGTAGTAAATTATTTATTATTAGTAGTAAATTAATTATTATTAGTAGTAAATTATTTATTATTAGTAGTAAATTATTTAGAATCAGTAGTAAATTATTTATTATTAGTAGTAAATTATTTATTATTAGAAGTAAATAAATTATTATTAGTAGTAAATTATTTATTATTATTAGTAAATTATTTATTATTAGTATTAAAAATTATTATTAGTAGTAGTAAATTAATTATTATTAGTAGTAAATTATTTATTATTATTAGTAAATTAATTATTATTAGTAGTAAATTATTTATTATTAGTAGTAAATGAATTATTATTAGTAGTGAATTATTTATTATTAGTAGTAAATAATTTTTTATTAGTATTAAAATTAATTATTATTAGTAGTAAATTAATTATTATTAGTAGTAAATTATTTATTATTACTAGTAAATTAATTATTATTAGTAGTAAGTTATTTATTATTACTAGTAAATTAATTATTATAAGTAGTAAATTAATTATTATTAGTAGTAAATTATTTATTATTACTAGTAAATTAATTATTATTATTAGTAAATTATTTATTATTAGTAGTAAATTAATTATTATTAGTAGTAAAGTATTTATTATTATTAGTAAACTATTTATTATTATTAGTAAATTATTGATTATTAGTAGTAAATTATTTATTATTAGTATTAAAATGATTATTATTAGTAGTAAATTAATTATTATTAGTAGTAAATTATTTATTATTAGTAGTAAATCAATTATTATTAGTAGTAAATTATTTATTATTAGTAGTAAATTATATATTATTAGTAGTAAATTAATTATTATTATTAGTAAATTATTTATTATAAGTAGTAAATGATTTATTATTAATAGTAAATTAATGATTATTAGTAGTAAATTATTTATTATTAGTAGTAAATTATTTATTATTATTAGTAAATTAATTATTATTAGTAGTAAATGATTTATTATTAGTATTAAAATTAATTATTATTATTAGTAAATTATTTATTATTAGTATTAAAATTACTTATTATTAGTAGTAAATTAATTATTAGTAGCAGTAAATGATTTATTATTAGTAGTAAATTATTTATTATTAGTAGTAAATTATTAATTATTAGTAGTAAATTATTTATTATTATTAGTAAATTATTTATTATTACTAGCAAATTAATTTTTATTAGTAGTAAATTATTTATTAGTAGTAGTAAATTATTTATTATTAGTAGTAAATTAATTATTAGTAGTAGTAAATTATTTATTATTAGTAGTAAATTATTTATTATTATTAGTAAATTATTTATTATTACTAGCAAATTAATTATTATTAGTAGTAAATTATTTATTATTACTAGCAAATTAATTATTATTAGTAGTAAATTATTTATTATTACTAGTAAATTAATTATTATTAGTAGTAAATTATATATTATTACTAGTAAATTAATTATTATTAGTAGTAAATTAATTATTAGTAGTAGTAAATTATTTATTATTACTAGCAAATTAATTATTATTAGTAGTAAATTATTTATTATTACTAGTAAATTAATTATTATTAGTAGTAAATAATTTATTATTAGTAGTAACTTAATTATTATTACTAGTAAATTAATTATTATTAGTAGTAAAGTAATTATTATTAGTAGTAAATTATATATTATTACTAGTAAATTAATTATTATTAGTAGTAAATTATTTATTATAAGTAGTAAATTATTTATTATTAGTAGTAAATTATTTATAATTAGTAGTAAATTATTTATTATTAGTATTAAAATGATTATAATTAGTAGTAAATTAATTATTATTAGTAGTAAATTAATTATTATTAGTAGTAAATTATTTATTATTAGTAGTAAATTAATGATTATTAGTAGTAAATTAATTATTATTAGTAGTAAATTATTTATTATTAGTAGTAAATGATTTATTATTATTAGTAAATTAATTATTATTAGTAGTAAATTATTTATTATAAGTAGTAAATTATTTATTATTAGTAGTAATTTATTTATTATTAGTAGTAAATTATTTATTATTAGTAGTAAATTAATTATTATTAGTAGTAAATTATTTATTATTAGTAGTAAATTAATTATTATTAGTAGTAAATTAATTATTATTAGTAGTAAATTATTTATTATTACTAGCAAATTAATTATAATTAGTAGTAAATTATTTATTATTACTAGTAAATTAATTATTAGTAGTAGTAAATTAATTATTATTAGTAGTAAATTAATTATTAGTAGTAGTAAATTATTTATTATTAGTATTAAAATTAATTATTATTATTAGTAAATTATTTATTATTAGTATTAAAATTACTTATTATTAGTAGTAAATTAATTATTAGTAGTAGTAAATGATTTATTATTAGTAGTAAATTATTTGTTATTAGTAGTAAATTAATTATTAGTAGTAGTAAATTATTTATTATTATCATTAAATTATTTATTATTATTAGTAAATTATTTATTATTACTAGCAAATTAATTATTATTAGTAGTAAATTATTTATTATTACTAGCAAATTAATTATTATTAGTAGTAAATTATTTATTATTACTAGTAAATTAATTATTATTAGTAGTAAATTATATATTATTACTAGTAAATTTACTATTATTAGTAGTAAATTATTTATTATAAGTAGTAAATTATTTATTATTAGTAGTAAATTAATTATTATTAGTAGTAAATTATTTATTATTAGTAGTAAATTATTTAGAATCAGTAGTAAATTATTTATTATTAGTAGTAAATTATTTATTATTAGAAGTAAATAAATTATTATTAGTAGTAAATTATTTATTATTATTAGTAAATTATTTATTATTAGTATTAAAAATTATTATTATTAGTAGTAAATTAATTATTATTAGTAGTAAATTAATTATTATTACTAGTAAATCAATTATTATTAGTAGTAAATTAATTATTATTAGTAGTAAATTATATATTATTATTAGTAAATTAATTATTATTAGTAGTAAATTATTTATTATAAGTAGTAAATTATATATTATTAGTAGTAAATTATTTATTAGTAGTAGTAAATTATTTATTATTAGTAGTAAATTAATTATTATTAGTAGTAAATTATTTAGAATCAGTAGTAAATTATTTATTATTAGTAGTAAATTATTTAGAATCAGTAGTAAATTATTTATTATTAGTATTAAAATTATTTATTATTAGAAGTAAATAAATTATTATTAGTAGTAAATTATTTATTATTAGTAGTAAATTAATTATTATTAGTATTAAAATTAATTATTATTAGTAGTAAATTAATTATTATTAGTAGTAAATGATTTATTATTACTAGCAAATTAATTATTATTAGTAGTAAATTATTTATTATTACTAGTAAATTAATTATTATTAGTAGTAAATTAATTATTATTAGTAGTAAATGATTTATTATTAGTATTAAAATTAATTATTATTATTAGTAAATTATTTATTATTAGTATTAAAATTACTTATTATTAGTAGTAAATTAATTATTAGTAGCAGTAAATGATTTATTATAAGTAGTAAATTATTTATTATTAGTAGTAAATTATTTATTATTAGTAGTAAATTATTTATTATTAGTATTAAAATGATTATAATTAGTAGTAAATTAATTATTATTAGTAGTAAATTATTTATTATTACTAGTAAATTAATTATTAGTAGTAGTAAATTAATTATTATTAGTAGTAAATTAATTATTATTAGTAGTAAATTAATTATTATTACTAGTAAATTAATTATTATTAGTAGTAAATTAATTATTATTAGTAGTAAATTATATATTATTACTAGTAAATTAATTATTATTAGTAGTAAATTATTTATTATAAGTAGTAAATTATTTATTATTAGTAGTAAATTATTTATTATTAGTAGTAAATTATTAATTATTAGTATTAAAATGATTATAATTAGTAGTAAATTAATTATTATTAGTAGTAAATTATTTATTATTACTAGTAAATTAATTATTATTAGTAGTAAATTAATTATTAGTAGTAGTAAATTATATATTATTACTAGTAAATTAATTATTATTAGTAGTAAATTATTTATTATAAGTAGTAAATTATTTATTATTAGTAGTAAATTATTTATTATTAGTAGTAAATTAATGATTATTAGTAGTAAATTATTTATTATTAGTAGTAAATTAATGATTATTATTAGTAAATTATTTATTATTATTAGTAAATTATTTATTATTAGTATTAAAATTATTTGTTATTAGTAGTAAATTATTTATTATTAGTAGTAAATTATTTATTATTAGTAGTAAATTATTTATTATTAGTAGTAAATTAATTATTATTAGTAGTTAATTATTTAGAATCAGTAGTAAATTATTTATTATTAGTATTAAAATGATTATAATTAGTAGTAAATTATTTATTATTCGTAGTAAATTATTTATTATTAGTAGTAAATTAATGATTATTAGTAGTAAATTACTTATTATTAGTTGTAAATTATTTATTATTAGTAGTAAATTAATTATTATTAGTAGTAAATTATTTATTATTGGTAGTAAATTATTTATTATTAGTAGTAAATTATTTATTATTAGTAGTAAATTATTTATTATTGGTAGTAAATTATTTATTATTAGTAGTAAATTATTTATTATTAGTATTAAAATTAATTATTATTAGTAGTAAATTAATGATTATTATTAGTAAATTATTTATTATTAGTAGTAAATTATTTATTATTAGTAGTAAATTAATTTGTGCAATTTTCCACAGGATGAAAAGTGTAGCAAGTTATTATTCACTACCAGATATAAAAATAACAAAAACATTATTGTTACTATTTACTGACCTCCCCACGAGGGTAGAGTTTGACACAAGGTCGAATTTTTTAGATGAGGATTAATAATTTGTGTAATTTCGATTATTCGGATTACTGTTTTCATCTTTAGTGTTATCATCACAACGTTTCGGCCGCTGTAACCTCCGCGCTTCTTCAGGTGTATCTTTTTGAACTCAGTGATATTTCAGCCGAACTCGGGAATCTGGACGGAATTTCGAACGGAACCCTTTATTTAATTGATGGGGGTAGCATGGTTTTGTTCCGTCAGCCATGACTGGGAAAAGTCTTCAGTAATTCGCAATTCTTCATATCGCCTGCACCGAGGATTGAACCTTCAACTTTCAGGGACCCGTGGCGCAGTTGATATATTACTTCAGTTCTAAGTGATAGTCATCTGAAGGTGATAGTCATGGCTGACGGAATAAGAGCATGCTACCCCCGTGGATAAAGGGTTCCGTTCGAAATTCCGTCCAGATTCCCGAGTTCGATAGAAATATTCCCAAGTTCGAAAAGATACACCTGAAGAAGGCCTGAGGTTACAGCGGCCGAAACGTTATGATAATAACACTCAAGATGAGAAGAGTAGTCCGAATAATCGAAATTATACAAATTATAAATAATATATGAAGAGTTGGAATGAAAAATGCGATAAACACTATTTTCAAAATTGTGTTGCATCACTACAAAAAGTGTTGAATTTCGACACTTTACCACATCCCTAAATCATATTTTATCAGCGTATTTTTTTGTTGTTTTTACATAAGATAAGTATTTAGTCGAAGCCAAGATTTGATATGTTCGTCCTTTCATTATTTAATTTCTCAATTTAAAGAAATTGGATTTATTGCGTTTTGCATTCGAACTCTTCATATAATATATAAATTATTACTAGTGGAAGAAGAAGAAGATTTTGAATAAGAGTTGCACCATCTAAAATTTCAGGGGTCAAAGTTTGAGCCACATACTTCATAGCTCTGCTGCTGTCATAGTGTTGGCAAGGTTTTTTAATGTATGAATCTGAAAGAGATCTGATATAGAGTAAAGTATAATATAAACGAGTCTTCAGTTTGTGTCTTCAGGACATTTTTAAACTGAATCAAAGTTACATCGTCTATTGACATTGTTTTGGGAGCGAAAATTAGAATTAACTTGTAAGGTAATGTGTCACTGAGCTCAAAGTTCAATCAAAATTACAAGAAGCCAAGCAATAAAACATCTCTGGTTGTAAAGATTTAAAAAAATATTTTTTTTATAGAGAATCCATTCTTCTTATGAATGGCAACATTATTTATTATTGAAGAATTGCTATTTAATGATTTTTATGTGTTTTTCATTACATGCTTTTCTTTTTTTTCTCATACCAAACAGTTTGTTTTGATAACGAAATCGTGAAGCAAATTTCTCTTAGAGATAAAATGTAATATTTTATTAAAATTCTTTGTGATGTTAGCGAAAAGGAAAGATTTTTTAAACATGTTGACATATGTGTGTACAAAAAATTATTTATCTCGTAAGTTTTCCAGTAGGAAAAAAATTGATTTTAAATAAATCTAACAAAAAATAATCTTGGAAACGATCGTACGCCATATAATTAGTTGGTTTTGAATTCTTGGACCAATGTTCAAATTTTGTTGATCTCAACACACTTTATATATATATATATATATATATATATATATATATATATATATATATATATATATATATATATATATATTTATATTGTACTTCTGAAGTTTACGGACTGTGCTACAACTGACGTTTCGTCGACATATTCCGGCAGGTTACGTAAATCAAAAGGTACTGAACGAAAACTTCGTGATTTTTTTGCCAAAAACGCTAGCAAACTTTAAAAATTAAGGAAAACATTTAAATAGAGAAGAAAACCGTCATCGTATGGTAATTTCAATGAAAAAATATTTTTTATTTTAACGAAGAAAATATTATGTAACAACTAATATCAAACAATTTTTTTTTAATGATTTTTTTTTCTTTGCCTACTCTTTTTTTTACCATACTGACTAGGTTAGAGTGAGATTGTTTTTTTTCATATTTTTTGCCTACTCCTTTTTAGCCCTATCGACTAGGTTAGAGTTAGATTGTTTTTTTGTTAGGGTTAGATTAGGGTTAGGTTGTTTTTTGTTAGTGTTAGGGTTAGGGTTAGATTATTGTTTTTGCGAGGGTTAGGGTTTGATTGTCTTAGGTAGAGTTAGGGTTAGATTGTTTGTTTTGCAGATTTTCTGTCGGATTAGGGTTAATTTCCAGAACTGGGCAAAAGAAAAGTGCCCATATGACGAAGCCATCATTGATAAATTCAAAACAAAACAAGAAATGTTATAAATAAACTTTAGCATTTCAAATGCTAGAGATGGCTCGAGATAAAAAAACTAAAAAAACTAGAGTTGGAATCATTCAAATGTACTTATTTGAATAAAATACAAAATGTAGACTTTGAATTCACAATAAAATATTGAATTTTCCACAATATGTTTTTCACAATTGCCAATTGTCGGTTGCTGCGATCTGATTGGTTTAGCATTTCGGCATGTTCCGGCGGTTTAGGTAATCTGCCGGAATCATGCCGTCGGTTGTAGTGTGATCCGTAAACTGCAGAATATACATGTATATATATATTCATTGGAATAAATACATTGAATACATTGAAGACATTGCCAGTGCTGCTGCAAAGAAGGTGGGCTCCCTCTACGATACTAGTAAACTTCTCACACCTGACATTATCCTATATCTCTACAAAGCCACCATCCGCCCATGCATGGAGTATTGTTGCCACATCTGGGCTGAGGCATCATCCACTAGTTTCTCCCTCTTAGACAAGGTCCAAAAAAGAGTCGCCAACTTAACAGGACCCTCACTATCCACCAAGCTCCAGCCCCTGCCCCAGCCCCATCATCGCAATGTTGCTTCCTTGTGCCTATTTTACAAGCACTTCAATGGATTGTGCTCTGATGAACTTGCTGCTCTGGTGCCCCCACGACGTAAATTCACTAGACAATCTGCCAAATCCCATCCATTCACTGTGAAAGTCCCCAGATGCCAAAGAGCTTTCTACTCCAAAAGCTTCTTTGCTCGTGCTGCTGGACCCTAGAACTCTCTCCCTGCTCCCTGTTATCTTAACGGTACTGACATGCAGAAATTTAAAACTAATGTAAACAGACATTTCGCTGCGCAGCTACCAATTTAGGTTGACATCCCCTAAACTTTCACCCTTTTTCTCAGTAGCCTCTTGCGTCTACAGTGGCGGCCTGCCTTGTTTGGGGTGAACTATGTTAAAAAAAATAAAAAATAAAAATTAAAACAAAAAAAAATATATATATATATATATATATATATATATATATATATATATATATATAGTGCATAACTGACTGCCATATAATATCATTGAGAAATGTATAAAACTACAATTTCACCCGAGTTATGGGTAAATAGCAGCTTGTATTGACCTAATTACAATATTATTGTGTTTTGGTATAAAATGACTCAAAAGGGGTTGATATGCCATAAAAGAGATAAAGCAATTGTGTATCATCTCTCTCTCTCTCTCTCTCTCTCTCTCTCTCTCTCTCTCTCTCTCTCTCTCTCTCTCTCTCTATCTTCTTTTGGTGGCCGATAGCTAATGAACAAGTGTATCTTCAGCTCTAATAGGCATCATATGAATGCCTGTACATACTATGTTTAAATAACATTTTTGAAAACCGACTAATGCTCTCGAATTAAAAAAAATTGGTGGTACACAATCTTCCTACTCATTAGCACTTGATAATTATATCAAATTATTGAAATTTAAATGTGAAAGCTACTGATACAATTATTGGATGCTTTTCAAACATCTGCTAAGATTAGTACTTAGTCTACTCCTATTTCTTGGCCTTTTGGCCAAGATCAAAGTGTAGTATTTGTTCCAATGGATACTGCACCCCATTCCGCCGGTCTATGGGGTTGTCCTGTGCAGTTCTAGGAGGTCCACCCTCCCAGACTTCACCTCCCCGTCTTTGGGGAGGAGTAAGTTTATTGCTTACTGCCTGAGACGCCCCTACCAGGGAATGCCGACAGGGCTGCCCAGGCAATTTTTCATGGTCAGAGTGCTCACCTTCTCGGGCGCTGGCTTTTCAAATCCCACTTTCCCGACCCGAGTTTGGGTCACATCTTACCTTGTGGGAGTAAGATAAAACTGGCCTTGTGCCTAACCTCCTGGAGAGGAGGTAAATAAATACTCCTATTGTATGTGTAGTTAGTTGTATTTTTATTTATCAGTCCAATCTTCTGATACGCATGCATGGACAAGAATATATGTTTGTTATCCGATTGAAATAAAACAAATGACATCCCTTTTTCTATTTGACATGAAACTATTCTTCTAACTTTATATCTCAATCTCTGCAAGTTATCTCTTGTCACTAGAAGAGGTCAAACAATAAGGATCAAGTTCAACTCAAAACAGTTAAACTAAATCACATGAATACATGATCAAACTAAGCCGACGCATTACACACATATACTTTTTATCTGTGTGTAGATATAACACACACATACATACATACACACACATACACCTGCTGAACAAATACTTTATTCTGAGGAAGAGATTATGTATGATTTGAAATAAATAGCTCCAATTTATAATCCCTAAAAGAAATTTAACTTTATGTTTCAGAATGTTTGAGATGAAGATTGATTATTTCGATTTAGGACTACTATTGTTATTTTCACAACGTTTCGGCCGATGTAACCTTTTACCTTCTTCAGGTTTTTCTTTTTGAACTTGGGAATCTTTATGTCAAATTTGGGAGCCTAGACGGAATTTCGAACTGAACCCTTAATTTAGCCCACAGGGGTAAATTGTTCTTGTTGCATCAGCCATAACTGGGTAGAAGTGTTAATTAATTATGAATTATGTTATCGCCTGTAGTAAGGATTGAACCTTCAACCTCTAGAAGACTGTCACTTAGAACTGATTGTGAGTTAACAACTTTATTCGGTGTGACACACGTGCCTCTCTTTCTTCCCTCTCTCTCTCCTTTCCCTCTTCTCTCTTCCCTCTCTCTCTCCTTTCCCTTCACTCTCTCTCTCTTCCTTTTCTCTCTTTCCCTCTCTCATTAATTATTTACATCATTCCATTCCTCTCGCCATTTCTCTTATCATTAGCCCTTTATTTACATCATTCCACCATCTAAAATATCCATGTACAGATGAAAAGTATGCACAGTGACAAGCAAGCGAGATAAGATCATCAGATTTTAGTAGAATTATACAGATGATTTTCTTTGTAAAATTAGGCATACACTTTAGAAAGCTCTGACTATGGATAGTGTGTAGCCCGCAGGCCACACTTTGCCCATGACTAATTTAGATTTTCACGGACAATATATATTCTTACTTTGGCCTACACACACGCTTGGGTCCTAGTTGTACTAAGCACACAAACATACACCAATGTATACTGTTATCAATGTAACGGACATGTGTATAAGACATTAAACTAAACTTGTAGAAATACACATTGATGAGTGTAAAGCAATAGTTAGTAACCTGGCGGGATTAGTTACTTCAGTTTTTATAGTATGGCCCCTTTTTCTTTTCCAGTGCCAAACTAACTACATTCCAGTCATAATCATGAGGAGCAATTAAACTTTTCATATGAGCAAATTCTGATCAGGCATACATTAATGTAAATTCATCACACACATTTCGCACTAACAGCAGAATACTACAACACACATGTATATATATATATATATATATATATATATATATATATATATATATATATATATATATATATATATATATATAAACAATAGACAATAACAGATATTATTATTTGCCGCTCCTCGAAAAAGTAGAGCTCTGTATGTGTAGTATTAACACAGCATGACGTCACTAGCTTTAAATGCATCGTTCCTTCCTCAAAAAAGTAGAACGCTCTGGACGTTATAGCCGCCGATAACGTGTTAAAATTATCACAGTTTATTCGCTATTTAAAATTGTCTGCGTGGTTAAGGCGTCGGATTTGAGTTGTAAAATACTCGTAATCCGGGGTTTCGAATCGCATGACCGGTAGTGAATAGTCATATCTCATATCGGTTTAAGGACGAAACGTATACATACATAGATAATAAACAATAACAAATATTATATATATATATATATATATATATATATATATATATATATATATATATATCCGCTTTGTGAGTGTTGGGTAATCCAGATAAACGTGGGCGGATAGAGCCCGAGGGTCTGATCTCACTGGCTACATCAAAAGGGAGTACACCGCTTTTCACCCACTTAACCGGTTGTTTCTGGAATATAGTTTCTAAGGAAGTTGTTACATCATGAGTGCCGACAGGGTCCAATTTGACAAATTTTCCTGTGTCGTTTTAATACCAACATCATTTTGTCGACGTAGTCTTGATGGTTTTGTACAACAACCCCTGAACCTTTATCCGGTCTGATTATTACCAAGGACTTATTTTGTCGTAGAGTTTTAATGACGGCAAAATGTTCTTTGCACCATTTAAACTCTGAATGGGATACTGGTGTACTCGCATAGCTGTGTGCAAGGTCATTCCATTTAGCCTTTAGGTCTCTTACTTTGGTCTCAGAAACAGGTGGAAGTCTCACTGCTTGAGAATTGAGAATTTGAAATTCTGAAAATACTTCCTCATGCCCAACACCAGATGGCGGAAGACAGAATTCTAAACCGTTATCTAGTATTAAAAGTTCAGCAGGAGACAACTTCTGAGAAGATAGATTAAGGACGTTCTTACCTACATCTGAGTTGGTAGAGCAACCAAATCTTTTGTATATAAAATGCTGCAACTTATTATTAAACTGAAGCATTATTTTTTTACGACTACACTCCTGTTGTACTAAACCATCAAGACTACGTCGACAAAATGATGTTGATATTAAACGACACAGAAAAATTTGTCAAATTGGGCCCTGTCAGCACTCATGATATATATATATATATATTTTTTTTTTTCATGTATCCACATAAAATGTTATAAGGAGATATAATTTTTTATGTATCAATTTTCAGTATTTACTTCAACAGTGCTCGATACGTGAGTAGAGCTAGGTAGTAAGTTATGAAAATATATTTATGGCAATTAAGCTACACAGAGGCTTCCGCGTTTCATCCCCGGAGGGCATTATCAGTCATGACGATTCCCTATGGGGATGAAATGCGGAAGCCTCTGTGTAGCTTAATTGCCATAAATATATTTTCATAATTTACTATATATATATATATATATATATATATATAGCAAGTAAAGCAGTAAAGAATACATTTATCTCAGTTTCTTGTAGTGTGGTAAAATATATGTAAACAAAGAAACTATAATTTCTTCTACAGTTAGTGGTGGGTTTTTTAGCACTATGGATACGGTGCTTGGTTGCTGATCGAATTTCGATTTGACCAACTGTTCGGTCTTGAATCTCAGCTTGCTACGTCTAGCCACACTGATGAATCGTAAATGATATATATATATATATATATATATATATAACTTTTTTTGTTATTGTTTTTGGCGATAGAGACAAAGTTAACTGATCTTTGTGAAAAAGAGGCTTGATCTTTCGTTTACAAAATTCACAAAGAGTGACAGGTTTAAGTAAGATGAAAAGGTATCATCATTATCAAACGGCAAGAGGCATTCTAGGTACACTGATAACAGTAGAACATATGAATTTATTGGACAAGTACAGCACACCGTTGGTGGTAATCCGAGAAAATCTAAGCAATCGATTGTAAAAAAACATCGTTATATATACAACTAAGGAAAACATGTATATATTGGCTCGACCACCACGACTCTGTCCAGGAGGTTGACCATGCATCTATCCGATAATAGTGCTATAGCTAGACACCTTACTAATGAACATTCCTGTCCCCGCTCACAAATCCGAAAACTTCTCGTAGACAATACTAAAATCTTAGAACATAATACTAATACACAAAAACTCCACATACTAGAAGCTTTACTCATTAAAACAAAAAAACCTGCTATTAACAAGATTAATTTTAACACTAGTACTAATATACTTAAATGCTTATAATACCTAATAATATAGTTTCATATATAAATTTTCCCGCCATAATTAATTATAAATCTCACTCCAGGTCTTTACCTGTTTGTCATTATTCCACTGACGATGGACCCAGACGGGTCAGAAAGTACTCTGGACCAACATGTACATTACGGCAGTTTCATCAGAAAATTTTCTTCCGAGATTAAGATTTTAATCCGGAAAATTGAAGGGATCAATACTAAAATAACCAGACAAAAATTGTCAGTTATTTTTTAATAATATGTGTCTTAAGGAAAAAATGCTGCCTCGATATATATATATATATATATATATATATATATATATATATATATATATATATATATATATATATATATGTGTGTGTGTGTGTGTGTATGTATCGCTCACCTATTCACAAGACTCAAGATTAGACCACACGCATACGGACACACACAAGCTCGCAGACACCACTTCATTTTTGGAGACGACAAAAAGCAATAAAAAGTATTAAATTTCAAAAGAAATTCTCCGCACCCTAGGAGGCTGGGATGACCGATGGATCATGGATGGGTAACACGCACTTGACCAAGAGAAGCAGGAAAAATGACAAATAAAAAATAAAAATAAAAATCAAAGATACCCACACACCCGCAAACCCACGCATGCGCAAAAACAATAACAAATTCCTCAAATGAAACAACATTTGCTCGAATCGAAAGACATTTCTTCAAATGGATTTTCATATCTGATGAAAGCGGGCCACCGCTTGAAACGCGTTATATATAAAATCATAAAATGGTAAAACAACAAAATAATAAATAAATGTTGAAAAAAACAACAAAATAATAAATAAATGTTGAAAAAAACATTCTACAAATGTTGGTAGCCTTACTCCTTTACATATATATATATATATATATATATATATATATATATATATATATATATATATATATATATATATATATTAAAGCAGTTTTATGACTTTGCCTTTATCAAAAGTATGTTTAATAATCTACTTAATCAATGTGATACATTTGATGATAAATTGATTATTTATTATGGTTATAAAACTCTACTTGAAAAGCTATTGAGCCAGTGTGATATGTACACATGTTTGCTGTTTCGAAATTGATGTCTGGACGAACGTTTGTGAGAAGTTGATTTTATGTTATACTAGCTGTCCCTCCCCGGCATTTCACAGGAATCTTATAACTTTGATTTTTGTTTTTAGCTAGAAAGAAAGATATACCGAGCAAAATAGTATTAACAGAGAGCATATAGAGAAGGGGGAATGACTGCTGACTGATATATAGTGTTCTTTGATGGAAGATCAAACTAATATATAGTGTTCTTTGATGGAAGATACAACTAATATATAGTGTTCTTTGATGGAAGATCAAACTAATGTATAGTGTTCTTTGATGGAAGATACAACTAATATATAGTGTTCTTTGATGGAAGATCAAACTAATGTATAGTGTTCTTTGATGGAAGATACAACTAATATATAGTGTTCTTTGATGGAAGATCAAACTAATGTATAGTGTTCTTTGATGGCAGATACAACTAATATATAGTGTTCTTTGATGGAAGATCAAACTAATGTATAGTGTTCTTTGATGGAAGATACAACTAATATATAGTGTTCTTTGATGGAAGATCAAACTAATGTATAGTGTTCTTTGATGGAAGATACAACTAATATATAGTGTTCTTTGATGGAAGATCAAACTAATGTATAGTGTTCTTTGATGGCAGATACAACTAATATATAGTGTTCTTTGATGGAAGATCAAACTAATATATAGTGTTCTTTGATGGCAGATACAACTAATGTATAGTGTTCTTTGATGGAAGATACAACTAATATATAGTGTTCTTTGATGGAAGATCAAACTAATGTATAGTGTTCTTTGATGGAAGATCAAACTAATATATAGTGTTCTTTGATGGAAGATCAAACTAATATATAGTGTTCTTTGATGGAAGATCAAACTAATGTATAGTGTTCTTTGATGGCAGATACAACTAATGTATAGTGTTCTTTGATGGAAGATCAAACTAATGTATAGTGTTTTTTGATGGAAGATACAACTAATGTATAGTGTTCTTTGATGGAAGATCAAACTAATGTATAGTGTTCTTTGATGGCAGATACAACTAATGTATAGTGTTCTTTGATGGAAGATCAAACTAATGTATAGTGTTCTTTGATGGCAGATACAACTAATGTATAGTGTTCTTTGATGGAAGATCAAACTAATGTATAGTGTTCTTTGATGGCAGATACAACTAATGTATAGTGTTCTTTGATGGAAGATCAAACTAATGTATAGTGTTCTTTGATGGCAGATACAACTAATGTATAGTGTTCTTTGATGAAAGATCAAACTAATGTATATTGTTCTTTGATGGCAGATACAACTAATGTATAGTGTTCTTTGATGGAAGATACAACTAATGTATATATATGAAGATAGATGAAAGAAGAGTGATAAACATGTACGAATGTCCAGATTTATTTCAAACTTCAATTGTTCAATGCAAGGTATATTCTGTAATAAAATTATGTTTATTATTTTTTCCTTAAGTCAAGGCTTTTCAAAGATCGAAATCTTATCAAGAGGAATTATATAGATAGATAAGTTGGCAGTGGAAAAGCCAAAATTCAACATTTGAAAAACTATTGAGAAATGGAGAGTGAAAAAAAGTTTGTGTAAAAAAATATGGGGTTTGCCCAGTTGGTAATTGTCCGTTGATAAAGTGCCCAATGAAAGGAGATTTAGATGGAGAAGAAAAGTTTTTCGTGAAGGCAGCATGGGAAAGTGTTCAAAAATGAAGTAACTCCAATAGTGAGATGTTGAGTTCAGATCGTAGGTGGAGCGTACTTAATCGGAATTAATGTGAGAAATCGGGCCATTTTAAATAAATCTGGACATTCGTACATGTTTATCACTCTTCTTTCATCTATCTTTATAATTGCTATATCTCGTATATTGAGCTTAAATCATTTCACTATAGGTTCTATCTACTAAAAGTTTACTTTTAGTTTCATATTTGATTATATATATATATATATATATATATATATATATATATATATATATATATATATATATATATATATATATATATATATACTAGCAACCCCTATCCACCCTCCGAGCAGTAATTAATCAGGAGGCGGGAGGGGGCGTATATTAAAATAATATGTTTTTACTTAGAGAATTACATAATTCTATTTTAGTAAATTCGTAGATTAATAACATCAGGCAAATCACCAACTCCTAAAAAAAAATGAGACTCTACTTTTTTAGGCGATTACAAGTGAACCCCTGAAAAACTTGCCAGAAAGAAGAAAAAATCAAAAAAACAATTATTCTTAAATTTAGAGTAGGGGATCAGTCTTGTATATAAATTTAGCATATAACGATCCTCCATTTTCAAGCTATTCTAACTTATTAGGGCGGAACTAATATTTCTTTACAGCTAACCCTAAGTCCGACTGACAAAGTCGTAAAACCACACGTAATCGCCTAAAAAAGTGTTCCCTTAAAAAATAACGCACAGAATTTATCTCCAATAGCAAAAAGAAAAAAATGGTTAACTGCCATAAAACACTAGAATGTCCAGGAAAGTGAGGATCATTTTACGTTAAATTGATATGTGAAACTGATCCCCCATTCTAAATTCTAAGTTAATTTTGTTGTTGTTGTTTTCTTTTCGCCAAGTTTTTAAGGGTATTCACCTAAAATAGTAGAATCTCATTATCGGGGGTGGGGTGGGTGATAGCTGAGGGTGTTAATCTACAATTAAACCCAAATGTTTAATATTTTTATTCACACCTTGAAAATAAGGTATTTAGTTGGTTAAATTAGTTAGCTAAATTTGAAGAAGTTATTATTTAATTTTCATAGGGAAATGGAAACACAACTAAACAAATACAATTGCTTAAAATAAAAATAAAAAATGAACATATAGTTATAAAAATATAAGATTTAAAAAAATATAATATGTGTAAATTTGAAGATAAACACCCTCCACTATGCCCGCCCCCGCATGAGATTCTGCTTTTTTAGGCGATTACGTGTGAACGCCGTGGAAAACTGAAAGAAGGAAAAATTAATCTAGAATTTAGAATGGGAGATCAGTTTTATATATATTTAACGTAAAATATTCCCAATTTCCGGACAATTTTAACTTTTTATAGCAGAAACCAAATTCTTTTCCCATTAACCCTAAGTCTGAGTGGCGAGATCACAAACCCACACGTAATCGCCTAAAAAAGTCGACCTTCCCAGTTGTAATCCGAGGATAGGTCAGAAACGGGTCAGCTATGGTCGGGTATATCCATGAGTGACGAAAATATTGTCCGAGAAGAATTAAGTACGCGAAAAAATGATAGTTAAACGAAACCGAGGCTGGATGATTGGTGTGGCTAGCTACTCCCCGAAGGTTGAGCTCCGGTAGCCAGCGACCAATCAAAACGCATACTGGCTGTGACGAAAAGATTGAAATTGAGAGATGCCGAGTGACCAGTCTAACCATATAAAAAGTTCGCATCGATCATTCATTAAGTTGAGAAGTTGCTAATGTTGAAGAAAATGCACCCAAATATCATCCAGAAGCAAAGACACTACTCCCCTCTACCTACGAAAAGTTCATGTACATAAGAAGAATACATATCATTATCTTAAAGAGGAACCAAGAGCTTTGTTGTATTTTTAGTTGCTCGAACTGTCTGTGCGATTTAACCATTTTCTTTTGTTCTTCGTGTGCCTGTCTTCTCCCAGTTGATGTGTTTTTTAACTAGATGAAATCACAGTGAGGAGAGAGGTATTGTCCGGCTGACGAAGACGTTGTGTTCCATGTTGCGAAGCCTATTCCAAAGGAGGAATCACATCGATTTGATGCTCCTACCACGGCCAATAACAACAAGTGCGAGGACGTCACATTCACTGACACCGAAGCTACCGCAAACACGGCAGTATCTAGTTGCTGGACGAGAGGATAAAAGCCACATACACTTACCTTCGGGGAGTAGCTAGCCACATCAATCATCCAGCCTCGGTTTTGTTTAACTATAATTTTTTTCGCGTACTTAATTCTATATATATATATATATATATATATATATATATATATATATATATATATATATATATATATATATATATATATATATATATATATGGGAAGAGAAGGATGAAGGTAATCCGACGTGATGGGAAAATGAAAAAGGAAAACCAAAAAATGGATGTTTTTTATGTGTACATCAACGTTTCGTCTTTATTTATAAGACTTCATCAGGATGATAAAATAGAGAAAAAATGTCATGCAAGTACAGATACATGTAGGGTAGACATATTGGGAGGAAAAATAAAATGAAATAATGGCCCCTACTGGGTGGACGTCCGTACTTGTTGGAGAAATAGACATGAATGTTGAAGAAAATGAGATATATAAGATAAAGAACAGGAAAAATAAAGATATAATGTATACCTTTAAATTAGAACCTATCGTGAGAGAATTGATGCTCAATATACGAGATAGAGCAATTATATAGAAAAGTAAAAGATGAGAATAAAGATTGTAATAATAGAAAATCTATTACGCCCTCAGTTGTTCAAAACAAGGTGTTTTCAAATAAAAGAGATTTATTTTAAGTCATGACTTTTCAAAGAATGAAAGAAGGGAAAATAAATCTCTTTCATTTGAAAACACCTTGTTTTGAATAACTGATGACGTAATAGATTTTGTAGTATTACAATCTTTATTATCATCTTTTACTTATATATATATATATATATATATATATATATATATATATATATATATATATATATATATATATATATATATAAGTCGGCCGGATTATCAAAGTTAGAACTAAATAGTAATGCATATGAGAAATCGATATTTGATTCTGACTTTACGTAATTTTTCCATATGTGTTCTTTGCAAACAAAAATTGAAAATCTAATCTATTTTCTTCGATTGCTTACTATATCCGGTTCGATATTTCCCTTAGTAAAACCCTTTTCCCAATCTACACCATTTTTTTAATGGACTACTCACTTGCCTTTTGGCTAAGATCAAAGTGTAGTATCTGTTCCGATGGATACTGCACCCCATACTGGTGTTGTCTTGGCTTTCGGGTCTTGATTTACGCCGGTCAATGGGTCTGTCCTGTGCAGTTCTGGGAGGTCCACCTTCCCAGGCTTTGCCTCCCCTCTTTGGGGAGGAGTAAGTTTATTGCTTACTGCCTGAGGCGCCTCCACCGGGGAATGCCGACGGGGCTGCCCAGGCAATTTTTAAACCCCACTTTCCCGACCCAACCTTGGGTCACATCTTACTTGTGGGAGTAAGATAAAAACTGGCCTTGTGCCTAACTTCTGGAGAGGAGTAAATCAATACTCATCTGTGTTCATTAGCCAATGAGATTGTTGCCTTTGTTACAACTACGAAAATTTTAAATGGCATAAAAATGTGTTGTCTGTGTAAGTACTCTTAAATTTTACTTATATTGCTACTTTGTTTTAAGCTGATTTCTTCATTAGTTATTCTACATTTTACTTCTGGTTATAATTACACATTAAAATATGTTACTCTAAACAAGAATAGCTACTTAATATTTCAATTGACTTTCATTACGCTCTGACTTACTAATTTATATATAAAAACAATCTTATTTTGACAAAAATGGGTTTTGTTTAAATAAACACAAATAAAATAAAATTAAGTTGTTAACCTTAAAAATTATATTTATTTAACTACGATTGTTTTCTGTGATGCCAATCAAAAATAACATTCAGTTCCTTTGACACATTTGTATTTTTACCACAACAAAAATGGATTCCTTCTTTCATTCAATACTATCGTCTTTTGAGATAACTAAAACAAATGAAAAATATCACTTTCTTTTACCCATTCAACGAACTCTTTATTGATAACACAAAAAATAACAACATTACTTTTGATATAGTTTCATTTTCGACAAACGTAGATTAATAAACTTATACTCTATTCGCTTGTTCTTACACTTATATTGCAAAGGCATTTAATAGACATTTTTTCTTAAATCGTAAGAGTTTCGTTTTCCGAACAATACGGTTTTCTTTCATCACATGGCTAAAGATGGCAAAAAGACTATTCCTTTCTTTTATTACTGAAACTCACATTGCAAAGGCTCTTTGAAGAAAAAAACCCGCTTTCTTAGACTCATTTTTCACAATATTTTTGGTTAAAATGGGTTTCGGCATTAATCACAAAAACTTACTTTTACTTAAACCATGTTTTATGAGATAAACAAATGGACACTAACTTAATGCAAAATTTCAGTGTACATATAAAACACTGATAATCAAATAACTACATAAAAAGATGTGTTAAACTCCATTAATGTTTCCAAAGAAATTTCAATATAAAATATGGCAAATACAATCAGGCTCTTAGCCTGTTATTATTTATAAATTTAAGGGTTAAAAAGATAAGGTTCAAAGGTTATTTTGCAAAGACACCCAATACATTTAAAACTATTACTCTTTCGG
>OY744525.1:27032912-27157912 GCA_963556195.1 Sepiola atlantica
GAAGAACCAGAGCATCCCCAATTCGGCTGAGGGTTTGATCTTGTTTTGATCTTCTTAAGGAGTTCCTTGACTCTCGTAAGACAGTTCTCTTGGGTTTGGCGGTGAGTAATTGGCTCTTTTGACTGTTGTATGAAGAGTAGCAAAGATTCTTGTTTAGTGCTTTCTTCATAATCGCCACTCCAACGCCCATCTCTCTCACCAAGAACCTTGCCTGGATCTTGCTGCACCTTTTTTCAGATTCTTAGCGAATTTCATTATGTAAACACAGTTAGAACACCTGCTCTGATCTTTCTGACTATCCACTGTTTCCACATCTCTGTGACAATTCTTCGGCTTATCTCTCAATCTATTCAATTTTTGAATCATCATCATGTAGATCACTCTCTTCCAATATCCATGTGTTTTCCAGTCGTCCATGGTTTCCAGTTCTCGAATCCACCAATAGTACATAGAAATAGCTACCCGTTGCACTTTACACTGTAAAATACTTCAAATGGTTCTGAAATGAAAGAATATCAAAAATTTATCAAATGTATCTCAAACAAACTGTAGATAGATAGATAGATAGATAGATAGATAGATAGATAGATAGATAGATAGATAGATAGATATGAAGAGTAGGATAAATAGATAAATGGATATGAAAAGTCTGAGATAGATAGATAGATAGATAGATAGATAGATAGATAGATATGAAAATACTAGGATAGATAGATAGATAGATAGATAGATAGATAGATAGATAGATAGATAGACCAAAAGAATGAAGTATTCAAGATAGCTAAACAGATGACAAAGACAAATATGGATATTGTTGGAGAGAAGTGCATTCGAAATGACAATGGGGTGCTAGCAACAAATGAACAGGCCAAAAGGGATGCCTGGAAATGTTATCATAAAAGATTGTTGAATGCTGAGTTTTCATGGGGCCAAGAAAATCTAGAAGTCGCAGAAACAGTTTCTGGTTCAGCTGTAAGAACTGTGAAAAAAAAATGGTAGGAAGCTGTGAGTAAGATGAAGAAGGATAAGGCTGCAGCACCCTTAGGAATTGTTGCAAAAATGTTAAAGGCTGCGGGTGAAACAGGCATTGAGATTATCACAGACTTGACAAATCAGATCATAAAAGAGGAGTTTGTTCCGAAAGATTGGGATTTTGGTACAATTGTAAACTGTTACAAAGATAAAAGAAGAAGCTTTTGATAGAAGTAAGTACAGAGGTTTAAAGTTGATGGATCAGTTCGTAAAATTGGGTGAGAGAATAATTGAACAGCAAATAAGAAGTCAGATAATCATAGATGAAATGTAGCTTGGTGTTATGCTTGGACGAAGTACCACTGATGCTATATTTATCCGTAGACAAAGGCAACAGAAGTATCTTGATAAGAAGAAGAACCTGTATTTTACTTTTGTAGATTTAGAAAAAGCTTTTGTCAGAGTAACGAGAGATGTTGTCTAGTCGGCCTTGCGAAAAGTAGAGGTAAGCAAGTCATTGCTAAAGATTGTTCAAATAATGTATAGAAATGCCCAAAAATCGTGTTAAAACCAACAGCATATTTAGTGACAGCTTTAATATTAAAGTGTAAGTACATCAGGGTTCTGTACTTATTTATGTCTTAGAAGGGTTGTCCAGCAAGTGTTGCATGGGTTGTCCAAAAGAGATGCTCTATGCTGGTGATTTAGTGCTTGCCTGTGAAACAATGTTGAAGACTTGCATGAATGCTCTGGAAAGTAAGGTTCTGAGAGTGAATGTTACCAAGATCAAAGTGATGATCAGCGGTTGTAGTGTTGAAAAGTACTCAGAAAGAGGAAAATTCCCCTGATCAGTCCATGGAAAGGGAGTTGGGTGCAACTCAATTTTTTGTGATACTTGTAAGCATTGAGTACACAAGAAGTGCAGTGGAATTACAGGTAATGTTGAGAGATGATAACCAGTTTGTTTGAAAAAGTGTAATACAATGGAGACGGATGAGAACTCAGATGTAGAGAAAGTATATATAGTTGGCAAGGTTACTGAGGTTATCCAAAGATTTTGTTAGCTAGCTGATACCATTAGAGAACAGGGAGGAGCTAGTGCGAGTGTGATTGCAAGAGTTAGGAGTGAATGGATTAAGTTCAGAGAATTTCTGCCACTATTAACGAGCAGAGCATTACCACTGTTGACTAAGACAAGAATCTATCAGACATGTGTATGCAGTGTGATGATGTATCGAAGTGAAACCTGTTCAGTAAGGATTGAGGACATATACAATATGATACAATAACAGGCTTAGACCTGATAAACTCAGAGAAAGATTAAATCTAAACTTTATAGGGAAATGTGTACAGTACAGGAGACTTCGTTAGTCACATTGGAAAAATGGATGATAATTCTTGGGTTAGTAGATGTAGAACAGTTGAGGTATCAAGAGCAGTTGACAAGGGATGGCCAAGGAAACATGGGAGGAAGTGATAAGGATGTATTTGAGAGAAAGAGGGATAAATAAAGACCTAACTAGAGATAGGTTAGTTTGAAAGTCAATTTATAAAAGCCGTCCAACACATGCCAGCATGTAAAATGGAAGTTAAACCGATGATGATGATGAGGAGGAGGGAGGAGGAGAAGGGGAGGGGAAAAGACTATAGTAGATATAAAGATCAATAGATAGATAGATATGAAGAGACTATGATAGGTAGATCATCATCATCATAATAATAATCTTCATCATCATCATCATCATCATCATCATCATCATGGTTTTTGATCATTCCTGGAGGAGGAACCCCTCCCTGGTTTCCTTCCACCTTGTTTTGTCCCTGGTTAGGCATGACCACGTAGGACCCAATTAGCTGCCAAGGTCGTCTCTCCATTAGGTTTTTGGTCTTCCCCTTAGTCTTTTCCATTGCCTCAATATCCATTCTGTCGTGCTAGATGTGCACCTATTGTTTCAAAAAGTGACCTGCCTATCTATGTTAAGTCGTTCATATGGTGGTGATGATGTCATTTATTCCAGTTTGCTGTCTGGTCCAGGTGTTTCTTTATCTTTTACATAGACTGATGCTAAGCATAATGCGTTCCATTTTGCATTGTGCCACTCTTAGCTTGGCTATTGCTGCATTATTGAGTGCTCATGTTTTATTACCATATGATTACAGACATGATGTATTCGTTGAACACTTTCTGTTTAATGTTCACAATAGACTTAATGAGGTTGTCTACTTTGGAAAAGGCTGTCCATCCAAGTGCAATTCGCTGTTTGATTTCAGGCATGATATCAACGTCGCTTCTCACCATCACTAGGTAGATATAGTTGTCAACTTCCTCGATATTTTCACCGTTCACTATGATTGGGACTTTTGTAGCATATTTGTTGAACATAATCATGGTTTTTCCAGTATGCATTTTAAGGCCAACTAAATGGCTAGCATTGTAAATGTTGTTAAGAATCCCTTCTAGTTCTTGAGGTATGTCGTTTGTGATAGAGATATGGTCGGCAAATTCTAGATGAGCAAGGTATTCTCTGTTTATATTGATATCTCTGTCTTCCCACTCCATTTTATTTGCCATCAAATCGTGCAGGCAGGATGTAAAGAGATTTGGTGAACTGTTGTTGTCTTGTCTATCACCTATTTCTGCATTGATCTTTTCACTGTTGGAATTTAAAAATTGCTGTGGCTTTCTAGTAAAGGTCCTGATACAAGTTGATACAAGCACTGTCTTTTCAAAGCTGTGAACATAGGGGTGAATTCGATGGAGTCAAATGCTTTTTCATAGTTGACAAAGGCAAAACAAAGTGGTATACCATGCTTATTAACTTTCTCTTGAATTTGGCTTACAACTTGAATGTGGTCCATGGTGGAAAATCCAGGTCAGGAACCAGTTTGTTCTCTGAGTAGGTTTCTGTCAAGTGTGTTTGCCATCATCTTGAGGATTTGGGAGAATACTTTGTAAACAACAGAAAGTAAGCTTATTGGCTTGTAGTTTTTAATATCTTTCAAGTCTCCTTTCTTGTGAAGGATTGTAACTGATGCATTCTTCCAGTTGCTAGGCATTTTGCCTTTGTTAAGACATTTATTGTATAAGCTGGTAAGAGTCTCTGCGATTGGTTCATCCCCATCTTGAGGAATGTCTGCCCTAATTCCATCGTCTTCTGGAGATTTGTCTCTTTGTGATCGTTTGATTGCAGACTTTACTTAAGACGTTAGTATGGAAGGGGGTAACCTACCAGTCCTTTCTTTGTATGTAAAGGATTGGTCTAGGGTTGGTCATGCGATGATGTTTCTCCTGAGGCTTTTAGCTGTTCTTCCTCATTGTAAGCCCTTTATCTCTTCATTAATTCGGCAACATGGGATCTTGCATACTTCAGAATATTCGATGTTCTGCATATTCGCACCTTCTCTTTTCATCTGTCTCCTTTTTTCTCTTAATAGTTTGGTGTCTGCTGAGAGCTCGTCCGATCTTGGTGATTTGTCTTTTCCAGCAGTATCCAGTGTCGTTTCAAAGATAGTGGAGGTAATAAAATCGCATGCTGTGTCTACATCTGATCCTGGTAGTGTTGCTTCAAGTACTTTGAACCTGTTAGTCGGTTCCAGATGGAATTCTCGTGCTTTGGTACGTGGTTCGGCACGTGGTTCGTTTTTTTAAAATAATTTTTTGATGAGTTTTGCTATTTCTAACTTGGTATTGATGCAGAACAAGACTCGTACCAGACGATAGTCACTTAAAGTGTTGAATCTGTAAAGTTGTGTGGTATATTAGTTAGGATGTAATTGATTTCGTTCTTAGTGGTTCTGTTTATGGAAATCCAAATCCAGTGTCTGCTGAAGAAGAATGTGTTCAGGATCTTCAGCTGATGTCTCTCACAGAAATTAATAAGAGCATCTCCTCTGGTATTCTGTTCTCCAAGACCAAAATGACCAGTACTGGACTCACCTTGTTACCCTCTCCAAACTTTAGCGTTAAAGTCACTCATGACTATGTTATAATGGGCTTTGTTGTTTGCTATAAGGTTTTCGATTTCCTCATAAGTGGCTTCGACTTCCTCATCTGTGTGGCTGGTGGTTGTGAGGTATGCCTGTATAATGTTGAGATGATATCTGGCATTGATTTTTATGGTAATTTGGGCTACTCTATAAGACTTGCTTTTGAGTCTGGTAACATTACCTGCGATATTTTTGTATATTACAAAGCCAACGTCACAATGATAGATGTCTCCACATTTGTAGTATAAGTTATGGCCACATTTGTTGAGGATTATGCAGCCTTCTCCTTTGATTCTGATTTTGCCAATACCGATGATTTCAAAGTTTATTCTAGACAGCTCACCCTCAAGTTCTTCTATGTGCATGTCTGAAGATAGGTTTCTGGCATTGTATGTTCCAATCTTTAAGTTCCAATGGCAGCCTGTTTTAATCGATGGATTCTTAGCACCATCTGCTCTATTGTCTCTCCTCTTGCTGCCTTGGGTGGTGACTCCAGAGCTGCTGGGAACCGAGGGCCTTGTTTTATTCGTGTCTGTCATTCAGGGGTTGTGCCATAGTCGCTACGTTAGGCACTGTGATGTGGCGATGCTATTTTCCCATAGCAAAGTGTGTGTGTTGGTGGCCGTTGACTCAATAGAGCTCATATACCCTTTAACCGATTTTGTCTTTAGTCCTAATGGCTGCGTACACCATAAGAGACTGGAATACATAGATATATAAATAGATAGATATACAGAGACTGGAGTAGATAGATAGATAATATATACAAGACTTTGATAGATATATAGATAAATATAAAGAGACTAGAATAGATAGATAGATACCTAGAAAGAGACTAGGATAGATAGATAAACAGATATGAAGAGAATAGAATAGATAGATAAACAGATATGAAGAGACTAGAATAGATAGAAAAACAGATATGAAGAGACTAGAATAGATAGAAAAACAGATATGAAGAGACTAGACTAGATAGATAAACAGATATGAAAAGACTAGGATAGATAGATAAACAGATATGAAGATACTAGAATAGATATGTAAACAGATATGAAGATACTAGAATAGATAGATAAACAGATATGAAAAGACTAGGATAGATAGATAAACAGATATGAAGAGACTAGAATAGATAGATAAACAGATATGAAGAGACTAGACTAGATAGATAAACAGATATGAAAAGACTAGGATAGATAGATAGATAAACAGATTTGAAGAGACTAGGATAGATAGTTAAACAGATATGAAAAGACTAGGATAGATAGATAAACAGATATGAAGAGACTAGGATAGATAGATAAACATATATGAAGAGACTAGGATAGATAGATAAACAGATATGAAGAGACTAGAATAGATAGATAAACAGATATGAAAAGACTAGGATAGATAGATAGATAAACAGATTTTTGAAGAGACTAGGATAGATAGTTAAACAGATATGAAAAGACTAGGATAGATAGATAAACATATATAAAGAGACTAGGATAGATAGATAAACATATATGAAGAGACTAGGATAGATAGATAAACAGATTTGAAGAGACTAGGATATATAGACAAACAGATTTGAAGAGACTAGGATAGATAGATAAACAGATATGAAGAGAATAGGAAAGATAGATAAACAGATATGAAAAGACAAGGATAGATAGATAAACAGATTTGAAGAGACTAGGATAGATAGTTAAACAGATGTGAAGATACTAGGATAGATAGATAAATAAACAGATATGAAGAGACTAGGATAGATAGATAAACAGATATGAAGAGACTAAGATAGATAGATAAACAGATATGAAGAGACTAGGATAGATAGATAAACAGATATGAAGTGACTAGAATAGATAGATAAACAGATATGAAAAGACTAGGATAGATAGATAGATAAACAGATTTGAAGAGACTAGGATAGATAGTTAAACAGATATGAAAAGACTAGGATAGATAGATAAACAGATATGAAGAGACTAGGATAGATAGATAAACATATATGAAGAGACTAGGATAGATAGATAAACAGATTTGAAGAGACTAGGATATATAGACAAACAGATATGAAGAGACTAGGATAGATAGATAAACAGATATGAAAAGACTAGGATAGATAGATAAACAGATTTGAAGAGACTAGGATATATAGTTAAACAGATATGAAGATACTAGGATAGATAAATAAACAGATATGAAGAGACTAGAATAGATAGATAAACAGATATGAAGAGACTAGAATAGATAAATAAACATATATGAAGAGACTAGGATATATAGAAAAACAGATATGAAAATACTAGATTAGATAGATAAACAGATATGAAAAGACTAGGATAGATAGATAGATAAACAGATTTGAAGAGACTAGAATAGATAGTTTAACAGATATGAAGGTACTAGGATAGATAGATAAATAAACAGATATGAAGAGACTAGGATAGATAGATAAACATATATGAAGAGACTAGGATAGATAGATAAACAGATATGAAGAGACTAGAATAGATAGATAAACAGATATGAAAAGATTAGGATAGATAGATAGATAAACAGATTTTTGAAGAGACTAGGATAGATAGTTAAACAGATATGAAAAGACTAGGATAGATAGATAAACATATATAAAGAGACTAGGATAGATAGATAAACATATATGAAGAGACTAGGATAGATAGATAAACAGATATGAAAAGACTAGGATATATAGATAAACAGATTTGAAGAGACTAGGATATATAGACAAACAGATTTGAAGAGACTAGGATAGATAGATAAACAGATATGAAGAGACTAAAATAGATAGATAAACAGATATGAAGAGACTAGGATAGATAGATAAACAGATTTGAAGAGACTAGGATATATAGGCAAACAGATATGAAGAGACTAGGATAGATAGATAAACAGATATGAAAAGACTAGGATAGATAGATAAACAGATTTGAAGAGACTAGGATAGATAGTTAAACAGATATGAAGATACTAGGATAGATAAATAAACAGATATTAAGAGACTAGAATAGATAGATAAACAGATATGAAGAGACTAGAATAGATAAATAAACAGATATGAAGAGACTAGGATATATAGACAAACAGATATGAAAATACTAGAATAGATAGATAAACAGATATGAAAAGACTAGGATAGATAGATAGATAAACAGATTTGAAGAGACTAGGATAGATAGTTTAACAGATATGAAGATACTAGGATAGATAGATAAATAAACAGATATGAAGAGACTATGATAGATAGATAAATAAACAGATATGAAGAGACTAGGATACAAAAAAGTGTTTTTTTAAATTATTTCTAATACGTTTAGCGTAATTAAACTTTTACTGCTCGTAGAACATATACTTTAGTATTCAGTCAAACAAATAAATTTTAAAAAACCTGTAAAAATGTATTCCATAAATAAAAATCGATATTTAGTAACTCAAGGGTTTACAACACAGTTTTGTTTTTATTCACAGTATATTATGTAAAGGAATCATCAAATTAATCTGGAAACTTCTAAGAAACAACCCTATTTCAATTTGAAACATTCTAGTAAAAGTTGAGTGTTCAAATTTTACTAGAATGTTCTAAATTAGTATGGGGTTGTTTTTTTTAGAACGTTGCAAATTAATTTGATAATTACTTTTAGGAATGATTAAAATATTGCATCATTTTTTTCTGTTAACCGTTCGTGAAACATTGACCAACTGGACAAAATCTCCGATGAACAGTTTCCAACAGATGCAATTACAGATGCAATAAAATTCTTTCCGAATGCCAGCGCATACTATAAAACCTCAAACATACATATTTCTTATTCTTTTCCTCTTTTTCTTTCACATATAACACATGAATGCACATGTACACATGTTCATAGACGCACACACTGTCCCATTAACAAAACAAAGTCACACTAATATACACATATCTTCATGCCTATTCATTTATACACACATAAACGCACATGGTGTCGGCCGAAATGAACACGTTCACTCAATTTCTGCTTACACGCTAAACGACTTTTTCTCCTAGAACGTCCCTTGGACCTTTTGAACCCTCATTCATCACTAACTGCTTATATCTCATTGTCTTAACAAGTTGTCAAATAAAATTATCTAATTTTGTATGGATAAACTTTGTCATTTTTTTCTTTTTGATAGTGCCTTTCCCTCTACAAATTCAGTTTGTACAACAACTCTATGGCTCGATTTGGTTGTGCTAGACACTCGTGTGTCCTCTCCACACCATTATAACATTGGCGAACCATGACTATAACGAACCACACAACCGCCTTACTTGATTCTCTACAACTTAAAGACAACTGAAAGACATTTCTATTCGCACACATTACACATGCATTAATCAACGTGCACATCCACTACACAATAGCCACTTCGGCGTTCCAACAAGCAAGGTTTTCAACACAGCTAGACGAAAAAAACAACAACAACAAAAAAGACTCACCATTGTTCAGATCGAGGGTCGTGTTCCCCCGATTATAAACGTGCAAAGTTGAATCAAGCAATGTTGCATGCAAAGACAGAGTAATAATTAACAAACAAAAATGAAGTAGTTCAAATAACGTTTATTGAACGTGTGTGTACGTGGAATGGTGAAGTGTGTGATGTAAGCATGTGTGTCGATGGAAAAACAGTTCTTGAAAAGGTATAAGAAGAAATGAATCCGGCGTAGGAAAAGTCTTTGAAAGCCGTAAGAAAATGAGTTGAGAAACTCTTACCGTTGTTTGGCCACGTGTTGACGGAAGAAACGTGTGTTGGTAGTTGTTTTGCTGAGACCAGTTCAAGAGAAAAGCGTGAGACGAAGCGCTAGTGTATTAGCGTCGTTCTGCCGAGCAGAGAAGAGAGAGAGAGATGGAGCGCTGGTGCCAGCGCACTTCTGCCGATGCTGGTCGGTGAAAAAGAGATGGATTTTTCGTTTGCAACGGTTTTTATAGTCAGAAGGGCAGATAACTCTGGTGTCGCTTTACAGTGCCACCTGTCGGTGAAAAAGCGACACCTACCGGCAAACCGGTGTAGTTATGTTTTGAAAGGAGGAGGTAACTGCTACACCATTTTCAAATAGACACAAATACACATTTAAAAACGAAACACATCCGTCTTTCAATCAGCATAACTTTCAAATGTCGTTCGAATAACAATACGTTCAACATGACGCCATTTTTAGAACACACGTGGGAAAAAAAGAAAAAAATCCAGTAAAATGACGCCATCTGTTTTTTAACACGTGGGTGAAGAAAATAAAAATAACTAAAAAATAACACTGAACAGAGAACAAATATGAAAAAAAAGCGATTTAGTCGATTCGCAGCCAAAATAGCGGACAATGAACCGTCTGCTAATTTCCGAATTCACAAATGAGTAAGTAAACCCAAATAAATTGTTTTTGACTAATTTCAAATTTACCCTAAATTATTTCAAAGGAAATGCAGTTGGGAAATTAGTCTAAAACAATTTATTTGGGGTTACTTACACATTTGTGAGGTCGGAAAAAAAAAATCAGAAATTAGCCAACGGTTCATTGTCGCCCATTTTGGCTGCTAATCGACTAAATCGCAAAAAAAAAAATTTTTTTTCAACACAACAAAAAAATTTAAACAAACGCTACGAAAGAGAATACTCTCAAATCACCATCATGCTTCAGTCAACAAATCACAATCATTCACGCATTCCGCTTTAAACAGTTCGAAAAATCGAATCCATCGACGCCTGAACAAACAGTTCAACTCTGGAATCAAATCTGAAGAATCCTCCGGCAACTAGCTCAGCAAAACAAAAAATCTGTACTGACAAAACAGTCACCTGAAAACACGATAATTCACAGCACAATTCAAATATTCAACATATTGTCAACAACACAATTTCTGACTCGTCAAATCGACTCAAGAAACTAACATGTCAGCAACACAATATCAACTTGTCGACTCGACGGCAAACCCTTCCAATTTAAACCTTGTCTGCAATTCTTTCTTTTTGATATTGCTTTTCCCTCTACAAGTTCAGTTGATACGATAGGTTGTCATTGGAAGACGTGTCATCCCATTTGTCCTTCAATAAGCTCTGCTAATCCTAGAAAGGTAACGGGACGTACGACAAGATTATTAGCGAGAAAAGTTGGTAACGATTTCCGAGTTACGCTTAAAGAAATGACCAAAAGTGAAAATATATAAAAATAAAGCTAATATAAAATGTAAAAGGAAAAGGTTGATAATTTAGGTAAAATATCACCGTTCGATGTACCATGAGAGTTCGTATATATTATCTTATATCTTTTCAAATTTTTACTTTTGGTAATTTCCCCTGACCAACTTATCTGTTTCCTCTCCTCTGACGATAAAATATCATTCTTTGAAAAGCTATGGCTTAAGGAAGCAATAATAAAATCTGTATCGTTTAGGTGGTACTTAAGACGTCGGGAGAGGGTTATTGTCGAGAGATCGAAAGCGCTCGAAGGATGGCCGATGAAACAACACTCGGGGCCATAATGTTTGAACTAACACCTGAAAACAGAAAACTTGCTCGTCGCGTCGAGAAGCTAACAAAGAAAATAACAAAAAGAGAAAATTCCGTCGTCTTCAACAAGGCCTGCATATATATATATATATATATATATATATATATATATATATATATATATATATATATATATATATATATATTGCCATATCATCATAAAATGTTTATAGTTCTAACTATAGTTCCGTATTAATAATCTAATGTTTGCCAACACTACTTATTAATATTAACATTAACACTATGGTCTTTACCTGATTCCCCTGAAGATGGACCCGGGTGGGCCTGAAAGTACTTGGGACACCTACAGTTATGACAGATTCATCAGCCAATTATCTACCGAAACAAAGACCCTGATTCGGCTCATGGAAAGGATCCACACAAGGATATCCAGGCATAAGTTGTCTGTCATATTCAATGATATATATATATATATATATATATATATATATATATATATATATATATATATATATATATATATATATGTATATATATATATATATATATATATATATAGAGAGAGAGAGAGAGAGAGAGAGAGAGACAGAGACAGAGACAGAGAGACAGAGAGACAGAGAGAAAGAAGAAAAAGAAGAGATAGATACATACATACATTGAAAGATTTACATATAACTCTATCTACTGATCTACCCATCTACCCCGGCCTCTTCTTATCTATCGATCTTTCCATTTATATCAGTCTCTTTATCTAGATCTTATTTATATCAGTAGTCTAAATACATCTATCTTTCTATTAAGCTCAATGCCTATCTATCTATCTATCTATCTATCTATCTATCTATCTATCTATCTAAACCTATTTAAAGTGGTTTTACACTTGCCTACCGTTCACACCACATCCACACACACGCACACACACACATAGACACACACATACACACACACATACACACACACGATATACACACGCACACACACGATATACACATGCACGGCACAAGTAATTTCTGTTCATTCTTAGTTCACATTGATTTTACATTCCATTCCTTCTCTTTTCATTCTCTCTCTTTCATTCGTCAGGTCATTTCTATTTCTTTCATTCTCTATCTTTCCAATACTAACTGGTTGTCTTCAGTCTGCCAATAAATATGTTAGTGCGGGTGTGTCATATCTCTCTCTCTCTCTCTCTCTCTCTCTCTCTCTCTCTCTCTCTCTCTCTCTCTCTCTCTCTCTCTCTCTCTCTATCTATGTGGTTTGCCAATTTGCTTTTAACAACTTGTTCTTTCTCATTGTATTACTCCCCCTCTGTATCTCTCTCTCTTTTCTCTCTTTCTCTCTCTACGTATATGAATTGCCAATTTACTTTTAGCAACTTTTCTTTCCTATTCTCTCTCTCTCTCTCTCTCTCTCTCTCTCTCTCTCTCTCTCTCTCTCTATCCCTCTTCTTAACTAGTTCCGTTTTTTCTCTTTGATATGTTGTCATTTAAAATCTCCCCATCGTTTATTATTTCTCTCTCCCCTCCGTCTCTTCCTATCTTTCTCTCTCTCTCTCTCTCTCTCTCTCTCTCTCTCTCTCTCTCTCTCTCTCTCTGTCATTCTTTTTTCTCTTCATCAGTCCTCTTTCCTTTATTTATATTTGCCTTTTCTTCTCTTTGATATGTTCTCTCTCTCACTCTCTCTTTCTCCCCCCCCTCACTTTTCTTCCTCCTCTCTCTTTACTTTCAACGCGTCCTTTATTACTTTCTGTCCTCTAGATATCGTGCTGTTATTCAGCGCGCACCGTCACAGTTGCCCCCCCCCGTCCCATCCTCTCCCTCAACCTTTTTTCTTTCACTTTTTCCCCCTCTCCCAACAACCCCATCAACAACCAAACTCTTCCTATTTGAACTATAACCCTTCCTTTTCTCTTACCCACTCCTGTCCTACCCCCTCTTCTCGTCAAGTCTCTCATAATTGTGCTACCACGTGCTTTCTACTGCCTACTCCCCCTCACATTAACAACCTCTTCTCGGCTGCCCCTCCCCCTCTCTCTCCCTATCTCTCTCTTTCTTTCTCTCTAACCTCCTTTTTACTCTGTGTGTTTATTATATTATTCCTATTCTGTTTTTTTCTTTTTACTTCTTTCTGCCTGACTATCATCTTTCTCCTTTTTTTTTTTACAATCCTTCTTTTCCACCCCTTCAAATCTGTGTATCACGATCCTTAGGCCGCCCCCTTTTCTACCCCTCACTTTAGTTACTTCTCCCCCTCACTCTTTCTCTCTGTCGTCTCTTCTTTTTCTCTCACTCTTTGATTCGTTTTCTCTCTCCCCTCCCCCTCTCTCTTGACTAGTTCACTTTCCTTTAATTAATATTTGCCTTTCTGAAATGTATGACTCTCTCTCTCTCTCTCTCTCTCTCTCTCTCTCTCTCTCTCTCTCTCTCTCTCTCTCTCTTTGTTTCTCCTTATTTTCTCATACGCGTCTTTTTCACTCTCATATTTTACACACGCGTGTACCACATTGTCGTACTCCCTCCCTTCTGTCTGTCTCTCTTTCTCTCTCCTTCTCTCCCCATCTCTCTCCCCTTGTCTCTCTCTCTCTCTTTCTCTCTCAAAATATCTCTTGTCCTTTTCTGTCTATTCTTTACTTTCCCTCCTCTCTTCCAACATCTAATCCTCCCACCACCATTCGATCTCTCATACTGATTGCCTTATTTCTTATTGCATCTAAAACTTTTCTTTTGCTTTTCAAATATTTTCCTCCTTACAATTGTGAGTTTGTCTTTCTTTTTCCCTCTCTCTTCTTATTTCTAACCCCCTTCCCTTGATGTTATCTTCTGTTTGTCTTTTATTACTCACCCCTCCCCTTGCTGTGTAGGCAATTTGTCTCCTCCACCAATCGCTCTCCTCTCACTCTCTTTGTTCCCTCTCTCCCTCTCTCTCTCTCTCTCTCTCTCTCACTCTCTCTCTGTTTTTGCTTAATCTATTTCAGAGATTTTAATCTCCTCTTTCTCTTATAACACACACACACACGCACACACACACACACACACACACACACACACACACACACACACACACACACACACACACACACACACACACACCAATGCACGTGTATGTGAGATTCTTGCATTTGGTTTGCCAATCTGCTGTTAACAACTTGTTTTTTCCCTTTGTATTATTCTCTCTCTCTCTCTCTCTCTCTCTCCCTTTCTCTCTCTCTCAAGTTCTCTTTCCTTTCTTCTATCTTTGTCGTCTTAAATTTGCTGTCTTTCTAAATTCTCTCTCTCTCTTTCTCTATCTCTATCTCCCTCTCTCTCAGTCTGTATGTCTATCTGTCTGTCTCTCTCTCTCTCTCTCGAGTTCTCTTTCCTTTCTTCTATCTTTGCCCTCTTAAATTTGCTGTCTTTCTAAATTCTCTCTCTCTCTGTCTCTCTCTCTCTCGAGTTCTCTTTCCTTTCTTCTATCTTTGCCCTCTTAAATTTGCTGTCTTTCTAAATTCTCTCTCTCTCTGTCTCTCTCTCTCTCGAGTTCTCTTTCCTTTCTTCTATCTTTGCCCTCTTAAATTTGCTGTCTTTCTAAATTCTCTATCTCTCTTTCTCTCTCTCTCTCTCTTACTTTCTATCCCTCTCTCTTTCTCTCCAATCTTTCTCCGTTTCTCTCTCCTTCGTTCGCTTTCTTTCGCACTGACTTTCTCTGTGTCTTTCTTTCTCTCTTAACTAGTTTTATTTCATTTATTTATCTGCTCTTTTTAAAAATCTTTCTCACCCCCCTCTCTCTCTACTTCTCTCACTCTCTCTTTTACTCACCCTCTTTTTTCTTCCCCTTTCTCTCTAACTCTATTATATCTCTATCTCTCTGTCAAAATTTCTTTTTTTTTTCTTTTTTATCTTTCCCCCCCACCTTCTCTTTCTACTTGCTGTCTTTCTAAAATCTCTGTTTATTTGTTCTTCACTCTCTTTCATTCTTTTTCTCTCACTCTATTTCTCTTAACTAGTCCACCTTCCTTAATTCATCTCTCTCGCTCACCTTTTTTGCCCCAATTTCTCCCTTTTATTTCTCTTTCTTTCTCTTTCTTTATTTCTCTTTCTTTCTTTCTTTTTCTCTCCCTATCTCTAACTTACTCTCTCTGAACTAAATCTCATTAATTTTTTCTATTTTTCTTTTCTTCAATTTGTCTATAAAATCTGTCTGTCTGTCTGTCTGTCTGTCTGTCTCTCTCTCTCTCTCTCATCTATTTCTCTTTCTGGTTTTATATATTTTCTCTTTTAGATGTTGCCTTCTTAAAAATCCCTTTTTATTTCTCTCCTTTCTCTCTTTTTTTACCTCGTTCTCTTTCCTTCTTTTTTTTTGTCTTTTCCCTTTCTTCTTTTTGATCATCCTAAATTCTTTTCTTTCTCTCTTCTTTTCTGTATATAGATTCTTCTCACCTCCCTTTCTTTGTGTACTTGTTACACCTCTGTCTGTCTGTCTGTCTGTCTGTCTGTCTCTCTCTCTCTCTCTCTCTCGATCAGTTCTCTTCCTTGTTGCATTTATCACTTATTTGTTTCATCTCTTTTTTCTCTCATTTCTCTTTCTCTTATTTTCTGCATATATATATATATATATATATATATATATATATGCATACTATATGCACTTTTGTCTCTGTTTAATTCTTACTCACTCTACCTATCCCTCTCTCTCTCTCTCTCTCTCTCTCTCTCTCTCTCTCTCTCTCTCTCTACTCCCCTCCTTTATTGCATTCCACTCATTTGTCTCATCCATCTTTAAATCTTGAACTCATCTGCTTTTGATCTTTTGTTCTCTTTCATTCTCTTTTTCTTAATTAATTCTCCCAAACTTTTCTTCTCCCTCCTCATATTTCACTTGACTCTCTTGTGCCACTGATCATTCTTCCTCTCTCTTTGTCTTTTCATTTATTTCCCAGCCATTCATTATTCAATACTTCTTTTTTACTCCTTTCTTTCACACTCCTTTTTTCCCCTTTTTAGGTTCTCTTCATTAACAATAATTCCCATTCTTTCTCATTTAATTTGTATGCTTCACAGTTTCTTTTCTCATGCCAAATCACTTTGGTTTCTTCCTTTTTGATTATTTTTCACTTCTTCTCTCCTCTTTCCTCGTTCTCCTGTTTGTAAAAATCTTCTTTTTTTTTCTTTTGCCGTCTATATTCACCATTTCCTTAAGTAACTGCCTTTACACATTTTCTCTCCCTTTATTTTATTCATACATTTTCTTTAATTAATAAATCTCTTTACATTTTGTTTCCCCTTATTTTTTTTATCACTTTTGGGCTCAATCACCATCTCTCTCTCTCTCTCTCTCATCTATTTCTCTTTCTGGTTTTATATATTTTCTCTTTTAGATGTTGCCTTCTTAAAAATCCCTTTTTATTTCTCTCCTTTCTCTCTCACTTTTGGGGTCAATCACCATCGTTATCTCTCGAATAATGGGTGGGTGACCCATATATATAATTTAGTAAATGTTCTGAATTAAAAAAAACAAAAAATATTTTAACTCATACAATCGTTTTTGCCCATTTTAAAACATACATTCTCTTGATAACAAAATTCAAGATTTTTTCAAAAGGCTCCATCAGTGAATTTTTGCCATCAAAATTAAAACAAACAGAACCGCTTACATTCAAAATTGTCCTCTTCATTTGACTTACTTGTCCCTTTTTTTCACAGACCAATGAGAATTCTTTTAGGTTATACCCTTTTGTAGATGAACGTCAAAACTGGTATTATAAGACACTCAAAAAATGATCTTACTTTCTTTCATAATGTTCGCTATTAGCCCCATTAATCAAAATAATACACTATAAAAACATATAAATAAAGAAAAAGTTTTTTTCACCTACAATCATCTTTTCTCTTTTTCGGCCAATATATATATATATATATATATATATATATATATATATATATATATATATATATATATATATATATATATATATTTTGATTTTATTCCATTAGTTGCGACAAAACAAGTTTTGTTTCATTGGTGCAAATAGCGACCAACTCATCGGGCCGGCGAAAGGAATTCAAATGGCATAAAATTTTAACTTCACTTTAACGGGAGATTGAAAATTGAAAATACATTGGAGGGGGAGGGGGACAGAGTTGGGGCTTTGTCTATAACGGTGACATGGGACATATATATATATATATATATATATATATATATATATATATATATATATATATATATATATGAGTTCACACAAGAGTTTATGTAGTAGTTCAATAGTGTACAATACGACTAGCTCATGAACTAGAGTTCATAATATAATATACTAGCGGAACCTGTCGCCCGGCGTTGCATGGGAGAAAGTACTACCTATTGCATGACGTCGAATAAAAAAAGGAACGGCCTATTGTTTTTCTCCCCCCCCCCTCTACCGTGTTGGCGAATGCTATAAATTAAAAAAAAAAAAAGTGGTATAGTAGAATGGGATCGAACGCTGAAACTGACGATCATGAAACCTGCCTTCCTAACGACAGCGCCACCGTTTCGAGTTTAAAATACATGTGAAAATAGGTCAATTAAGCTAAGCTTGATTATGGGCATGCGTGTTATGTTAAGATTCAGCAATGACACGGTTTATGTCATTTGTAGATGATGAAAATGACTGGATTTGGGCAAGTTTTCTATAATATGCGTGTTAAAGGTGTATGATTTTGAAAATGTAAATGTATCGGGGTCTACCAGTATCTTGGTGCTTATTGAATTAAATAGGAAGTCGATTCGATCAAGAAATTGTAGCCGCCATGTTGAATGAATAAATGTTGCAGGAACTGTGTTCGTTAATTTCATTTGCTTAATTCCGGAATTAATATAGAGTCATAGGTAGAATTTGAAATAACGTAATCTGATATTCGCGGAAAATCATCGGAGTGAACGGGAGCGGTCATTAAGTCTTTGCGTATTGCTTTATATTATGTAGTAAATTAATACCAGGCAAATAATAAATAAGAACTGGGTGTTTTGTGAAAATTAAACTGTGCTTATTAGTTCCCGGTGTCGATGAGTAGAGTGACAGTACAGAATTATTAGGGAGAAAAGTTTTTGCTACCACCTATATGGAGTTGGTTTTTCGGAGAGACGTGGATGGTGGGCCAAATATAATATTTAGTGTTATATAGAAAAAAATAATAAATTTACTAAAACACGCTCGAGTGAATAAGTGTAATATAGTGGTGAGTTTAGTAGCATGTGATGCATGTGGTTATTTTCTTATACTCCGAAAAGGTACAGGGGAAAAAACGTCTCTACTTTATATATTAGATAGAAATATAGTAATTATTATCAGACAATTGTGTCTGCCCATTTCAAAATATATATTTTCATGATATACAAAATATCATAAACACCTACGAAAAGGCTTCATCAGTGTACATTCGCCACAATCAGGCTAAATTAATTTAATTTTTATATCTTTTTTTTTCTTTTCTTTTTTACCTCGGATCAAACGGAAATTTTTGCTTTAACCCTATTCACTTGTAGTTAAAAGTTCAAAACATATTATGACAATCGAATCTTTTTCATTTTTTAATTTCAAAATGTTTATACTAGTTATGGGACGATTCTAATATTTTTACTGATTCAATTACCGATTCTGTTCTATATTTCCAATTCCGAAACAATTACTGATTCTAATTCTAAAATTACCCAATCGTCTAAAAAGTAGAATTTTATTTTTTAAGGGGGGGGGGGGGGTCATTGTCTACTTTTAAATGTAGATTTTTTTTTTTAATTTAACAAACTTCTTAATGTTTTCATTTTATGTATTGTATCTAAAATTTGTATAGACTCATTGTGAAATTTTAATCTATATTTTTCACTTGTGCCATTTTTTATTTATTTATCCACTGGTGTCATTTTTACCGGTGCCATTTTTACTGTGCCATATTTCCCAGTGCTATTTTTTACCTAAATTCGTTTTCATGATCTATAAATTTTAGTTTTACTGGTAGTTTAAAAACAATAAATATTTATCATTTGATCATTAGTACCAGCAATGGAAAATTAAGTTTTAAACAAACAAACAAAAATAATAAAAGAAAAGAATCGTTTTTATTTATGAATCGGAAATTAAGCTCAAATCTTTCTGATTACGATTTCGATACCATAAACAGTTCCGATTTTTCCGATTCCCGATTCCGATTAATCGTCTCATGACTATTTCATACTTGATCAATAAAAACAATACACAAAAAAGCACATATAAATGAATAAACAATTAACACGCACTACAACGGTCCATATTTTCCTCTGCCTTTTCTTCTTCTTTTTCTTTATTCTGCCTCATTTTTTATCCTTTCATCATAGCGTACATCTCACTATATAGTTATCTATTAATCTCGTATTAACCACTTCCGGTTAGGGTATAAATAACCTATATATCAATATGATCAATTCATTATTTCTTTCTTAATTTTTATTTTAACTATCATTCTTACCTATTATGTATATATATTTAATTATATATATATATATATATATATATATATATATATATATATATATATATATATATATATATATATATATATATTCCATGAAAAATGCCAGTATACTGAAATCATATGCCCTTAATAGGGTTAAGATAAAAATTCATATACACTAAATGTACAAAAGCAAGGAAATTCCCAAATTTTTACACTTTTATTGTCATTAAGGGTATACGAGCACAACAGGGCTATGTATTTTACTGGTAGAAATTTTTCTTCAGCACACCTCACACACTTCATCCACTCATGCATAGATATTTATACTGTAGTGATGTGATAATGAAATGGTTTGGTTGATATGTAGTCATACCCTTAATGACAATAAAAGTGTAAACATTTGGGAATTTCCTTGCTTTTGTACATTTAGTGTATATGAATTTTCATCTTAACCCTATTAAGGGCATATGATTTCAGTATACTGGCATTTATCATGGAATGTCACTACTTTTGTAAAGGCTATGCCTCAATACAATGCCTTCTCATAAGTTTTTTTGGAATTTTCTGGAAAACTAAGGTATATGGTAAGCTGAAATTAAAATGCCATCAACTAGACCCTAGAACCTCTATCTCTGCCAAAAATCAGCTGAATCCATCAAATAGTTGATGAGATACAGGGTGGCACATACGTACGTACGTACGTACGTACACACAGATAACATGATTTCATGATTGAACTTTCTGGATCTCTGGGTTGCCTTGACTAATGATGCTGAAATTCTACACACTTATAGAACCTATCAAATAAAAATTTTGTGCAAAGATTTAACTAATTTGGTTTATTGGATTTTGAGTTATGATTCATCAAAGAAATGAGATTTCCAGCATAGGCCATTCGTAAAGTCTATTACGGGATAGAGCGCTCTCGCGCCTCCCTTGAGATATATATATATATATATATATATATATATATATATATATATATATATATATATATATATATATATATATATGGTGTTAATAAAGTCTCTTTACAATTTAAAAAGCTAATTATGAAGCAGACATTTGAGATATTATCTTGACTATATTTGTTTTTTTTAATTAATGTTTATTTAAGTTTTTTTCAACTAATTTATACACCTCTATATGAGCACCATTAGTTGTACAAAGCACATCAAAACGGTACTCGATTTCTTTCCATGTTCTATGTAGAATAGCCTCGTCATTCGTGGCAATGGAATAAGCAATCATTTGCTTCAAGTCAGTAATGTCCGTATCTAAGTTCAATATCTTTTACATAACCCTATAGAAATAAGTTCAAGGCAGTGATATCTGGTGACCGTGCTGGCGTGCGATTCCAATCCATCGGTCTGGAAATGTTTGATTGGGGAACATCAAACGTGCAGTTCCCAATGTGATAGTGCACTATCTTGCTGGAAAATGATAGTTGGTTCAAAACCAATCAGTTGTGGTGTTACATATTCGGTTAGAAGATTGAGGTAAACAGTTGCAGTAATTGTTTCCTCGTTGAAGAAAAATTGCCCAATTATTCGATTTTCCACCATGTGTACCACCCATTAATTTTTTAGCTAAAGCTCGCTAGTCACATGAAGATGTTCTCATCTCCAGATTCTCACACTGTATCTGTTTATTTTCCCTGAAACATGAAAAGTGGCATCATCACTAAAAAAAAAACTTGCATGAGGAATGTTTCATCCTCAGAAATTTGTTCCATCATGTTTACTGCAAGCTTTCTTCGTTTTTGTTTATCATTTGGATCAAGTGTCTGTAACAGTTGCACTTTTTAAGCGTACAACCGTAAGTTTTTGTGTGAGACCTTGTGAACTTTTAAACGTGGTAATTTCAACTGTCTAACAGCAGTGTGGATTGACTTTGTAGGCAAACGATTAAAAGCTTGCATTACACTCGATGTCTTCCTCAGATGTTCTTGGTCGCCCACTCCTTCCTTTATCCAACAATGATCTTGAAGAATAGCGTTGTCGTTCTGAATAGAAAATCAGAAATTATATCCAACTGTTTACATAAAAGTAAACTTAAATAACAACAATTCAAAATTAATTAAATATATAAATTAAATTGATTCTGCCAGAAATTTGCAACTTTTATTACCGTAATCGCATCTAATTTAATACACTCAACTAACTATAATATAGAGACAGGAATCATATACCGTGTACCCTTATAAGATAACTTATAAAAACGGTTAAGCAGTAAAAAAAAAAATGTGTTCCATTTGGTGATCCATTGAGCTCAGGTTAGATTGTTTGAATCAGGAAAGAGAGAGGTTGCAAAGGCAGTTGAATATAAAATAAGACAAACAAAATAAAAAATTACCCCTTTTTCTCGCTTTCTTTCTCTCTCTCTCTCTCTCTCTTTCTCTTTTTTCCTCTCCAACTACGAGTTAAATATTATTACTGTTTGTGATAGCATTTTATTCTTTGCTTTCTTTATTACCTTCGACTGTTAATAAACAGAGAGAGAGAGAGAAGGGGGAGAGGGAGAGAGAAAAAGAGAAATAGTATAAATTATAAGACTACTCCAGTGCTCTATTTTGTTATGAAGGGCCATGCATTCATACTGTAAGAGCCAGTTATATCTCTTACCAAAGAGCTCAACCCATATGTGTATGTGTGTTGTTAATCTCTTTAAGTATTCTGCTCTCTATTTTAACTGAATATATTTAATTTTCCAGTTCTTTTTGTCTCCAACCCGTTATCTTATTTTACTTTGTTTCTTATGCTTTTGTACTGTAGTTTTTTAAAATTATTTTTTCGTCTTTCTTTCTTTTGATATCTTCTACATTTAATCTTTACAACCTTTTTGTCTTATCTGAAATTCTAAATATGTTCCAAAAGCATTCAGCTACCTTGCCACTTCTACTCTTTTCATCTTACCATAATTCAGCGATGTCCAACCTTTTTTTTCTTTTTTGGAGGGGGGGGGGGCACCTAATCATCTCTAAAATATTGACCCCCCCCCCCGGATGTGGCATGGCAATATATAATTCTGATCATTTAAAATGTGAACTATGTTTCAGCTGAAGAAGTTTAAAACGCTAATACCTTGGTTTAAACCCTAACCCTAACCCTAGCCCTAACCTTGGTTTAAACAAGCTTCAAAAGAACATGGAATCCATGAAAATGAAATAAACAAAAGACAGTTAAAGTTATGTGCAAGAAATTGTAAAAATAAAAACAAAAAGAACATTAAGTAGGGTGATGATGATTATGATGATGATGATGATGATGATGATGACGACGACGACGACGACGACGACGACGGTACTAGGAACAATCCCCAAAAACCTGGAGAAAAGATTGGGAGAAATTGGAATCAAAGGGACCATCGAAACCATACAAAGGACGGCAATGATCAAAACAGTTGCAATCTTAAGGAAAATCCTTGAATGCGAAAACCAACCCGCATAAGCTACAAAGGGTAACCAGTCACAAGGAATTTACAAAAGGGAGAAAACAAAACCACACGAAGAACACTGCAACACGAACCAAGGAACAGAAACTGCAAGAAACATCACTTCATAATCTCCTTCCCCCCTCCCCAATAAATTACACCGGTCTCAGCTAACACCACACAAAAATGAACCAAAGAACAAAAATTACAAGAAACACTATAAGAACTCCCCTTCCCTCCCCACCTCACCCCCCCCCCCAAAAAAAAATGATGCTGGCCTAGGCTGACACCAGACAAAATATTTGTAGAGGGTCGAGGATAATGAGAAGACCAAGGAGGGACAGCACAAACCAGACCTCCACTGGAAGAGTGCAGAGAATACTGGGACCTTGGGAAGGCTTATTGCCACTCAAATTCCAGAGAAGACCAATGGTCCTTACCAGAGAGAAATCAATGGTAAGAGGCTGTTGTGATACCGCAAGGTTATTTGCGGTGGTTATCGAAAAGAGGTGAAGAATACTGGAAATCTGGGCAGACTTGTTGTCACTCAGACTCCAGAAAATACCGCTGGTTGTTGTCGGTGAGCAATCACTGACGATGATTTGTGTGAGAATTCCGAGTGAGTACAAATAATAATAATAATAATAATAATGAACAAAGGATAGCAGATCAAGCAAGACAGATCCTCAAGAGAGGGTTGTTCTCAGAGCTGGAATTAATGATAATCAAACAAAAAATAAATGGCACAACAGATCAAGAAACGCCACTTGACGAAAACCTACAGGTAGAAGACTGGCAATACACAAACACTGAAACTGAGAAGGTCGAAGACTACGAAATCACAGAACTCACCGAGAAAGAAGCAAGAGAAGTGAAAAACGTCAAACGGTTCATGACCGAGAACAAAACAAAACTCCCATCCCTAAGGAATGAAGATTGGAAGAAGTTAAAATTAGAAACAGAGAAAGTAAACAAACTCCTCACATACATCTCAACAGATACTATCACAGACCTAAACTTGATATATGCGGGGGCAAAATCAATAAGTATGAAACTAAAAAAGAGAAAAAAAAGACTGGCCAAAAGAATGGACTAACAAAGCCTAGATAGGAAATCAGACTGGAAACCCAGACCACCAAACATCAAAGAGAAGCTAAAACCGTAAACAGGATGAAAGAGAACAGAAAACGATGCAAGAGCAGAAATCTGATGAGCAAGGAAAGACTAAATAAGAAACAGGAAGAACTAAAACAAAAGATAGAAGCAAAAGAAGGAAGACTGAGACGATACAGATACAAATCTGAACAGCACAAACAGAACAGGGCCTTTGAAAACAATGAAAGCCAGTTTCACAAAAACGTAAATGGAGAAAGAAGAACAGAACAACCGGATCCGACAGAGACAAAACACTTCTGGAGCAAGATATGAAAAAGACTCGAAAATAACAAAAATGTCAAATGGCTGAAAAGCATGAAAGATGAACTACAGGAAATTGAAGAAGGAACAGAAATAGAAATTAATGAAGAAACAATTAAGACAACTCTAAGGAAAATAGCAAACTGGAAAGCACCAGGCCATGATGAAATACATGCATACTGGTTTTAAGAGTTCACGACCCTAAATGAAAGGCTAATGCAGAAACTGAGAGAATGTATCTACAAAACAGACGTACCAGAGTGGATAACCAAGGGAAGGACAACGCTAATACAAAAAGATGTCAAAAAGGGAATGATCCCAAGCAACTACAGACCGATAACCAGTTTGCCAACAATGTGGAAAAATCTTAACAGCACATCTGAAAGAACAAATCTACCACTCCCTGAACAATCGTGGACTGCCTCCCGAGGAACAAAAAGGATGCCAGAAAGGGAAAAGAGGGGCACATGATCTGCTATACATAGATCAAAAGAGCCTGAAGGAGGTAAAAAGCAGAAAAAAGAAAATATCTATGGCATGGATTGACTACAAGAAAGCATATGACAGAATCCCTTAATCATGGATAATTGAATGCTTAAAAATGTACATTATACCTGATAGGATTATTAATCTTATTAAGAAAGCAATGGAAACATGGAGACTACAACTGACAGTTGGAGGACAACACCTGACTGAGATAAAAATACAGAGAGGCATTTTCCAAGGATACTGTCTATACCACTATTATTTATCATAGCCATCATGCCATTTAACTACATACTCATGAAATGTGATGCCAAATACAAGTTTACAAACACAAAACAAAGAATAAACCACCTCATATACATGGACGACCTGAAACTATATGCACAATACAAAAAGCAAAAAGGAACTGGAACAGTTTATAAATACGACCAGAATCTTCAGTCAGGACATTCAAATGGAATTTGGAATGGAAAAGTGCGCACTGCTAGAGATGAAAAGGGGGAAACTGGAGACAATAGAGAGCATAGAACTGTCCAACCAAGAGGAGATGAGGGCGCTAGGCGAACAGGATAGCTATACATATTTGGGAGTTCTGGAAGCAGGCACGTTCAAATCTACAGAAATGAAAGAGAAAATTGGAAAAGAATACCTGAGAAGAACAAGGAAACTCTTAGAAACGAAATTATATAGCAGGAATCTAGTAAAAAGAGTAAACACCTGAGCAGGATCACTAATAAGATACTCTGGACGATTCATAGGCTGGACTAAAGAAGAACTCAGGCACCTTGACCAGAGGACTAAAAAATTAATGACCATGCACAACGTACTACACCAAAAAGATGATACAGACAGACTCTACATTAAAAGGAACGAAGGGGAAAGAGAACTGGTAAGTATAGAAGACTGTGTGGAAGACACAAAAAAAGAGCTGGAGAAATACATAACTCAGAACACAGAAAGGCTGATCACCGCAGCAAGAGAAATGTCCCAATGAACAAATCAGGAAGCACTGAAAGCAGAAACAAAAAGATAAGAAAAGAAAAATGGGAAGAAAAACAGCTAAATGAACGTTTCAAAAGAATGACAAGAGAAGAGACCCATCAACATTCCTGGGCATGTCTAAGAAAAAGACACTTTAACAGAGAAACAGAAGCTGCATAGAATAATGTGATTAGAACTAACTACATCTAAGCTAAAATAGATAAAACACAGTAAAACAGTAAATGCAGATTATGTAGATAAAGAGACGAAACAGTAAATCACATAATAAGTGAATGCAGCAAACTAGCCCCAAAAGAATACAAGAACAGACACGACTGCGTGGGGAAAGCAATACACTGGAAACTATGCAAACGACTGCATTTTGAACATGCAGACAAATGGTACAAACATAAATTAGAGACAGTACTGGAAAACGAAAATTACAAAATCCTCTGGGACATGGAGATGCAAACAAATAAACTCATACAAGCTGGATGTCATAATAATCAACAAGAAAGGAAAAATCCTGACAAGTTGTAGATTTTGCTGTTCCAGCAAGCCACAGAGTTAAGATCAAAGAGACGGTAAAAACAAAGCAAATACACGGAACTTGCCAGAGAATTAAAAGGGATATGGAGCATGAAGAAAGTCAATATAATACCAATAATCGTAGGAGTACTAGGAAGAGCCTTAAAAACATGGGAAAAAGACTGGGAGAAATTGGAATGAAAGGGATCACTAAGACCATACAAAGGACGGCAATGATTAAAACAGCTGCAATCTTAAGGAAAACTCTCGAAGAAACCAACCCGCATAAGCTATGAACGGTAACCAGGCACATGGACGTTACAGCAGGAAGAAAACAAAACCACAGGAATAACACTACCACAGTAACCTAAGGAACAGAAACTCACCCCCCCCCCCTCCCCAACAGAAAAAAGTGATGATCCCAGCCTTGGCTGATACCTCACAAAATAGTCATGAAGGGTCAAAGAGTACTGGAAATCTGGGAAGATTTGTTGTCACTCAAACTCCAGGGAACACCACCGGTTATTATAGGTGAGCAATCACTGACAATGACGTGTGTGAGAACTTCCAGTGACTACAAATATATAAAATAGACCACAGGGTGAAAAACAATGAGGCAGAAAAACGAAGCAAATACACTGAACTTGCCAGAGAATTGAAAGGGATATGGAGTATGAAGAAAGTGAAAATAATACCAATAATTATAAGAGCACTAGGAACAGTCCCGAAAAACCTGGAAAAAAGACTGGGAGAAATTGAAATTAAAGGGAAGACTGAGCCTATACAATGATGAAAACAGCCGAAATCTCAAGGAAAATGCGGAAACCAATCCACATAAACTACGAATGCTAACCAGTCACACAGAAATTGTAATAAGAAGAAAACAAAAGCACAGAAAGAACACCACCACATGAACTCAAGGAACAAACTCTGCAAGAAATTTTATAAACTATCCCCCCCCCCCGCTCACCCCGAAAAAAAAATGACGGAACCAGCCTCGGCTGATACCACACAAAATAGATGAAGAGCCAATTGTTTTTGAAACGATCGTATGCCAAATATTCGTTGTGTTTGAATTCTTGGAACTGATATAAATAATGTTCTAATTTTATCTCAACTTACTTGATATATATATACAGGGTGGTGCAAAAGTCGCGCATTGGTTTGTTTAGGTGATAGTAACTACAGCATTTAAAGTAATTTACTAGGCTTTTCTGATAAATAATACATTTACTTGGTAATTTTGTTGCAATAGTTTTTAAAAATAATATCCTTTAAATGGCCACCATTTTCGGCCTCACAAAAACGGGCTCTAGTTAGGGCATTTTCTATTACAGTCCTTAGAATAACTGGCTCTTGTTCTTGGATTTCATGTCTGATATTGTTTTTAAGCTCTTGAATCGTTGAAGGCTTGTTCACATATACCCTTTCCTTAAGATAACCCCAAAGGAAAAAGTCAGGGGCTGTTAAATCCGGTGAACGTGAAGGCCAGTTAAAATCAGAAAATCTGCTAATTAAGCGCTCGCCAACCAATCCCCTTAAGAGCGCCATACTTTGTTGGGCAGTGTGGGCAGTAGCTCCATCTTGTTGGAACCACATTTCTGGGTTGTCCTGAACAGCTGGCCTTAAAAAATATTCAATCATTTGTTGATATCGCTGTGCAGTTATCATCACCGCGACACCTTCTTCGTCTTCAAAGAAATATAGACCAATCACTCTTTCCGAGGTAACACCACACCATACGGTACATTTTAGTGGATGTAATTCACGCTGATGAACAGTTCTTGGATTTTCAATGGCCCATATTCTGCAGTTTTGCTTATTTATGAAGCCGTTCAGATGAAAATGGGCTTCGTCGCTCATTATCAGCTTATGGATGAACTCATTTTGTTGTCTGGCTAATTGCTGAATGTGAACAGCATAAACTACGCGTGATTGCAAATCTGTGGGTTGTAATGCCTGTACCAATTGAATTTTGTATGGAAACAGATGCAATTCACGCAAAATTCTTTGAAGTGACCTTCTGGACATCCCAATCTGAGTGGCTCGTCTTCGAGTTAATGTGTCTGGATTTTCAGCAATGCTATCCTCAACGAGTGCTACATTTTCTGCTGTCCGTACTGAACGTGGTCTGCCAGATCGTGGAAGATCACTGACTGAACCCTGCTGTCGAAATCGGGCTACAAGACGATCAATTGTGGTCTGACTGGGAGATTGTCTGACATAATAATGCTGACGATAGGCTCTTTGGGTTAAGGTTATTGAACGATGGTTTCCGAAGTAAAGTTCAATCATTTTGGTTCGTTGGTCAGTGCTATATTTTTCCATGATAAATTATCAATGTTTATATCTGTAATATTCTGAAAAATAAGGAGAAAATTTGATTAAATGTGAAAGTTGTTACTGATTCAAACTAATGCATGACTTTTGCGCCACCCTGTATATATATATATATATATATATGTGTGTGTGTATGTGTGTGTGTGTGTGTGTGTATACATATATATGTGTGTATATATATATATATATATATATTTATATATATATGTCACAGAACGGGTAAAGTTAATTCCTCTAACAAAACACTTTCGCATCACTTTTAAGCCCCCCTCACCAAGATTAAAATCAAGATATATGTACTACTAAACTGTATGCCTAGAATCCTTATTCCAATGTTGATCAAAATCCATTAGATAATTTTGATTCTCGAACATTAAATGTAAGGCTTAAGCTTAAGGGGTCTGTAGAAGAAATTGAAATTCATGGAATCTTGCTTAATTTGTGTCTAAAGACTATGAATCACATTGAATGCAAATCTAAAATATTTGTATTTTCAAAAGGGTGTTTGTGTTCACATAATGTCCTCCAAAACACTCAAAAATACTATTAAAAAACACTAAAATTTGGGAGACATTTATTAATTGACATCTAATTCCCATAGGTTTAAATTTCACAAAAGTCGGAGGTATCTGAATTTTCATATAGGGGATGAAGCCCTTCATGAAAATTTGCCCTCCTTTGCATAAAACTAATAATCGCCCACATTACCAACCCTTACGCCAAGCAGTTGTGTTTCCAAATTCATAATGATCAGTTGATTAGATTAAAAGTGAATCCTATGCATATAAATATACAAACATATACACATACTTAACTTTATATAAATAGAGATTTAGATGTATAATGGTTACAGGATGAACGAATGGTATCCGTTCTTCATTATAATTATAATAGGCTGTAATAGAAAGTCCATCTGACTCTACAAATGAATTAATAGACCACAGTGGACGAAAATCAAAGTTTATATAAAATACCTTTTATTTGGGCTGGGCTGAAAAGGAATTAAAACCAGCTAAGAGTCAATTTTTATAAAAGGTGGCATGCACATTGGTTGATTTGTCATATTGTTGGCCATTTGGGAAAGCCAACAAAATACATCTTGCCCAGATAATGAACTTGTACCAATTGGCCAGATGGGAAAACCATATTGTGTGGGTGCTGTAAGAAGTCGTCCAAGAATTCCTGTGTTCCTATGCCAGTACATCTGATTGGTTAGTGGTACACCTATCTATTATTGTACACCTATCTATTTACAGCAAAGGAAAATAGTGCATAAAAATGTGTGACTGCTGCAGACGTGTCTTTCCATATTACAGATATCTCTCTCTATATATAAAAAGATGTATAAAGAAAAGTTAGTCAGATACTCAAAGTTAGATCACTATAGCTTTACATCTGGTAAATCGATAATTGACTCTGCCTAGCCAGGGAATTACAAAAAGAAATTCCAATGGATTTCATCGATTACATGTTCTATCCGACCCAATAATTTTTTCAGTAATAGACTCTTAATAAAATTCATTTTCATTGGATAATCAACAGAGATGGTTATCCAATGAAATCGATCCGTTTGATAAAATTGCTAAATAAAAATGGCGTAAGATGCCGTTTTCATTTGTTGTTGTTGTTGAAATGGTGTACACCCTGGTCGGGTTGAGTTCGCTTCTTCCCTGCACTACATCTTGAATCATGGTGGCCCACACATGTCCTGACACAGGTTGCACGAGATGGCTAGCCACTCGCGATTCCACCGTTGAAGGTCGACCACCTGTGGACCTGAAAGTTTAGTCAAGTTATTCTTGATTGTTGTTGATCAGGTCCTCAACTGTCCACCGACACGCTTGCGCCACCAAGACAGTGGAGGAGGGAGTTTTCATTTAGCAATATTATAGTGTGCATTTCAGTTGATTTTTCTTTTACTGAGACTCTTTGTACTATCAAATTGAAATGTATTTGCTAAATAAGAATAAAACAGAAATTGCGTTTCTTGTGCTGAGTATAAAAGAGAATTATCTCCCTTACTATTGATTGGTCCAAAAGTCAATCTCTCATGTTTAGATTGAAAATCAATCAATGTAATGATGATGGAGCATGTTAATTCAGATGTTTTATTCCTATAAACAGTATTCAGAGTATTTATTTACTCCTCTTTAGGAGTTAGGCACAAGGCCAGTTTTATCTTACTCCCACAAGATAAGATGTGATCCAAGGTCGGGTCGGGAAAGTGGGGCTTGAAAAGCCAGCGCCCGAGAAGTGAGCACTCTGGCCATTAAAAATTGCCTGGGCAACCCCGTCGGCATTCCCCGGTAGGGGCGCCTTAAGCAGTAAGCAATAAACTTACTCCTCCCCAAAGAGGGGAGGCAAAGCCTGGAAGGGTGGACCTCCCAGAACTGCACAGGACTGACCCATAGACCGGTGTAAATCAAGCCCCGAAGGCCAAGACAATACCAGTTTATGGGGTGCAGTATCCACTGGAACAGATACTACACTTTGATCTCGACCAAAGACAACGTGATTTATAATTGGTATATATATTTTAGGTTAGGATTAGGGTTAGGGTTAGGATTAAGGTTAGGGTTACGGTTATTTTACTCCAACGTTTCACTTTCCTTTGCTTTTCTATTTCTTTACTCTTTCTTTTTTTCACGTTTTTCTTTCTTTTTTTTCTTCCTTTCTACTGTATTTTTACCATCTTGTTCATCCTGTTTCTTTTTTTATTAAATTCTTTATTACCCTTTTCTCTCTTCCTCAATTTCTCTTTACTTTTTCTTTCTTACTCCTTCATAGGTTTTATTCATTTTTCTATAATCTTTCGTTAAATTTAAGCTTTAACCATTTTTTCATATTCGTATCTCTTTAATTTTTCTTCTCTTTCGCTCAATTTCTTTTACTATTTTGTCTTCCATTATAAACGTTTGTTTCTTTTATATTTATCATAGAATCTCTCACTCTCTCTCTCTCTGGCTCTCTCTCTATGTCTCTTACTCTCTCTCTCTCTCTCTCTCTCTCACACACATACACACACACACACATACACACTCTCTTTGTCTCTTATTCTTGGTTTCGAACTCCTCTCTCTTATTTTCGGTTCCTCACTATCTCATTTATCTCTCCCCCCCCCCTCTCTCTCTCGGTATTCTCTCTCTCTCACTCTCTCTCTCTCTCTCTCTCTCTCTCACTCTCACTCACTCACTCTCTCTCTCTCTCTCTCTCTCTCTCTCTCTCTCTCTCTCTCTCTCACTCACACACACACATACATACACACATACACACTCTCTTTGTCTCTCATTCTTGTTTCAAACCCCTCTCTCTTATTTTCGGTTCCTCACTATCTCATTTATCTCCCACCCACCCCCTCTCTCTCTCTCTCTCTCTCTCTCTCTCTCTCGGTATTCTCTCTCTCTCTCACTCTCTCTCCCTCTCTCTCTCTCTCTCTCACTCTCACTATCTCATTTATGTCCCTCCCCTCTCTCTCTCTCTCTCTCGGTATTCTCTCTCTTTCGGTATTCTCTCTCTCTCGGTATTCTCTCTCTCTCTCTCTCTCTCTCTCTATATATATATATATATATATATATATATATATATATATATATATATATATATTCATCTATATCTTTTTCTTTATCACTTTAGAGTCTCTGTATCTCTAATTCTCAGTATTTCTCTCTCTCTCTCTCTCTCTCTCTCTCTCATTCGATCACCTCCCTCTTTTTTCTCTCTTTAGAGTCTCTTCACGCCCTTCCTCTCAACTATTTTACCATTCCGAAATGTTTGTTTCTTCATTCTTTTCTAAATGTGACTCACATTCATCTATGTTGACTCTGACATTTTTTTTATTTTTCACATTTCTTTTTTAACTTTCTTTCTTATTTCTTTTCTCTTTTTCTCATGGTACTGTAACACGGCGAGAGATAATTAATTCTTGCAGTTACCCATAAACTTAGAGGAATCTTCTGGGTAACTATGCTGAAATAAATTATGACTGGAACATAAAACAGAAAATATAAAGGACTCTGGTTATATATACTAAGAAAAAATTCCCTGTCAAAATTATTTTTGTCTTTTTTATTGCTTTAACCAATTCAATGAAGCAAAAGACAGCTGATAACTGTTTTTTTTTTCTTTTCATTTTTTGTCAATAATGTATCGATGAAATTTTTTAAAGTAAGACATTTTAATAAGTTCAAATTTAAACAGTTTTATGAGGCTTCAATTTTATATAATACTAAACGTAATCGTGACCCGTTGGGTCACAACAACTACCACTATTCATTCCGTTTCGATTTCATTCGAAAATTCATGAACTGTGTTTTAAGACATTCTTATAACATAACTAAAAATAATAAATCTCTTTACTTCTATATTATCTTTCTTCTTCTTCTTCTTCTTCTTCTTCTTCTTCTTATTATTATTATTATTATTATTATTGTTACTCACTAGGAGTTCTTAAACAGTCCATGATCAGTGATTTCTCACTGATAATAATCGGTAGTGTTTTCTGAAGTCTGAGTGACAACAAAATTTAAATTTAGATTTCCAGTACACTCCACCTCTTTTGATAACCATTGCAAATGACTTTGCGTTATCGCAAAAGCCGCTTACCATTGATTTCTCGCTGGCAACGACCATTGGTCTTCACTGAGATTTGGGTGGCAATAAGCCTCTCTAAGGTTCCAGTACTTTTCTGCATTCTTCCAGTGGAGGTCTGGCTGGTGCTCTCTCTCCTCAGTCTTTCCATCCTCCTTGGGGATTTTCCTTAAGATTTCAACTGCCGTCCGTTGTATAGTCTCAGTTTACCTTTTCATTCCAATTTCTCCTCGTCTTTTTTCCAGTTTTTCAGGACTGTTTCTTGTGCACATACGATTATTGGTATTATATTGACTTTCTTCATGTTCCATATTCCTTTCAGTTCTCTGGCAAGTTCTGTGTATTTGCTTTGTTTTCTAAATCTCTTTGATCTTTACTCTGTGGTCTGCTGGGGCGGCAAAATCTACAATTTGGCACATTTTTACCTTCTTGTAAACTATTATGATGTCCGATCTCCTTGCTTGGGTGAACTTATCTGTTTGTACCTCCATGTACCAGAGGATTTTGTGATTTTCGTTTTCTAGTACTGTCTCTGGTTTGTGTCTGTACCATTTCTCTGTGTGTTCAAAATGCAGTCGTTTGTATAGTTTCCATGCAGTCGTGTCTTTTCTTGTATTCTTTTGGGGCTAGTTTGTGGCATTCACTTATTATGTGATTTACTGTTTCGTCTCTTTGTTCACATAGTCTACATTTACTGTTTTCCTGGGTTTGATCTATTTTAGCTTTAATGTAGTTAGTTCTTATTGCATTGTTCTGTCCAGCTGTCAGTAGTGATTCCGTTTCTCTGTTCAAGTATCCTTTTCTTAGCCATGCCCAGCTATTTTCGTGGGTCTCTTATCTGGTCATTCTTGTCAATCGTCTATGTAGCTTTTTTTACTTCCCACTTTTCTTTTCTTGTCTTTTTGTTTCTGGTTTCACTGCTTCCTGTATTGTTTATTTTTACCGTGTTTCTTGCTACAGTGATCAGTCTTTCTGTGTTCTGGATGATGATGATGATGATGATTATCATCATCATCATCATCATCATCATCATCATCATCTAGAAGTATTATTATTCTTTATTATTCTTATATAGAACTAAAGAAACTTATTATTTTATCATCTAATTTACATATGTGTTTGTAGTGTGTACACACACACTTATGTAAATTACATGCCGATGCTGAAAAAGTCACTTTTTCTCTAAATGCTCACAGAGACATTCAGAAATATTAGAGAGTGGTTGAATCAACATAGAGTGAGAGAGGATGAGAGAAATACATAGATGGGTAAGAGAAAAACGGGTAACTTGTTCAGTTAATTATAAATTATGTCCAATTAGAACAATTAAAATAATTTTTTTTCAAACATAACTCAGTCCCAGAACGAAGGTATATTTGTGTTATTAAGTTACACAGAAAAAAAGCCGGTGCTTCTGCAGAGACGGGGGCCACTGTTCGATCGATGGCGGCGGAAACTGCCGACTCCTCTTCCGGAGAAATCGTGATCGACGGAAAGAAATTTGATTTGGGGGGAGATAACTAATATTCGGTTAATTACTTTTTCACGAAATGGACGTAAACCGATTAAACTTTGAAGAGTTCTTGCATTTACTCGGGGATAATTGCCAAATTGTTGATTTTTTTTCAACCTGTAAAAAACTTGTTTTTTTCCACATTTATCGTTCAGTCAATTGTTTACTCTTTTTTTTCAAATCAAAGTTTTACTTAGTTTTACTTATTACGTTTTTTTTTATTTCAATAAAAAGTTTGCTATTTATTTGATGTACATAATGTTTATCAAAGTCTTATTTAATTCGTTTTTTGTTAAATTTCAAATGTTTATCAAAGTTTTATTTATTTATTTGCTGTACATAATGTTTACTTAGTTTCAATAAATAAATGTTCATAATTTTAACTTATCCTCAATGATCAATTCAACAGTTATCTTCCCCAAAATCAAATTTCTTTCCGCGCTCACGTTTTCGGACGATTTCTCCCGAACAGGAGTCGGCAGTTTCCGCCGCCATCGATCGAAACAGTGGCCCCCCGTCTCTGCAGAAGCACCAAAAAGCCTTAAGGAAAAAAACATTGATGAACTAACGTTTAGTATAATAATTGATTTATTTAAAATTACAATATAAATCTCAGCGGAAAAAGTTGTATGAGTGTTTTTTTATTGTTGTTATGTCAATATTTATGTTTTGTTTACATATTTATTTTAAAATCTCGTATGGGGTAAAATTGTTTTTTTTGCGAATACTTATTTTTCCAAAATAGTGTTAATGTTAATTAAAGCCCCCCCCCCCCAAAAAAAAAACACATTTAAAATTCCGAAAAAATAATTTGATTGTGAACATAGAGTGTAAAAATTATATCACCCGACTTCGATTGATATATTACTTGACCACTACTACTACATTAAAAAGGAAGAAATTAATAAAATCATGATTATTGATTTGTTTAATGACTTCTTTATTTATTCTTGTGTCCATATCAAAATAATAATCAAATGATAACAATAATATGTAAAATTATTCAAAATGTATTACATCAAACTTATGTAAATCAGAGGGTGTGTTCCATTTACTTCTATTTCATTGTAACATTTACTTAATTTACCTGTTTAACTAAATAAGAAAGTTGATAATAAAATTGCTTTTTTTTTATTGATTTCCTTTCAGATCTATCAATGAAATTATTTTGAATATATCTAAATGAATAAATGCGAAAGTTTTTTTTATTCATCACTCCTATATTACAATCAAAACGGGTATTTATTTACCTCCTCTCCAGGAGGTTAGGCACAAGGCCAGTTTTATCTTACTCCCACAAGTAAGATCTGACCCAAGGTCGGGTCGGGAAGTGCTATTTAAATCAATAATACATATAGTACTTTGTTATACTCTATATATATACTAGAGACGAATAATTTGCATATCTATTTCTTAATCAATTTATAATTAATTAATATTTGATGTTACTTCCTTCTAAGTTAATTGTGTTATCTTATCTACATATGTGAAATAGTTTCGTCAATATTAATAGTAATTAATTAAAATGATTTAATAAAAAAAATAGATAACATAAAAAAAAACTAATCGTAAAATCGCTTGCGAGAATTTTTACTGATTCAGCATAAGGGAGAAAGAGAAAAGGAGGATGAGCGTGTCTAGCTTGATACTGATTGGTTGTCTCTAGTTATCTCTGGCTGGTTAATGTGTCTGCCCCCTTCCTCTCTATCCCTCTTCCCCTTCCTTTACGACGTCGTATTATTATTATTTTTTTTTTTTTGTCTGACACTTCTGCTCTCTCCCTCTTCCCTTTCTTCTACGACGCCGTATTATTATTATGTTATTGTTTTTTTTTAATTAATGTCTGATGTGTCTAGAATGCTGAGAACAGATACTACACTCAGATCTTAGCAAAAAGGCCAGGGAACTATAATAAAATGTCTTTATGGCTTGGCATTTTTAAATGAATTAAAAAAAAATTATTGCAGTATCTTTTAATGGAATGTGCAGTGTAGCATCGGTTCAGTTGTAATAAGACCGCCCCCTCCAGTAATTATCTACTCCTTTTTTAAGGGGTGAGGGTAATCCTCACAGGTATTATATTATCCTTTGAAGGAGGGTTAATGTAGTATGTGTTCTGTTGTCATGAGACCATCTCACTAGATACTACCTTCTCCTTGGGGGGTAGTATAGTATATTTTCTGTTTTTTTTCTCCTTTTATAGGTTATTCCTCCTCTATTTTGGAGGGGGTATTGTAGTATATGTTCTAACGTAATGGTAAGATCCTACCAGGCATTACCTCCTCCTTTGAGGGTCAGTGTATGTAGTTCGTTCATCATGCCATCCTCTTAGCCTAGCAAAAATATTTAATCGGAGCGAGCATATATTTGCTAGTATTAAAATAAAACAAACAAATTAGAAACTAGTGATAATTGTAATTTATTTATTAAAATCAGATTTTAAAACTCAGCATTGAAATGTTGACGGTTTTATTTATTTATTTATTTTTTTTTGGCTGGACTATGGTGGATAAAAAATGTAAAAATGTACATCGATGAAGTCTTTTCGAAAAAAAATATTTATATTTTGCTTATCAGGAAAATGTATGCATTTAGAATGGGTAAAAAAAGTTGCTTATATTACAGTATTTTTTTTAATCAAATCCGGAACATTTTTGAAATTATATATATTATATATATATATATTATATTATGTATATATTAATTATATATATATATCATATATATATTAAATATATATATATAGATATAGATATATATATATATATATATATATATATATATATATATATATATATATATATATATATATATATATATATATATTATATATATCATACATTATATTATATTATATATGTTAGTAGAAATTGGTAGTTTGCTGGAAGCATTGCTGGGAGTAATAATAAAAGTTTTAAACCGGTTTAACCCCCCAGCGCTCCTGGCATTTTCTCGGAACCCGGGATTTTTCTTTTATTTATTTTTGACAAGGAGAGGAAAAAAATCTCTCGAAATATATCAAATTGATCCCTGATCATCCGGACTATTACAAACTAACACTCTTGCTGTCTTGTAAGTTCGTCTAGAAAAATAAACAAACCTTTTTCGATCTATATCCGACTTATTTCGGTTTTGTTTTGTTTTTGTTCTTCACAGCTTCCAGCGATCTAGAACTTCGCATTGCCTTCAACCTTTTTAAAACTTTTATTATATATATGTTATATATATTATATATATATATATATATATATATATATATATATATATATATAATGTTATATATTATATATATATATATATATATATATATATATATATATATATATAATATATATATATATATTATAAATATATATATAATATATATTATATATATAATATATATATTTATGTATATATATATTATATATTATATTATATATATTATATATTATATATATCTATATATCATATATTATATATATATTATATATTATATATTTTATATATTATATATTATATATATATTATATATAATATATATATATATGTATATATATATATATATATATATGTATATATATATATATATATATATATATATATATATATATATATATATATATATATATATATATATATATATATATATATATATATATATATACTAGCAGAAACTACCCGCCCTCCAGGCAGCAATTAATATAGATGTATCATTATCTACAGACAAAGAAGCACTGTTGTTTTTGTTTTCACATTTTCATAATTTGAAGAAAAATAATTTAAAAAAAAGGTTATTGCCATGGTGTTATTTGATATATTCCAATGTTGAGATTTGATTTTGTTTTAGTATAAAAATGAATTGCCCATAATGAAAGGAATAAATGGAAAATTCAGGGCGATTGTCAAGAATAATCAACAACAAAAATGGTTGAATAAACAAAAACAAATATTCGACAAATAACTGATACCAAAGGCAATAAAGTTACTTTTCTACCTACCTGCCTATTTTCTTTTTTGTTTTAAAAGTATTTTAAAGTGTTTTGATGGCTTTTAATAATTCTGTCTAAATCCGATCGCATTACAGTTCAATTTGCAAGATGACGCAAGTGGATGTCCCTACAGTTTTTTTTTTCAAATAAATAAATAACTGCCCCAAATACCTTTAAAATTTACCTTTCTACCTAATTGAAAGGAGAAAAATACATTAAAAACCCCTCAGACTTCGTAGACGTAATCTAATCTAATATATTTGATCAAACTTTTTAATTGAAATAAAAAATAAACGCTTCAAAATACTTTAAAACGCAAAAAAATTATGCAGGTAGGTATAAAAGTAACTTTTATGCCTTTGGTAACAGTTATTTGTTGACAATTTTTTGTGCATCCTTTCTTTCTATTGGTTATTCTTAACAGTCGTCCAAAGTGGAAATCAATTGTTCAAATAAAAGACTTATATATTCCTGGACAATTAAAAATGGTTACTTTATGTTTTTCGCTTTTATTATAAAAGACAGTAAAATAAAAATAAAACTTAATGACGATTTTACAAAAATATGAATCTATTTTTTTTTTTTTTGTAATTTACAAAGCTTTTGTAAATTAAAAAGCTTAGAGAAGTGGGGTTCTTTATTCTGAGAGTATGATATCATGATATACGATCAACATGCAGTGACCCTAGAGCAGTGCTTTTCAACCTTTTTGCTGGAGTGGAACCCCATGGAAACATTCCACTGGCTCGAGGAACCCCTGTGCAAAATTTTGGTTGTCTTATGCAAAAAACAGCATTTAATTATACAAAAAAAATAAATTTGCAATAAAATGAAAATACTCATGTTCAGAGTATTGTACATGAAATGAAAACAAAAATGTTTATGTTTGAATAGATTACATTTATTCATATGAAAAAAGTCAATCGGAAACTTGAGCCTGGTGTTTCTTGCACAACTTTTTAAGATTGGGTCGTGTTTTTGATAGACACGCACGAAGTTCATCTTCCACGGACCGCAATTGTGCTCGTTTCTTGTGCTTGATGGTTGTCAGAGCTGAAAATCCAAATTCATACAAGTAGGAGGTTGAAAATTGCACAAGAAGTCGTAGCGCTTTCTGGGCAATTGCATGATATTCCTTTTCAACCAGCAGCCAAAATGCATTCAGGTTAAGTTTAGAATGCTTCAGCTTTAATGTCCTGTCATTTAGAACACTGGCAAGTTCTTCTTCTTCTGTTAATGTGAACTGTTCTTCAGACGGCTCAAATTCTTCAAATGGGTTTCTAATCCAGTCATACTGGTCAACAGATATTGATGGAAAATATTTGTCAAGATTTGTTAACAAAGTGTCCAAATGGTTCAAAATCAGTAGCCTAATTTCTTGACAATTCCTTTTAAAAACATATGGAAACATTTCCAAATTTCCTGCAGCTATGCGTTTCTTCCATATTGTCAATTTCTTCTGAAAAGCATTTATTTTGTCAGTAGAAGACAAGATATTTTCGTTCCTGCCCTGCATGCCATTGTTCAAGAGGTTAAGTTCATGAAATATATCGGCAAGATATGCTAACTTCGAACACCAATGGCCATTACTTAAACATTCTACAAAGTCTTTCAGGTTTTCTTGCAAACAAAAGGTCAATAACTCTTCTTTTAATTCGTAAAAACGAGACAATACTTTCCCCCTTGACAACCATCGTATTTCTGTGTGCTGGATTAAGGTGGAATGTTCTGCTTCCATACCCATTCAAAGTTTCTCAAACTGTCGACATTTAAGTGGGCTCATCTTGATGTAATTAACTATTTTAACTACCATATCCAATGCAGATTTTAGTTCAGATCCAAGAGTTTTAGCCACTAGTGCTTCTCTATGAATGAAACAATGAGTATGGATAATATTTGGATTTTGTTTTTGTGCGATTGGGACAAAGCCTTTAAGACATCCTGTCATTGCAGAGGCACCATCTGTACAAATACCAGCACAGTTTTTCCAGTTCAATCCACAATACTCTAAATATGAATTCAAAACATCAAATACATCTTGTCCTTTCGTTGTGCCTGGCAATTCCTTGCAACACAGGAAGTCTTCTACAATAGCTTCATCATCAATAAATCGAACAAATACAAGGAGTTGTGCTTTACCACTAATGTCCATACTCTCATCAACTTGAAGTGCAAATAAGTTATGTTTCAGTATTTCTGACTTAAGATTGCATTCAATGTCTCCTGACATGTCTTGAATGCGCCTACTTATTGTGTTGTCAGAAAGTGGAATTTTATTTACCTCTGATACAGCATCCTCTCCAAACATTATCCTCACTATTTCTTGGCATGCAGGTAAAATTACAGTTTCAGCGATGGTATGAGATTTCATTTTTCTTGCAACTATCTCTGCCACAGCATAACTTGCTTCTTGTCCTTTGTTACTCAACTTGAACTTTTTGGCAAACATAGAAACCTGCCTTTTATTACATTTCATTTCTCGTTTAAAATATTGTTCATCTTTGCTCAACAACTCTGGATGTTTAGTTATTAAATGTCGTTTCAGTTTGGCTGGTGCTATAGCACTGTTAGCCAGCTGCTCCCCACAAACAATACACAAAGGTGAAGGGCACTCTGGGTTTCCAGTCCAAGTAAATCCCAGAGCTATGTACTTTTCACAATATTGACGAACTTTTAGTTGTAGGTTAATTCCATCATTTCTTGATTTCGATGAGGCAGCATCGCTGGTAGTGGTTTCAGCTTCAAAGGAGTGCCTCAGATCCTGTGTCTCTTCATCCGCATCTGTCTTGCGTTTTTTCACAAATCTATCCATGGTTGTAAAATCTGTAAAAGAGTTTAATGAATGTAACGAGTTTAATCATATTAAAAGATTTAACTCTTTACAGTCCACAGTTTCCATACGGCAACTAATAAAATATACATACTTAGAATGAAAAATATTTATAATTAGTGGAAGATATCAGCCAATCATATTTAAGCAATAGTTTTCTTGGAAATTACATATAGACAATTTATTTTATAACTACATACACTAAATAATAATAATATTTGTATACTTGTATTTGTATAAATATAAAATTTTTAAAGCATGTTTTCATATGTCGGACCGTATAGGGTTAAAAGATATGCATATATTAATAAAATAGATTTTCGAAACTGAATTTAATATGTTGTTTATTTGTTCGTTGTTCTAATTTAGAAATTGCGGAACCCCTGGACTGTACTGGCAGAACCCTAAGGTTCCGCGGAACCCTGGTTGAAAACCACTGCCCTAGAGAATAGGTAATGTTGAAAGTATGATATTATGACGAACGACCCCCCGCCTCAAAAAGTAGGAGTTAATGCCTGGTGCATGGTATCATGACAACAGAATAGAGAGTACACTACTCCCCCCCACCCCCACCCAAAAAAGGAGGTGATGCCTGGGAGGAATGTATAATGACGAATGAAAGTATACTACACAGAATTAAATAAGCATACACTGTTTTAATGTTAATATAATTAGATTAGGTGGAGAAATCTTTCGCATATTATTCATTTAGATGACATTAAAAAAACAATGGCAAGTTTGGTTGTCCATGTAAAACGCCCAAATGAAAATTGGGCTGAAAAATATAATCGCCATCTTTATTAACAAATAGAAATATCTAACCAAGGAAAAACGATAAGTTCCTTTTATAATTTTCTAGTTAAAAAACATGTTTATAAACTTGAATTACAGTTCTTCCTTAGCTGGCCTCTTTCTTGACTTGCTTAGATGGCGACTATAATTTTCCCACCTAATTTTTATTTCGCCGTTTCACGTGTACAGTGAAATTTGGCATAACAAATAAAACATTAAAAACCCTAAGTTGTTGGGTTGTTTTGTTTTACTAAAACATGGTTTAAATATTTTTAAATATAAGTTTTTTATAAATAATGCCGAAGCCTATTTCACTCTAAATAATTTACGTGACTGAAATAGGAATTAACCCAAATAAGAAAAGAAAGCACGGCTTTTTTTTTAAATAATAAGTTATTTATGTCTAACAGGATTTATTAAGTGAAAGTAAATTTACAATTTAAAACAATTACAATTTAAACAGAAAATTCAATTTTATTGGTTTGCATTTTAGGTGAAAAAGTTTTTAATTTCATACTATGTATATTTATAATTTTCCAGGAAAAAATGTTGAACTCTTACAGAGGAGATGATTTCTGGGAGGACTGTAGTATCTGTTCGTCATATCTCAGCGACATTTGACTGAAGTTTCATCTAAATTATCTCCCTTGGAAATGAAATTCTAAAAGTTTATAAAACTCTATCGATTTTTTAAATAAAATCTCTTTAAATAGTTTTATTAATAATTAAAATAATAATACTATAGATAAAACGATTGCGTGTATAGAAGAAAATTTGGCAATACAAATTAGAAATGTATATTAGAAAATATTAATTCATTAGAAACTTAAAAATAAATAAATATGCAAATGAGCAATATCGAGATTTGTTTGAGTGAGATTTCGATTCCATCATTAGAATGAAATAAGCCTACTCAGTTTTGATGTTAGTATAGTTAGGATAGATGAAAAAAGACTTTCGCATTCATTTAGATTATATATTATATATTATATATATATATATATATATATATATATATATATATATATATATATTATATATATATTTTATAGTTAGATATATTATGTATATATTATATATTATATATATATTATTTATAAATATATTTTATATTTAGATATATTATGTATATATTATATATTATATATATTATTTATAAATATATTTTATATATATATTTATATATATATATATATATATATATATATATATAAATAATTTATTTAAAAAACATAAAGAAATGCGTTTTCCAGGTTTTTCTAAATATCTCTTACAAAATATTCTCCTTATTATTGCCATTTCATCAACGCTTCCAAGTGTGACTTTTCATTCTACCCTATTCACGTAACCGCGTGCTACACACACCGACATATCAACATTAATCATCGATAACATCAAGACGAATTTCAAATTGACTGCAATAAATATGTCTCAATCGAGAACGATTAAACGAAAAAAGAAGAGGAAAAAAATATGCTTATACTTTTGACAAGGGTGTATATCACCGAAAGTGCTCAAGTGTTTAAAATAAATAAATACTTTATTTTAAAAAAACATAAAGAAATGCGTTGTCCAGGTTTTTCTAAATATTTTTTTCAAATTATTCTCCTTATTATTGCCATTTCATCAACGCTTCCAAGTGTGACTTTTCATTCTCTCTCTCTCTCTCTCTCTCTCTCTCTCTCTCTCTCTCTCTATATATATATATATATATATATATATATATATATATATATATATATATATATATATATATATATATATTTTGATTTTATTCCATTAGTTGCGACAAAACAAGTTTTGTTTCATTGGTGCAAATAGCGACCAACTCATCGGGCTGGCGATGGAATTCAAATGGCATAAGTTTTAACTTCACTTTAACGGGAGATTGAAAATTGAAAATACATTGGAGGGGGAGGGGGACAGAGTTGGGGCTTTGTCTATAACGGTGACATGGGACATGAGAGGGGAGGGGAGGGGGGAGGACCCCAACAAGTCGTGTTTCAAATTATTACGTGGGAGGTTTTTCACGTGTTTGTGCTGTGATGATCTCAATTTCGGCCGGGGTGGGAGGAAGGGAGATGGGGCGACGGCCAGAGTGAGTTAAATTTAAAATGAGAATAAAATTATGATTATAACCGTCATTCCTATTTTATTTTAATTCTAATAAGTAATTATCATGTGGATAAAAATGTTTGATAATTTTAATTTAGGGTATTAATTGCTACTTCTGCATTTTATTTATTTTATTTTAATGTTTTGTTTATTATTTGTAGTGAATTTTGTTGTGATTATATATTTTTTTTTTTTTTTTTTTTTTTAATTGTGATTATATTATACCGAGATCAATACTAGTGGAATCATTTTATAAGAGAAGTTTTCTGGTGTTACTAGTTTTAGCATTAACAAAACCGATTATGATAACAATGATAATGCCTGCCAATCATACCTACGATAGTCGCAGTGATAATAGCCTTAATAAAAGCCTTAATAAAAATAAATGTGAACAAACCAAAAAAATAATATCCAAAGAAATGAAACGAATAGGCCTAAAGGCTGAAATAACATCAAATGTTAAACAGGTCAATTTCCTCGATATTACCTTCAACCTCAATAGAGATACTTATGAGCCCTATGCTAAAGATAATTCCTACCCCCTTTATGTCAACCCACTATCTAACCACCCTAGATCTGTAAGTAAACACATCCCGGAATCAATTAGTAGAAGGATTAGCAACAACTCCTCCAATATAGATATCTTCAATAAACATAAGAACTTTTATAATAAAGCACTAAAGGAGAGTGGATACAAAAATACTAAAATAGAGTATATTCCAACTACACAAAATAACCCTAATAGGAACAAAAATAGAAATAGGAAAATTATCTGGTATACACCTCCATTTAACAACTCAACTAAAACCAAATTCGGGAATAAATTCCTGAACTTAATAAACACTCATTTCCCCAATAACAACATACTCCATAAAATTTTTAATAAGAATACACTAAAACTCAGCTATTGTTGTGGTGACAACTTAGAAAAAATCATAAAAAAGCACAACATGAAAATACTAAACACCCCAGTAACCTCAAATTCTAAAAGAACATGCAACTGTAATAACAAATCAAACTGCCCCCTAAATCAAAAGTGCCTATCAACCCAAGTGGTCTATGAGGCATCTATCTACTCAACTGAAAACCCATCCCAGACTAACTATTATATTGGTCTGGCAGGCAACAATTTCAAGGAAAGATTCTACAACCATAAACTCTCCTTCAACAACCCAGACCATCCTGGCCAAAATGGACTTTCACTACACTACCACAAAATAAAAACCAAAAAAGAAACTCCCATAATAAAGTGGAAAATCTTGAAAAAATCCAGCACCTGCAAATCAATAAACTCTCCATGTAGATTATGCTTAAATGAAAAACTGGAAATTATCCGCTTTAAAGACAAAAACAAACTCCTAAATAGAAAACAAGAGACATCTATCAACTGTAAACATAATAGACTCTACCTCCTTAGCAACCCACATACCCCACCTTAACCCCACACCAACCCCACATAACTTAAAAATAAAATTAAAAGTTTTTTTTTTTATAGTTTTTTTACAAAAATGAATGATAACATTAAACCCTCACTATACACTACCCCAAAACACACTATAACCCCCTACCCACCCACCCAAATTTACCACCCAATCCCACCCCAACAAGTCATGATGAATCTATAAATATATAACCACCCCTCTAAACTACCAATAACATCAAATCTCTACGTACTACCTATAATGCACAGCCTCAATAGCCTCTCAGCCATACTACCAATTCTAACATAAACCCATAACTGGGACAGCTATTAACACTGATATCACTTGGACTAATCTAATCTCAATTACTTAACCCTTCGATCACTACCTTGAACACTTAATTATTAACTGGTACTTAGTCCTTGTCATTGGTAGTAGAACAAAAAAGCCTACCATCACTTGTCGACTTATTTCGCCCAATGACTTCACAAGTAGCAAGATGGTAATGATGGTGATATTTATCATTATTACTATTTTTATTATTATTATTAGTATTATTATTATTATTATTATTATTATTATTATTATTATTATTATTATTATTATTATTTTTTAATACTATTATTATTATTATTATTATTATTATTATTATTATTATTATTGTTATTATCATTAATATTCTTACAAACTTGTTATTTCTATTTTTATTCTAATTTTATTTATATTTATTTTTATTTTTATTTTTTATTTTTATTTTAATTTTATTTTTATTAAGGCTTTTATTAAGGCTATTATCACTGCGACTATCGTAGGTATGATTGGCAGGCGTTATAATTGTTATCATAATCGGTTTTGTTAATGCTAAAACTAGTAACACCAGAAAACTTCTCTTATAAAATGATTCCACTAGTATTGATTTCGGTATAATATAATCACAATTTAAAAAAAAAAAAAATATATATATATAATCACAACAAAATTCACTACAAATAATAAACAAAACATTAAAATAAAATAAATAAAATGCAGAAGTAGCAATTAATACCCTAAATTAAAATTATCAAACATTTTTATCCACATGATAATTACTTATTAGAATTAAAATAAAATAGGAATGACGGTTATAATCATAATTTTATTCTCATTTTAAATTTAACTCACTCTGGCCGTCGCCCCATCTCCCTTCCTCCCACCCCGGCCGAAATTGAGATCATCACAGCACAAACACGTGAAAAACCTCCCACGTAATAATTTGAAACACGACTTGTTGGGGTCCTCCCCCCTCCCCTCCCCTCTCATGTCCCATGTCACCGTTATAGACAAAGCCCCAACTCTGTCCCCCTCCCCCTCCAATGTATTTTCAATTTTCAATCTCCCGTTAAAGTGAAGTTAAAACTTATGCCATTTGAATTCCATCGCCAGCCCGATGAGTTGGTCGCTATTTGCACCAATGAAACAAAACTTGTTTTGTCGCAACTAATGGAATAAAATCAAAAAATATATATTTTGCTCTGAATTTTCATTGAGCACTCTCATAAACCCGGTTTCAACTTCCTTCGGATTCATACCCCCTGGATATTTGTAACAAGTTAATTATATATATATATATATATATATATATATATATATATATATATATATATATATATATATATATATATATATATATATATATATATTATGTCACCGGATTATAATCATGGAGACTTTGAGAGTGGTACCTTTGTTGTACAAACGTTTGTCACTATAATCTAATGATGTACCTTTCTGTGATCTCATCTGTCACCCAAGCATACAAAAAGGTGTGCCAAAGTGTGCAGATATAAACTGCTTATGATGGTTAAAAAAAGCCATTGACGAAGTCAGAGAGAAGGAAGAGATGATGATAGAAAAACGTAATGAAACGGCAATCATCCATAAAGATGCAGCGAATCATCATGTGTATGTATATATGTATGTATATATATAATTATGTATGTGCATATGCATATCTATGTATGTATGTATGCCTACACATACATTCATATATGTCTATGTATATATCTATGTATGTTTCGAGATGGTATCTTGGTATGGGTGAGACAGTATCCCAGTGAAAATGTTGAAGGTCAGAAGCAAGAATGCAATGGAAGCGATAAGACTCTTAATTATCAATAGTTGGAATAGGACCTCAATTTTATAAGATTAGATCGATGGTATCCTGTTATCCTAGTACTAGGAGAAGGTTAATAAATCGATATGTGATAATGTGATGAAAAGAGAACTCTTCTATCCCCTTTTATGCTTCGGAAGTGAATTACTTCCCTTGATCACTCTTTCTTTTTTAGTCAGCCATTGTTTCTCGTAGAGACTAGATCCCTGCGTAGATCTTTGTCGAATAAAGCTTCTTCAAGCAAACTCAGTCTTCTTCAACTCATTCTATTCTATCCTTTTTGACTAACTCATTACAGATAACTATCGTGGTATCACGTTATTGAAGGTTATTGACAAGGTATTTGTGAGATGCTTGCTTAACAGACTGGTGGAGGATATTGGTCCTCTGGCTATCCAAGAATCGCAGAGCGGTTTTAGGGGTGAAAGAAAATCATTTGATTTGGTATTTGATGTGACTTGACAAAAGTGTTAGATACACTTTACAGAAATGCACTCGAGATAATATTTGGAAATATAGAGGGTCTATCTAAATTTGTGTGTGGTCAAGCAGCTTGTGTGTGGTCAAGCATAGTAAACACAGTAATAATAACATAAAGTTCGTAAAATAAGGTAGCTACTTGCTAGCTCTACAGAATTCTATTATAATCTTCTATTTGTACGTGGGGTGTATACCCTACCAATGCTGTTTTTTCTTTCAACTTCATCTCGGATGAAATCTGAGATTTTTTTCTATGTTAAATTTGTGTGTGGTCAAGCAGAGATATGAGAGCCCAGGATTTGGTAGCCAAACTGTCTTGCAAAATCCCAATTAACATAAAAGAAATTACTATTAAAAATAAAGTATCTATTTAACTATTAAAAGAAAAACTTTGTTAGTCATTGTGTTCAATGCAGAGCTTCTTTTTTTAAAATAAATTATTGAAAAGTGATCTAAGCTTTTTGTTGTGTGTAAATGTAGGTATTCTTGTGTAAACGTAACCGGAAGTTGTCATTTGAATTTCCAAATAATCTAACTGGAAGTTTTCAATCGCGTTAATTAATATTACTATCCTCAAGTGACCTTTGGGCCTTAATAAGCAGTGACTCATTGGTACATAAAGAAATAATAATATTAATATCAAGGAAACTATTGCATATATGTAAGCCTGGGATGTTTTGGTATAAATATAGTTCGGATAAATGAAAAAAAAAACTTTTGTGTTTATTCATTTAGATATATATATATATATATATATATATATTCTTCTAGTATCTTTATGAAGTTCGGTATGTTTATATATTTGTATGTACAAGATAAATATTAATATTAATATCAAGGAAACTATTACATATATGTAAGCCTAGGGTATTTTGATAAAAATATGGAAAAAAAAACTTTCGCATTTATTTATTTAGATATATATATTCTTCCAGTATCTTTATGAAGTTCGGTATGTTTATATATTTGTATGTACAAGATTCACTCCTGAACTAATTAACTGATCATTATGAATTTTGGAACAGTGCTGGCTGTAAGAGGTCCAGATGTGGGCTATATTTAGTTTGATATAGTTTTATGCAAAAAGAGTAACAAGAGGATGGAAGCCTTCTGTAAAAATTCAGATACCTCTGAATTTTGTGAAATTTGCAAAATAGGTATTAGACATCAATTAATAAATATTCCCGAAAGTTCAGTTTCTTTGGAGTATTTTAAAGGGTTTTTAGGGGAAATAATATGAGCACAATCCCCCATTTGAGAATTCAAATAGTTCATATTTTCATTGAATTTGACCGTAGTTATTAGACACCAATGAAGCAAGATTCCCTGAATTTCGATTTATTTATAAGATCATTTAAGCTTAGGACTTAAATTTGAGACATTTTATAGAAATAAAATACTGTAATGGGTTTGATCAAAATTAGAATAAGGATTCTAGACATAAGGTTTAGTATAATTATATCTTGATTTTAATTTTCCTAGGGGAATATAAAAGTGGTGCAAAATTGTTCTTCTAGTATATAGTATAATATAGATTTTGAAAATTAATGGTCTTCAGGTTCAATCTGAATGGAAAGGTTCCGTCTAATATCAAATCATATCGACTTATAAATATATATGAGACGTTATGTTTCCGACTAGAGAGCTCAATGTATTTAGCATATTGAGCAGATACTTAAGATTTTAGAGTAACAACTTCTAACACATTTACAGACAATAATTATTTTGACTTGATAAGGGCCTGGTTTGTCCGAAATAATTATTGTTTGTTGGAGGTTGTTACCATAAAATCTTAATCTAAATATATATAAAGCAAAGTTGTCTGCATGTGTGTATGTGTCGCGGCATCACAGTTAAACGGTTGATATAAGAGCCAAACTAACCTCAGATTTGGAATCAGTACCTTTGATCTGATGTTCTTATCCGATGTCAGAAGTACTGGAACTTCTTAAAAACTTATTGTTCAAAATTAAAAGTTACATTAGAAAGAAATCTTACAACATTTTAAGTGTTTCCTTTTAGCAGCTGAAAAATGTCAAATCATTGTATGTATTTGATGTTTTGTTTACTTTGAAGAAAAAACATTTATCTTTTTTTTAATTAAAAATGGATGAAAAATATTTGATGAATGTTCACTCATATATTTTTTACTTTAATAAGAACTTTTTATTTTATTTTTATGTTTCTGTATTTATTTTAGATAATCAAACTATTTTAGATCTATGCAGAGAGATAAAATAATCCTTACGCCAATCTCATTTAAGTAGGTTAAAAAGACAAAATATTTTCATTGAATCAGTGGTAAAGAGGATAAAGGGTTCGCCTTCAGTTCTAATATTTTATGCCATCGTGGGTTCGAAGGCAATTGTTTTTTTGTTTTTGTTTTTAGCTTGGTATATCTAAAGCCTTTGACAAAGTCTGGCACAAAGGGCTTCTTTTAAAAATTCATTCATATGGTATTACTGGACAAATATTTAATATAATTAGATCCTTCCTAACCAAAAGAAAGATCCAGGTTGTCCTCGATGGCCGCTCATCTAAGCAACATGACATAAATGCTGGTGTACCCCAAAGATCTATCCTTGAACCTTTACTGTTCCTGATTTTTATAAACGACCTCCCTGATGACATTAGGTATGAGATAGGTATATTTGCTGACGACACCACACTCTACTCTCGTCATGTGGGCAAAACGGACGCGCACTGTGACAATGGCTGAATCCTTCGAAAATGACCTCCAGTCTGTAGTGAAATGGGTTCATAAATGGATGGTAACTTTTAATGTTGCAAAGACAAAACTCCTTTCCTTCAATAACTACAACAAACCTCTTCAACCTCCGATTGTCATTGCAAAAAACACCATACCTGAGAGCTCAGCATTCAAACTCCTCGGCCGAACATTCACAGGTAACATGAATTGGAACAAATTTTGAGAGAAAAAACAGAAGCAAAAATAAAAAGATTCCAACTTTAAAAGTAGTATTCTTCAGAGGTTTTTAAGACAATAATCGAATTGTATCATTTTTTTTTATCATTGTCGTTTGTGCTAACAAAATATGAATTATGATGATGTTCACAAAATATGCAAAAATAAGGCAATATTAATTAACTGAGCTCACGGAAAAGCTTTTAAGACAATTTACAAAGGTGGGGAGGGACGGTACGTTTGTATTATCTGATTAGTGACAAGTTTAAAAGCTAATGCTTTTCTTCTCTCTCTCTTCTCTTTATTAATAAAATTATTAGACAGCTTCGCGTGTGTGTCTGTGTTTTTCTCGCATTGACTTAATTTTGATAATTGCACATTGAATCATTTTTTTATTTACTATTAATCGAATATTTATTGAAATCAAAAATGCAATAGCGGAAAATAAAACAAAATTTTAAAAATCTTATTCAAAAAATAATTTAATTACGAAATTAAATTCATCAACATGCATTTCGTAAACAAGTCAGTCATTTTAATCTTTTGTTTGTAGTTGAAAAAAATACTTTGCTACCTTTCGAAATTTGAAAGGAATTTTGAAGCGTTTAAACTGTTGAATAAAAAGTCATTTAAACTGGCTTTAATATTCTTAGAAAATCCTTATGTATTAGAAGTGTGAACGTTTTGAAAGCTATTTACATCCAATAATTTTATAAATAGAGATTAAAACAAAATTACTTTAAGGAAATTAATTCTGGTTTTATAACAATCTGGTTCTGGTCATTATTTAATGACCAAAAGATACTGTAATTATTAAATTTAACTTTTAGAATCTTATGTTGTGGCAAAGGTTTTGTCTCTAATCATGCTTGACAGACTTTTAATTTACATTATTGTCATACCGTTCCCAAATGTGATTTCAGAAATGGTAAAGAGACTGCAGACATGATATTTTCATGAATTCTCTTAAAGAAACTTAGTTGTCTTGACAAGTTCATTTATATATTCAAAGTTTTTATGAGCCCATGGGTTAATAGTTGTGAAGCTATCGAATCCTGTTTTAGTTAGGAATAGTATAAGGCAGAGTGATGTAGCTGCACCAATGATGTTCATATTGTATTTTGATCTGGGGTTTTTTTCATGGCTTTTGAGAGATGTCACAAACAACAGGTTATGTTTTAAGATCAAACAGCAATAACAAATATTTACGTATTTTGATTAGAGAGTTTCTATGTCCTGATGGCTCAGTCACAAGATAGTATGCAGTATCTTGTGGATTCTTTCTCATGCAATTCAGTTTTTATGTACCAACCTGCACCAAGAAAGTTTTATACATGTATGGTAAGAAACCATACATTGTAAATAAGTGTGCGTACCTAGGCATTATTCTAGCACGTTGTGCAGACTAGATGATGAAACTCCTTTCAAATTAACAATGTAAGTAACGAAATTGGAAAGCTGGACTTACATCTTTGGGAGTCAATGTGGCATTTCAATTAAGATTAAAATGAAGGTATATAAAACATGCAGTTTATCATCCTTGCTCTGTGCATTATAAAACTTGAGTCACTTACCGAAAGCATCTGAAGGCACTGGAATGTTTTCACCAACAATGTTTACAGAGGATACTGATTATATGTTGGCAAATGTACACAAATAACACTGAAGTTCTTGAACGAAGCCATTGCACTAGCATTTAATCTGAAAATGTTCAGCATCATCTGAGAGATGGAATGGAGTGAATTTGCAAACAACGTTTATATGGAGAGTTAGCTAAAGGGAGACATCCACCATGCAAAATGAATTAATCATGGTTCATGGCTGGGAGAAATTATCTCTTGATCATTCCTTGTCAAGGAAGATAGTGCAGAATGTTAAGCCAGCATTTGAAAAGAAATCACACTCATCATTAGAAACTCAAGAGAGATGTAAATTTTAAGAGAGAAGTTTGGCCTCATTCTATCAGAATCTGTCAGGACTCAAACTGATCTGACCTGTAATGAACGTGGAATCGTTTGTCTCGGTAATACTGGTCTTAGAATCACCCAAAAAGACACAAATCTATGAAAGTTTTTGAGTAATGTTTCTACATAGAGGGTGTAGGAAAGAATTCACTTCAGTTTAAGTCCACAGACTTAACATTAAGGTCCATCAGAATAATGAAGTAATGTCCTTTGCAAGTTGTCCATATACTTGTCATTTGTACCAGATAGTATAAGTCATTGACAGGGTTAAAAAGACACATTCACTTTTCATATGTTTAATAAAAATATCAAGTGATGGTAATACTCAAGCATGAGTTGGAGCTATCATCATGTATGCATATATATATATATATATATATATATAGATTAAAGAAGGAACCGTTGAGTTTGTCACAAAGAAAGTTGTAAACAATAGTTAATGTAAAATTAAATAGAAAGAAGACACAAAGGTTGCCTCAGTCTTGAAATATTTCTCATTTACTGACCTTGATTGGTCACGTAAAAATGCAGCAACATGATTGGTAATTGCAAGTCATTTTTGGCGAGTGAAGTGTCGGTGAAGAAATGTCACTATGAATTTTGCTTGTTAACTTCCGGTGTGATGTTTACGCATGCACGGTGTGCTAAAAATGAAAAATTTGTCATCCCATGACAAATTTTGTGTCAGTTCTACATCAAGGAATTAATGTTTTTTTGTTTTTTTTTCAATTGTTCGATATTATATGTCCGAAAGATGGCCGATTTAGAAAATGTCAACTTTATGGGTATTTGTTGCGTATTTTTCAAGTTGTGATGGACATACGCATATACACACACACATACACACATGCATACACATACACAGACGTTTGTCCTTTATATAGGAGATTATTTCATAATATTACTAGCTAACCTGTGTCCTGGCGTTGCCCGGGAAAATAGATTAACTTAAGAAATTCCGACCCAACCTTGAACTATTGTATTATTTGTTGCTTATGATTGTCTGGCACGAATGCAAACCTCATGTTGTTAATGTAAAACAGTTAGGAGGTGCTTGCCACATTGCCGAACTTATGAGGAAAATTTAATTGGGCACTTTAATGTTAGCGTTTGGAGGAAATGGGACCGTTAAAATAAATTTCACCAGAAAAGGGGGAAAAAGCAATCGGAAAATAAAGTAATTTTTTTATTCTTACTATTTTGATTATTGTGACTACTTGGTTGTTATATTCACAACGTTTCGGCCGATGCAACCTCAGACATTGTTCAGATGCATATCAATAGGCATTACAAAGAATCAGAAGCTTGTTTTTTGCTTATTTATTTAAAGATGTTTCAATGTTAAAAAGTAAATAAAAGAAGACGTGTCTTTTATTTTGACGGGAGTGATTCTATAAAAGTACACTTTGTAGTTATCAAGGAAATGTATGTAGCGCTTGTTCAGATCCATATCAATAGGTATTAAAAATAATCCGAACTCTGTTTTTTTTAATTTATTTATTTATCTTATGAATACGTCTTAACGTCAAAATATAAATAAAAGTAGCCGTATCTTTTATTTTTTGACGGGAGTGATTCTATTATTCTACAAAAGTACATTTGTAATGATCAGGCCAATGTATGTATCGCGTATAAAAGATCACGAAGACTTTTTAAAAAATTTATCTATTTACTTTTTAAAGAAGACATTTGAACGTCAAAAACTAAATAAAAGAAGAAGCTGTGCCTTTTTTTTTACGGGAGTGATTTTATAAAAGTACAATTTGTTATGATCAAGCAAATGTATGCATCGCGTGCTCAGGTGAATCCGAAGCTTGATTTTTATTATTGATTTATTTAAAGAAGACCTCAATGTTAAAAAGTAAATTTTGAAAAGCTGTGTCTTTTATTTTGACGGGAGTGATTCTATAAAAGCACACTTCGTAACGATCAAGCAAATGTATGTATCATTTGTTCAAGTGCATATCAATAGGCATTAAAAAGAATCCGAAACCTGTTTTTGTTTGTTTATTTATTTAAAGAAAACGTTTAAACGTCAAAAAGTAAATAAAAGACGCCGTGCCTTTTTTTGTGATTGTATAAAGGTAAACTTTGTAATTATCAAGCCAATGTATGTATTGTTCAGGTGCATATCAATAGGCATAAAAAAGACCTCGAAATCTTTTTTATTTATTTATTTATTTAAGAAGATGTCCGAACGTCAAAAACTAAATAAAAGAGAAAGCCAAGTCTTTTTTTACATGAGTGATTCTATAAAAGTACGCTTTATTATGATAAAGCAAATGTATGTATCGCTAAACTTTAAAAAAGTAAAATAAATAAACGAAAAGCTTACTCAAACAGGCATCGGTTTAATATGTTCGCAATCAAAGTAGAATAATAATTTTAAAAAACAAAAAACTAACTAAATAAATGAAGTAAAGTAAGAAATGAGTTAAGAAAACGTCTTAGCGGACATTTTTGTTATTCAGGCAGAAAAATGTTAACCGTTCAAAAATAGAATCTGAAGTGTAATCTGGTATTCTCGAATAAAATCGAATTCTAAAGAGGAAAAAGAGGTAACCTGAATAAGTATCTTAATTTCTCCGGAGTGACCCGGTTATGATATTTTTTGTTGTTACATAAATTATATGATGTTAAAAATGCGAAATGAAAGCAAATAAAAAATAAATTAATATGTATAAGTATTAATATTGAAGTTACTATATTAGTATTACACAACTGCTATTCTTATATTCCATGAAACTGGAATCCGAAAAAAACAACATTCTGAATAGAAATCAGAACGCTCGGAACTTGAAGGGAGGGTCATTATTGAGGTTGAAAATGTATAGTAGTTTACAGAGAAAGATAGTCGTGTGAAAAATGAAACACAAACGGTGTTTATGCAAAAACATAATCCCATGAACAGCAGTCCCCGGTGATTATAGGGGCATGTGGGAGTAGATATTAGTGTGGAAGTGAAACTGCTTGCGATCTCTGTAAATGTAACCCACCTTTCAATAATAAGGTTTAACCCACCTTTCAATAATAACGTTAAAACCAATATTCCGAAAGAATTCTTTAAAATATTGGAAAACTCCTTTAAATACCCACATAAATATAGCTCCATACTTAATAAGAATTCAATTAAAATTTCATACTCTACTATGCCAAATATAGCCCAAACAATAATCTCAGCAAATAGCAAAAAAATAAAAAATATCCAATCTAATTCTAATTATTCCAATCCTATAAATACATGCAACTGCAGGCGCACCAGTGATTGCCCACTGGACAATAGATGCACACATTCTGATATTGTATATGCTTGTACTGTAACTGAACAAAATAATTCTATAATGAATCCTAGAGACCACATAAATACAGCCCCTAATCAAATTCCACAATTGAGCACTACAACTAATTTGCACCATAACTCTAGACCTAGCAATTCTAATATCCATCCTCTACCTCAGCAAACCGATAATGAGTTCCCAATGGAAGGTAACGATAACAATGATATACAATCAATCAACCAACCTAATCCACATCATGAAAATACAGTAAATAGAAATAGACCTGTGAATAGGAATATAAATGGCGCGGGAACAAGAGTAAATCCTAGGGTACACACATATATTGGGGGCACAGCAAATTTAATTAAATCCCGCATCTCCATGCATAATTACTCCTTCAATAACGATGTCGGTAACAACAAAACATCCCTGACCACTTTAGTTAAAAATTTAAGATCAAATAATATTCCACACAATATAAAATGGTCCATCCTAAAAAAATCAAACTCCTACAGCCCAGGATCCAAATCTTGTGGTCTATGCAATTCTGAAGCCGTAATGATAGCTACTGGACCTAAACATTTAAATCTGATAAATTCTAGAAGTGAATTAGTCTCCAAATGTCGACATGGAGGAAATTCAAATATGCAATATGGAAACCACCACTAGTCTTGCTATAGCTGTTTGGGCGAGCAATGAAACCGGGGGTGTCCAGTCTTCGAGATGGGTCCTTTTTAATCTTCTTTACCTAAAGGATTTAGACTCTGAGGTTGTAAAAGTTTATACACCTAAATTTTCAGTTTCTAAATATCTTTACAATATCTTTACAACCTCTTAATTAAGAAAAATTAAACCTTAAATATATTTACAACTTCTTAATTAGGAAAAATTAAACCCTAATTAAGATTAAACTTCTTGATTGGGCAAACCAAACCTTAAATTAAACTTCCTAATCTGATAAAATAAAATCTTAAATTAAACTATTAAATTATTAAGTTCTAATTATTTTGATAACTTCGTAATTGGGAAACTTAAATCTTAATTGGGAAAAATTAAACCTTAAGGCAAGTTAAACTGTTTAATTGGGGAAAGTTAAACCTTGGGTTGGAATTCCTGGGCTGATAGGATTGAATCTTAAATTAAACTATTAAACACTTTAATAATTTCTAACCTGATAAAATTAAATCTTAAATTAAACTATAAAATTATTGGAATTTAATAACTTCGTAATTTTTAATTTCATAAATATTCTAGATTATTTGATAGGGCGAGATTTGTGAAATCGGTTTTTACTGTAAGCTAGATTTTAAGTAATAATTTTGGATGTGTACGTGATTACACGATCTGACCTATATTTCCTAACTCCCTTTTATTTTTATTTTTATTTTAACTTCTTAACCCCTTCCCCTTTGACATAGAATATTCTCACTCGACCCAGACAGGGAACATCTAATCTGGGTGGGGTGGATGGCGGAGTTGTATGTTGAGTCCATCAAGCGGGCTTAAACAGGAAGTAACACAGACATAATTTCCGATCTATTAAAGTCATTCAGAGATGTAGACAATTTAATATCGCCTTCTGTTCGTTAGGGATTTGTCATGTCTGGTTGAATCGCTGGGGAGAGAAGATTACTTATTTTTTTCGCTCTGCTGGCAAGATGCGACCGGGATTCAATCTTGTTTTGCTCAATTCAGATTTAACGGGTTTTCTAATTAAACAACGAACTTTGATTTGACTTGGGTTGCACATATCGGGATTTTGGAACTTTGATTGGACTTTCTGTATTATTTGATTTATTTATCATTAACATTGAATATTGACACATTTCGCCACTGGATAACTTTGCCAGCCCCTTCAATTTCACGTATATGGACTGCTGTTTGTAACTTGGAGTAATGTCTTTCCTGATTATGCTTTTCAATTTGTATGACCTGGATGGACTGTATGGATTCAACAAAAGGTATGTTTTTGGGTTGATATGTTTGATGTTATGTATTTTTATGTATTTGTGTATATAATTTTATATATTTTCAAAGCGTAATTTTATTACCTGTAGTAGTATAACTGCGGTAATGGTCCTCTGAAGAGAAGAATTATCTTTGAAAACTCATGAGCTAAGGACTTAAGGATACTTTGCTTGAACTTTGAATTCTAATAAAATTTGATTGACACCTTATTTTATTACTTCATTTTATATTATAATATATATATATATATATATATATATATATATATATATATATATATATATATATATATATAGAAAGAAAGAGAGAAAAAGAGAGCTTGAGAGATAAAAGATTATATACATACATAGATTATATGAAAGATTAGTGAAGGAAGGGATTTGTAATCCCTTTCTAATATATATATATATATATATATATATATATATATGTGTGTGTGGGGGTGGGTGCGCGCATGTATATATATATGCGTGCGTGTATATATATATATATATACATATATGTGTATGTGTGTGCGTGCGCGTGTGTGTGTGTGTGCGCGCACGCGCGTGTGTGTGCGCACATGCGTGTGTGGACGTGTGTGTGTGGAAGAAGTACATGTTGTACAAATCCCTCCCTTTATTAATCTTTCATTCTCTCTTTGATGATCTCTTACTCTCTTTTTTGATTCCTTTTCCTGAAATAAGATGAAGATGACAAGTGCTACTCTTACTATACTCTCATTATATCGATAAAGCCTCCCCTTTTCCTTTTATTACTCCTACCATTATACTCCATTAATGTTACATCATCATCATCATCATCATCATCATCATCATCATCATCATTTCATCAATGTTTTTGCTCTGAACATGTCATTTTCTTAATATCTCTCTCTCTTTCAACCCATCTCTCTCTCGCTTTTTTTGTGAAAGCCATTTTTCTCAAAAGCTTTATACGTCTCTCTTTTTTCTTCTTTTCTTCTTCCTATTTCTAAAGTTTCATTTACACATTATTGATTTACCTCTTAGTTATAATCTTTTACTTCTTTTAATCTTACATTTTTATAAATTCATAACTCTCCATTTTCTTTTTCACTCTTACCTTTTTTATTTTCGTTGCTTGCCTTTCTTTTTTTCCCCCCATAAACTGTTTCTTTTTTAGATACTTCCTAGTTTAATAAAGATAGTGGGAGGATAGCATTCTATTTGGTCAAGTTTGCTTAAGTTTAAAACAGCATTTTCTTTGGTCTGTCACATTTAAGTTTAAAACAGCATTCTCAGCTGGTCTGTCACGTTTGTTTTCATAGCTGAATTGTCTTTGTACTTTTCATTTTCTTAATTTTTCTGCCTACCCATTTTTTATCATTAATGTTTTTGCTAACTAAATTCCCCGTTCACTAAATCTCCTCATCAGACTGTTGAACCATTTAAAGTGTTAAAATGTGCTTAGCTTAGTACCAGGCAACAGGAGTGTTTATTTCTGTCCTCACAATGCTATTGATAACACTTGGTATAAGTTCATCAAAAATGAAGACATGTTTTAAACTAGTACAGCGGAATTAATTAATATTGTACTTGTAACATTTATAATGAACAGTCTATTATAAATTTGTTGTTGTAGCTATAGTTTCAAATTGACTAATCTCTCAACTCGTCTCCCCCCCCCCTCTCTCTCTCTCTCTCTCTCTCTCTCTCTCTCTCATAATTTAAAATATGAACTGTAATAAGTAATGTCATAAGTTACATCTTTTTCCTAATTTTAGAACTCTATAGTGCAGCATTTCTCAACTGGGGTTCTTCACAAGGTCCCTAAGGGATCCACAAGAACAAGTGAGATAAGCTAATGCATTTTTGACATTTTATTTAATTTCATATACATAATATTACTAAACATGCACAATATATTCTTGGTTATTGCAATATAGACAGCTCGACCTCGAATTAAGTATTTGTGCAGCAAAAGACAAGCACCACAGGTTTCACATAAGAGAAACATGTTTCACTTTATCAAATGGCTTCGAAAGTAACATTTTCTTTGCCCATTTATTGATTCACAGAAAATTTCCCCTTTATTTACCTTATATCCTTTCACCATTGCCACTAATGTAAACTGATGCAACAATTATCTGTCTTTGTTCTGTTTACGTTTATATTATAGGTATTATATGATATTGGTTACTTAGGTTTATTTTTGATGTTATAGTATAGAATTTGTGTGCATGAATGAAAACTCCCTGATGAAGTATTATAAAAAATTTGATAAGAAGTATTCATTTTTCCTTAAACCAGTTATTAAAAAATACATACTATGGTATTTACGTTTCAGAATTTTTTAGATGAGGGTTGATAATTTGTAGAATTTTGTATATTCGGACTACTGTTCTCATCTTGGGTGTTTTTATCACAACGTTTCGGTCGATGTAACGTCCGACCTTCTTCAGGTGTACTCGAGAATCTTTCTGTCGAACTCAGGAATCTGAACGGAATTTCGAATAAACCCCTTTATTAAATCCACGGGGGTAGCATGCTCTCGTTCCATCTGCCATGACTGGAAAGAAGTCTTCAGTAATTCGCAATTCTTCGTATCGTCTGTACTGAGGATTGAACATTCAACTCTCAGATGACTGTCACTTAGAACTGAATTTTACTTAGAGCTTTATCCACTGCGCCACGGGTTCTTGCAGACAATTCTAGTATGACTTTTGGGAGCCTTAAACCTATTCCTGTTTTTTGATCTAACTACTTATCACTATAGATCAGTACTTATCTATTATTTATAATTATTGGTTCCTATATTGTATTGAATTCTATACTAGGTCTGCTTAGTAAGGCATTGTCGTCTAACATATGTGCTGCTTCTTTGAGATGAGAACAGTAGTCCGAATATACCAAATTCTATGGCATTTACCATGTGAACTATGATGAAAAATAAAATGAGGAAGACATATATATATATATATATATTTTTTGCGCAAGGGTTCCTTAAGAAATATAAATCATTTTAAGGGTTATGCAAGGGTAAAAAGCTTGAGAAACGCTGTTCTTGGTTATAGATAAATAGTTATCCATGTTGTATGTATGTTATTGAATAAAGCTTCATAAATAAATAACAAATCTTATTGAAATTGTTTTCCTATCGCACATAATGTAGATACGGGTTTAGTTAGATACGTCAGAGAGAAGACATGATGTTTAGATGATGATAGAATGGAGGATTAACGTAAATGCAGTGTTTTGATGAACATAATTGATTCGGTCAATGAATGGGAGGTGCTAAGTTGTGTTAAGCTAATTGATGGGCAGCCTAAAAACTGGGCTCATCTCACATTGTGTGAACGTTTACACAAATAATGAATCAAGCTTCATGAGCTACATCGAGTTTTTGTCTTTTTGCATGGCACTCATCTTTATTATTTCGTTTGCATTTTATCTTTTTCATCTTCTTTTTTTTTTTCATTTTGATCTTAATTTTTATTCTCTTTCTTTTCCTCCATTTGTTTCTTTCTTTATTCTTTTCCTTTTTTTTTTCTCTTTAGATTTCTAGTCTCTTTGAGTTCTCCCTCTATTTCTTGGGGTGTGTGACTGTTATAATGGATACCGTCGCGGACTATGGATCTATTGTGATCATTTATACACTAATACTGTTGGGGAAGATATGAAATTAAAACATCTCCACGGCTATGGGTAAAAATAGCAACTTGTGTTCAACTAATTGTATACAACAGAACCAAAACGGTTGAATTGCCATTGAACAGATGAACCAAAGCTCACCCTCTTTCATATCACCCTTTCCTGGTTTATCTTCTCTCTTCAATAATCCTTTTCTCTTTGCTAAATGTTTTTCCTTTAATTTCTTCATTTTCTCTCGTTAGATTATATCTTATATGTACACTTACCTCCTTAACTTATCCACCTATAGCTGTCTATCATATTCACTTTTTTTTCTTAGTGTCTTATATGAATATTCTTTTTCAATTCTCTTTTATTTTTTTATCACATTTTCTGTTTAATTCATTGATTCGTAACTGTTTCATTTAGCAATTTCTCATTTGGTATTTTTTTATTCCATTTTATTTTGTATCCATTTACTGTTTTTAATTTTTTTTTTTTGGGTTTCTTATTGTCTACGATAATATTGTTCACATTTAATTCATCATTATATACATGGAACTTGCAATAATTTAAGAGTTAAACAACTGGTCTATCCAAATCCAATGAATAAATGCTTACTAGAAACCAGAGGCGGTACTATCTACCTCTGAACGCCTGAATAAACAGGTACAGGTCTGCTGGGCAAGACACCGCAAGAGACTTCCTTAGTTTTAGTTTTTGTCATGTTACTTCAAAAAGTATATAGAGTCGCTTTTAACAGTAACATCATATTAAAAAAAACGGTACTGTGCATATGTGTTAATCTGGCTCAAACTTGAATTCATTCAAACTTCTACTCTTTTGAAAATCGATAGGGTGTTAGATTTGAAAGTTTGTATTTCTCATAGAAAATATAATTTATTGAATAAATTTCATTAAAATTGAATAATACTCAGAGAGCCATAACAGCTGAGCTCCGAGCCGTTCTGGTGTTAGGGAATTATTTCTCTCACCCCAATCTATGGATCCCACCCCCACTAGGAAACTATCCTTTGTTAACAAACCAATGCGTTAATTTCGTTTAATCACCAAAACTCAGAGAATTATGCAATTTTAATGAAATTTTCAACATTTATTCAATGAGTATAATATTTTTTAAATAATGCAAGTTTTCAAATTTCACATCATAGAAACTTTCAAAAGATTGGAATTTTGGTTCAAAATGATTCATAAGTGCAGTAAAGTTGTTCTTTTTTTAATATGTTGTTTGTGTTAAAAGCGATTCTCTATATTTTTTTCTTAGAACATTTGAAATAAGTAGATAACAACTAAAACTAAGAAAACTCCAGGTTGCTATGGTCTGAATTCTTCAAAGGTAGAAGTGATATTATCTAGAATAATACCACTTCTACTTTTCAATAATACATTAAACTGTCAAGGGGATAGCATGGTGGTTAAGTGGTTAATGACACGGACTGAAGACCTGGGTGTGCTTGGTTCGAATCCAGTTCATTCCACAGAAACACTTTCATCAAAACCCACATCTGACCTTGTGTCTAACCTCCTGGAGAGAAGATAAATAAAATACATTAAACTCTCAAGTAAAAACTGGTCCTCTCATTGGAGTAAAAGCGATGCAAGTGAACTTCATAGACAACTGAGGTAAAAAAAAATAATAGGCATTTTAATAAATCAAGTCATAGAGAAAACAAGGTTGTAGTTATAGAAGTTTTATTCAGCTATTTCTGTAGTACTTACACTATGGCATTAAGTAGGTGCATAGTTTGAGTTTGAGTTCTATTATAGAGGAGGTAATATGGCAAGTGTTAAATAGTTATAGCAAATGGAAGGTAATTAGAAGAGTGTTTGATCAATACCATAGTCAAATTCCCCTCAAATCAATCTCTAGTTTGAAAATTAAAAATTATTTTCCCCTTTTTTCTTCTTTTCCAGATTGTTATTTTTTTTTTTAAATCTAAAGTAACTTTCATGTAAATTCTCTGCAAAACCAAAACGGTTTCAGACAAAACAGATAAACAGTTGGCCAAATTCTAACCATCCACTGCATAATTGAAGGTGTAAAATCCAAGAACATCAAAGCTGTGTTTGTATTTGTCATTTTTTCCAAAGGCTTCAGTTCCATCCATTGTGGCAAACTCGAAGAGATCATGTTGGCATATAGAATTCTGCAAGAATCAGTATCACGTATCATGATGCGATATAACAATTCAATGATCCACTCTCTCTCAATGAAGATACAGAGTTCTTCAACATTGTTGTGGGAGTCTTCTTCTTTTCCTTTTCATCCTGTGGACATCTGTTGATCCAAACACAGATCTGGGGGTTTATCCTTGAAAGAGCAATGTTCACATTACCCAGCAAAAACAATAATAAATATCGATTATGCAGATGACCTTGCCTTGTTGTCAGACACGATTGATGGGGCTAACAAACTTCTACATCTCATCGGAGAAACGACCTTAATGCTGGAAAAACAGAATTTATCAGCTACAACCAAGAAGGAGAAATTAAGCTGACAAACGGTAACAACATCAAGTCCATCCATGAATTTATATACTTCCGTAGCAACACCCAGTGAGCAGAAAGAGACATCAAAATCCATAAAGGTACGGCCCGGGTTGTCCTTGATGGACTGTGTTCCACCTGAAAGTCCTCCTTCTTTGACAATCTTAAGAGAGACATTTTTAAGGACACATTTGAATCTGTCTTACTCTACGGCTTGGCAGCTTGAACACTAATGGAACAGCAAGAAGCATCACTTGATGGAACATACACAAGAATACTAGAAGTTGTATTGGAAATCAGCTGAAGGAAAGACCCAACCAAGAAACACCTATATGGACACCTTTCTCTAATCCCAGTCTCACTAAGAGAGAGAAGGCTTAGGTTTTCTGGACACTCCTGGAGAAGTAAGTCAGAACTTGTGAGTGACATCCTAATATGGAATCAATTACACAACAAAAGATTGGGTGGAAAACCTCATCACACCTACATCGACCAACTTATAGAAGACTTTGGAGAACCTGCTGACAGTGCTGCCTGGCAGAGATGATTGGAAGAAACAAGTCAGGAGAATTTGAGAAGAATTCTCGACCTGATTGATCTAAAGTAAACTTCATTTTCACCTTCTCGTTTGCTATTTGTCAATTTCCTACATTTATCACTTTTTGATCAACATCGATGGAAGTGAACTCTATAGACAACTAAGGTAAAAAATAATAATAGGCATTTTAATAAATAACGTCATAGAGAAAACAAGGTTGCAGCTTTATTCAACTATTTCTGTAGTACGTTTACAATATGACATCAAATAGGCACATAGTTTGAATTCTATTAGAGAGGAGGTAATATGGCCAGTTTTAAATAGCTAAAGAAAAGAAGAGTTAATTAGGAGAGGTTTTAATACGACAGGCAATTTTCCCCTTTAAAATAATGTCTCCTTTTTTCTCCTTTCCCAGATTGTCACATATTCATGCTTTTTGGGTTTTTTTTTTGTTTTTCTAATGTAAACTTTTTCACCTCCTAATTTGCTCTTTGTCCATTTTCTAAATTTTTCACTTTGTGATTAACATTTTTGTTTTTGTATATTTATTTGCTAATATCATTTTCTTTATCATTATCATTATTATTATCCCGTTATTTTGTTGTTTCTTTTTCATTCTATTATTCTCTCTCTCTCTCTCTCTCTCTCTCTCTCTCTCTCCAATTTCCCTTTCTCGGTAATTTTTTTCTCTTCTTCTTCCTTCTTTCGTATTTTCTTTCGAGTACATCTACTTTATTTTCATGTTTTCTTCTACATAAGTCAATTCTTATCTGTATATTTTTGTCTTTCTTTCTCTCCTTCATTTTCATCAGAGTGACCCTTTTTGGGCAACTTGATTTTCCCCAACATTAAACCTACCTTGTTTCTCACTCTTCCCTCGTGCGGAGGCAAGTAAATAAAAACCTTATTAATATTGGGAGGGGGGACGTGATTGACCTAATCGATATCTTCTAAGCTATGAAATCAGTGATAATATATTTTTACGCGCTTTTTCTTTGGGAAGGTATGAACCTGCATCCTTTTCATAGCAACTCGGCTTCAATAATTGAGTACAATGAATCGTTTACAATAGGTGTTGTGTTTCATCATTAAATGACCCGAAAAGTGTTGATATGCTGTAAAACAGACACCAAATAATACATAACTTCTCAGACTTTTATGCATTCTCCCATTTCCTTTCCTATGTCTTTTATTGTTTTATATTTTTGCTAGCCTCTTTCTCCACCTCTTCCTCCTCCTGCTTTTTCTTCTTAAATTCATATTTCTCCATTTTCATTTTCCCAATTTCCTTTCATATGTCTTTTCTTTTTTTTTAATATTTTTGCTAGTCTCTTCCTCCTCCTCTTCCTCCTCCTCCTCCTCCTCCTTTTTCTTCTAAAATTCATATTCCTCCATTTTCATCCTCCCCTTTTCTTTTCCTATGTCTTTTTTTTGTTAGCCTCTTCCTCCTCCTCTTCCTCCTCCTCCTGTTTCTTCTAAAATTCATATTCCTCCATTTTCATTTTCCCTTTTCTTTTCCTATGTCTGTTTTTTATTTGTTAGCCTCTTCCTCCTCCTCTTCCTTCTCCTCCCGTTTCTTCTAAAATTCATATTCCTCCATTTTCATTTTCCCCTTTTGTTTTCCTATGTCTGTTTTTTTTTGTTAGCCTCTTCCTCCTCCTCTTCCTCCTCCTCCCGTTTCTTTTAAAATTCATATTCCTCTATTTTCATTTTCTTCTTTTCTTTTCCTATGTCTGTTTTTTTTTGTTAGCCTCTTCCTCCTCCTCTTCCTCCTCCTCCTTTTTCTTCTAAAATTCACATTCCTCCATTTTCCTTTTCTTCTTTTCTTTTCCTATGTCTGTTTTTTTTTTTTGTTAGCCACTTCCTCCTCCTCTTCCTTCTCATCCTGTTTCTTCTAAAATTCATATTCCTCTATTTTCACTCTCCCCTTTTGTTTTCATATGTCTGTTTTTTTTTTTTGTTAGCCTCTTCCTCCTCCTCCTGTTTCTTCTAAAATTCATATTCCTCCATATTCATTTTCCCGTTTTCTTTTCCTATGTCTGTTTTTTTTTTGTTAGCCTCTTCCTCCTCTTCTTCCTCCTCCTCCCGTTTCTTCTAAAATTCATATTCCTCCATTTTCATTCTCTCCTTTTCTTTTCCTATGTCTGTTTTTTTTTGTTAGTCTCTTCCTCCTCCTCTTCCTCCTCATCCTGTTTCTTCTAAAATTCATATTCCTCCATATTCATTTTCCGTTTTTCTTTTTCCTATGTCTGTTTTTTTTTCGTTAGCCTCTTCCTCCTCCTCTTCCTCCTCATCCTGTTTCTTCTAAAATTTATATTCCTCCATTTTCATTTACCCCTTTTCTTTTCCTATGTCTGTTGTTTTTCGTTAGCCTCTTCCTCCTGCTCTTCCTCCTCCTCCTGTTTCTTCTAAAATTCATATTCCTCCATTTTCATTTTCCCCTTTTATTTTACTATGTCTGTTTTTTTTTTAGCCTCTTCCTCCTCATGTTCCTCCTCCTCCCGTTTCTTCTAAAATTCATATTCCTCTATTTTCATTTTCTTCTTTTCTTTTCCTATGTCTGTTTTTTTTGTTAGCTTCTTCCTCCTTCTCTTCCTCCTCCTCCTCCTCCTCCTCCTCCTATTTCTTCTAAAATTCATATTCCTCCATTTTCATTTTCTCCTTTTTTTTCTTATGTTTGTTTTTTTTGTTAGCCTTTTCATCCTCCTCTATATCCTCCTCTTGTTTCTTCTAAAAATTTATATTCCTCCATTTTCATTTTCATTTTTTCTTTTCCTATGTCTGTTTTTTTTCGTTAGCCTTTTCCTCCTCCTCTTCCTCCTCTTACTGTTTCTTCTAAAATTTATATTCCTCCATTTTCATTTTCACCTTTTCTTGCTCTATGTCTGTTTTTTTTGTTTGCCTCTTCCTCCTCCTCTTCCTCCTTCTCCTGTTTCTTCTGAAAGTTATATTCCTCCATTTTCATTTTCCTCTTTTCTTTTCCTATGTCTGTTTCTTTTTGTTAGCCTCTTCCTCCTGCTCTTCCTCCTCCTGTTTCTTCTAAAATTCATATTCCTCTATTTTCATTTTCCCTTTTCTTTTTCTATGTCTTTTTTTTTTGTTAGCCTCTTCCTTTTCCTCTTTCTCCTCCTCCCGTTTCTTCTAAAATTCATATTCCTCCATTTTCATTTCCCCCTTTCTTTTCCTATGTCTGATTTTTTTGTTAGCCTCTTCCTCCTCCTCTTGTTTCTTCTTAAATTCATAATCCTCCATTTTCATTTTCCCCTTTTGTTTTATTATATCGGTTTTTTTGTTAGCCTCTTCCTCCTTCTCTTCCTCCTCCTGTTTCTTCTAAAATTCATATTCCTCCATTTTCATTCTCCTCTTTTGTTTTCCTATGTCTGTTTTTTTTGTTAGCATCTTCCTCCTCGTCTTCCTCCTCTTCCTGTTTCTTCTAAAATTCATATTCCTCCATTTTCATTCTCCTCTTTTGTTTTCCTATGTCTGTTTTTTTTGTTAGCCTCTTCCTCCTCATCTTCCTCCTCTTCCTGTTTCTTCTAAAATTCATATTCCTCCATTTTCATTTTCCCCATTTCCTTTCCTATGTCTTTTCTTTCTTTTTCTTATTGTTAGCCTTTTCCTCCTCGTCTTCCTTTTTCTTCTTGAATACATATTCCTCCATTTTCATTGTCCTTTCTTTTTTACCTTCTTTACTTTATCATTTTCCATTCTTTTCTTCTTTTTCCTCTCAATTACTTCTTATTTCTATCTTCATTCTTTTAGCTTCATTTTCCTATATTCCTAGAGAGAGCACGAGTAGCGCAATGGATACTGACTATATAACTGGTTATGCTGTGTTCAAATCCAAATAACTTACAATCTAATACCATAGAGAAAGGTATTAACAGCCCTCCCCAGTTATGGACAAAATAGTGTTTAATAAATCGCTTACAATGAATCATAGTGTGTTTCAACAATAAATAACTTAAAATGGTTGATTTTCCGTTCAACACACAAATAAATCCAACTTTTCCTTTTATTTCTTCTTCTTTTCCTCTCCCTCTTCCTCAACTCTTTTAATCCATATTCCTCCATTTTCATTGTCCTTTCCTATTTCCTTCTTTACTTTACTTCTACCCTTTTCTCTATATAACCTAAAAAGTGATGATATGCCGTAAACCATTCGAAACAAACGAAACTTATCTTCATACTTTAGTATCCTTCTACCTCTCAATCTCTTCTTATTTCGTACACATTCATTCACTTCAAAATCTGTGCCTTGTAATTCTTTGCTCTTTATATTATTTTTTTCTCCCTTCGCTTCTCTGCTTCTCTCCGTCTTGCCATTAACTGCTTCCAGTTTATTTTTTGGTCCTACTTTTATAAAGCCTGTTCTTTTTTTTTTCTTCTGCTTCTCTTCCATTCCTCCCTCTTGTCCCAATTCCTTCCCACTCTCATTAGTAACCATATTTTCTTTTCTTTTTTTACTTTTCCTAATTTAGCCCTGCTTCCCAGTCTCTATCCAGCACCAACCAATGGAGTCATCTTTTCTCCCCTTCCTGCCACCATCGACTCTTCCTCTTGTCCTCTCCTGTTACCTTACTCTCTATGAAATCTTAATTCTTCTTCTTCTTCTTCTTCTTCTTCTTCTTCTTCAAGCATATCTTCTCCTCCTCCTACCAAATCTGTCATCATATTTCTTTAGAATAGCTATCACCACCTTACAGCCAGGCTAACTTTCTTTTCCTTTCACTTATTCAACCGAAGCACTCTGACCTTGATTTTCTCACTCTTCTCTTTTTTTCTATCCACCATAATCTATTTCTTTTATTTTCTATCACCCTTTTCAGCCTTCTTCATCTAAATATCATATCGTCATTACTATCCATACCCTAATGTTAACAACTGAAGATCTCCAATACAGTCTCTCCTATTTTTCAGACCTCTCTCATTCAAACTATTCCTTTACTTTCTATTTATTTGTCAAATAACTTGACCAGTTTCTGAGCTTCTAATATCAATTTATTTCTCTTAAAAAAAGACTAGTTTGCATATATTTATCTACCTCACACTTCAGCAGTTAGACATGGGGCTTTTTTATAGTGGGGAATCCAGCTCCCCCAAATAGAGGGCACTTTTGATGTTTGCAAAGTTTGCCAGTATTAGACCTATCAGCATTCTCCAACAGGAGCGGCCCAGGTGACTGTCAATAAGCCAATCCTTCTTCCTGAAGGAGGAAGAAATGCTTGGGATGACAGCCTCTTGCGACTAAACAGAACCATATTTCACTCCAATATAATGGTGAAGCCCCTGTATCACTAGAATTTTAGTGTTGTGTGAATTCACACATGTACATTCATGCGTGTGTACACATGCAATACTCATATATATATATATATATATATATATATATATATATATATATATATATATATAGAGAGAGAGAGAGAGAGAGAGAGAGAGAGAGAGAGAGATGCACTGTCCCGGTCATAATTAATAAAACAATAACTTTTAGGCAAAATTCGACTTTATTCATCAACATAGTGTATCGCCTTAGAAGTAGACTAATTCCAATGCTTCTCTAACAATTCGATGCCTTTTTTGCAGAACGATTTTTTTGGGGTCTCAAAATACTCCTTAGTTACTGATATCACTTCTTAAGCCGCATCTCTATCCCTGAAGCATTCTTTTGTGGTCTGCAAACAGCTATTAGTCGCTGGGGCCAGATCTTGAGAATAGGGTGGGTGCAGAAGAAATTCGAAGTGCAATTCATGTAGTTTTGCCAACGTTGTGAGCGACTTGTAACACGATGCACTTTTTCTTCATTTGTGGCCGTATTTTTTCCTTCAAAAGCATCAATAATACCCCATGATATTCACTATTGATGGTTCTTACTTTCTCAGGGTAATTGATGAATAAAATATCTTGCACATCTCAAAATATGAAGGCCAAAACCTTGCCTGCTGATATCTGCATTTTTTGGTCACTTTGGACGGCTTCCACCTGTTGATCACCGATTTAACTCCAGAATGGTAGATACATGTTTCATTCATTGTCACATATTGATGCAAAAACTCCTTTTTGTTGCATTAAAACAATTGTAAACAATGCTCTGAATTGTCGATATTTTGTTATTTTTGACAGAATGTGAACAAATGGGGCATTCATTTTGAACACAGCTTTCTCATTGACAAATTGTTCATGAAAAATGGTGAATACACCTTCGCCTTCTGATATCTTTAACTCGTCTGCTATCTCACACCACTTTCAATTTACAATAGGCCAAAAAAAATTTTGTGTATTTTATTGATGTTTTCTGAAACAACTGCCGAACTTGGGTAACCTGGGCGTTCAGCATCATTTGTGTCTGTACAACCACATTTCAAGTCAGCATACCACCTGTTAGCCGTTGTTTCCGACAGAACAGAATCTGAATAACATTTATCATGCTATTACTTTGCTTGAACAGCATTTTCCCACCAGAAAGCAATACTTCATAAACACGCAAAATGAAATTTTTTCCATTGTTTTGAAAATTTGCAACAGTAGCTTCACTTTAATAACTGTAATTTGTAAACTAATAATCCGATTAGACTCAAATTTTGACACCTGCCATTTGAAGGTTATTATTTTAGAAATGTTATATGGACTTGTAGCAGTGGCATGACAGATCTATTTTGTTTGTATCTACGTGCAATATCTTGTGTTATGTTGAGTTGTGGTTCGGTTTGGCGCATGCATGGTGACGCCTAGACTTATGTAACTGCATAGGCAAGAGAACACTTCTGCGCAGACTCAATTTTCAAATTGGTGCTTAAAGAGTTTTGCGCCAAAGATGATTCAGTTCCCAATAAGACGTTTTGACAACAAGACAGCATATCCTGTTCTCGTCCCTCGCCAGAAATCAAGACGAGATGGAAATCCAGAATACTACATTCTGTTTTTGACAAAAGTCAGCCTGCCAAACAACTCTCTTTATATTCCAGTGTTCCCTTTGAATAAAGTTGATTTATAGTTTAGTGGAAATGTTGGAAGATGGTGACCCTTTTTCTTATTTGATATTCAATTCCAGTCAGATTCGGCAAGACCTGTGCAACTCTACCAAACGGCTGTCTACATCCTGACATTCTTCTAGACCCATCATCTTACAAAAAACTAACGACTTTTTATTAGTGATTCCATCGATATGTCAGGCCCGGAACTTATTGAGTGATGTGTTATATATATACTAACATATTTTTAATGGAGCCTATATATATATATATATATATATATATACACACAAATATATGATTACAATGTATAGTAAGTATAAAGTGAAAAAGTGATAGGTATATGATTATTTATACAGGTATTCACACACCACACTTTCATGTGTGTATGCTTCTATACTTTTATAAGTATGTATTTCTAGGTGTAAACTCATTCTTTAACCTATTTCATAAAAAGTAAAGATCTTCATCGCTAGTTCTATTTGAAATCTCTCAGAACTGAAGTACAGTCCCCATGTGTACTACCACCAAACAAGACGGTCAAGGACCCCAAATCAGATTCAGAGTCATTTTATTAACATTGACTTGCTTTTATTCACGTTACACTGTCAATCATCAACTATTATAATATAAATCTTGTATCTGCATGGCCGGCACATATTACCTACAAACCTACTATCAATCATTAACTATAACAATATACATCGTGTTTATATATATATATATATATATATATATATATATATATATATATATATATATATATATATATATATATATTCACTTTTTTCATTTTACTTCGATGGAAGTTCTCAGAAATCAAGGGGCCCTCTTCCTGAGGCTAACACTTGATCTCTATATGAGATACACAGATATCCGAGTGTTCAATCATAGTTCTTCTTTATTTCTCAAAAGTTGAGATAATAAAGAAGTGAAGAACATTGATTCTCCTCTCCCCAATTGACCAGTTAACTATTTTATAGTATACCTTTTATGTGGTCTATTTGTCTCACCAAATTCCAGGACAGGAATTCGTGTGGTCTGGTGGAGTATCCAGCTTAGTGCTGTTACTAGAGGAAACACCACTTGGAGAAGGTGCACCATTCCTCATAGTAGCCAGTGTAGCAATACCGAGGGGATCTTATTTGAGCTTCGAATACTATGTTATTTTGAATATTTGGTAAGGGTTTACTTGTACGCTGAAGTATCCTCATGCCAGGTTGTCCTGACAAATCCCTGTATAGAGAGACCGTAGACACTCGAGGGTAGTGTCTTGGAGGCATATATATATATATATATATATATATATATATATATATATATATATATATATATATATATATATATATATATATATATATTGTAACCTTGATTTTATGAACAGTAAAAACACATAACGTGTTCTTTTGTCTTTTAAAAGATTTTTTAAATTCACAAAAAATCATTTTCGCTATTCATATCAGAAAATATGAGGATTCTTTTAAGATGATTTTCTAGTCACAATTTAAGCTAATTTTTTTTTACTAATATCCTAGTGTATTTCTTGAAATTATAAGTCCGTAACAAAATTTAAACAAATTTTTTTTAAGATAATGTAATTGAGATTTACTTTTTTAGCACAAAATTATATTGGATAATAAAGTGGACATTTTACGTAGTTATGCACTTTATTGCAATTTTATGAATGTGCTAAATAAAAGAAAAAATATTCGCTTACAATTTATTTTCGAGATTTAGAAAGATACGTCGTTCATTTAAAAGCATTGGTGGGTCAGTATTATTAAAATTGAAAATAGAAGCCTTTATCAATGCAAGATTAATTTATTTTATTATTTTTTTTTTACTTTAATCTTATTAATTTCAGAATAATATTCTATCATCAGAGTTGATCAGTATTGTGTATTTTTTTTTAAATGACACAATACTGGTCAACTCTGATGATGGAATATTATTCCGAAATTAATAAGATTAAAGTAAAAAAAAATTGATTAATCTTGCATTGATAAAGGCTTCTACTTTCAATTTTAATAATATTTTCGAGATGTTTCAATAAATGGACAATTAAAAGAAATTATTTCAACGCAAAATGTATTTTGTAATTTAAATGTAAAATCGTTAAACATGACTGATATACTGCAAACAAATGTAAGAAATATCCAATTTAAAATTAAGAATTGATGAAAATCGGTTTTTCTTTTTAGATAGAAAGTGGGGATTGTTTCGATGTAACAAACGAAACAAGAATTCTAAGAACAAAATTTATACATTTTAAAATATCGGCCATCGAAAATCACAGAGAAAAAAGTGTTTTCACCTATAAAATGCTATCTACGGTGAGTTAATAATACATGTTTTAAATAATTAATTTTTGCTATCAAATTATTTGTTTGTATTGTTAACATGAACTGTAAAAAATATGTAAAAAATACTTTATAAATATAAGTATTGTGGTGGTAAAATAAATTGTAAAAAAAATAAATATTACTAACTTAAATGTATTTAAAACACAAAAACATTACAAATAGAATAAACTATGCGGTCTAAAGAGCCATAAAAACCCTCACTTTGGATGAAGATGAGAGAAAACATTTTCAGTTGTCAAGCCAATGCAAAACTACCAACAATGCACATAACAGTGCCTAAAAATTCATAAAACCATATTTAACTAGTAAGGTTGACGAGACGGGAATACTTGCTGTGTTAGGGGATTTGAATGGTTATGTTGGACAGATCTCTGATGGTTTTAAGGGTGCTCAAGGAGAAAATGGATATGGTAATAAGAATGTAAAAGGAGAAAGAATCTTAGAATTTCGTTTCACCATGGACATGGTTGCAAATACGATTTTCAAAAAATAAACTGGTGGTGGTGGTGGTGGTTGTTGTTGTTGTTGTTGTTGATGATGATGATGATGATGATGATGATGATGATGATGATGATGATGATGATGATGATGATGATGATGATGATGATGATGATGATGATGATGATGATGATGATGATGATGATGATGATGATGATGATGATGATGATGATGATGATGATGATGATGATGATGATGATGATGATGATGATGATGATGATGATGATGATGATGATGATGATGATGATGATGATGATGATGATGATGATGATGATGATGATGATGATGATGATGATGATGATGATGATGATGATGATGATGATGATGATGATGATGATGATGATGATGATGATGATGATGATGATGATGATGATGATGATGATGATATATATTAGAGAGTTTAAAACAAGAAATTAAAAAAATCATACAAAATGGCATGTTAAGTATATGGAATAGTGGATGAGCATGAACAGACTAATAAAAATAACATAGATACATCTCTAAAGCCAACAGACATTTCGGTCGATTCAAACGACCTTGGTCTGTCATGTAGAAGGGCTTTGTTGAAAAGACGACCCGGAAAGATGGTAAAGGAGAGAGTGTGAGTGAAATGAGTGGTTGTGAGGCAATGAACAAGTAGGAGGGAGATAGGTGGGTGTTTTTGTCAGCTGTGATCGAGGGGGGAAGGGGGGGGGGAAGAAAGAAAGAGGCAATATATCTATAAAATTAATAAAAGTAACAAAAAGCAGAATACGATGTTGGTACACATTTTGTTCTAATGCAAACTCCATCAGTAAACGACAAAGTTTATTTAGAAATTGATAATTATTATTTTTCATTTTCGTTAGACGTTTCATGAATGACTTCCAATTTTTCCTGTCGGTTGCCATTTAACTTGTGTCGTCCGCCAGGATCAGGTCATCATCAACTAATCCCCTCCATGTCTTAAGCGGCCTAATGTGTGGCTTTCGGGCCATCGATATCAATGTGGGACACACTTTGTAGCGTTTCGGATGACTAACGTCGGGTGACATGACCGTACGTTGAGACGTGGTTGTACGATGTACTTGTTCATGGAGGCCTGTATAATGAGACCGGCAATTATATTTATAAAAATATGAGAGAGACTCAGCAAGTGTTAATCAGTCCATTAGCAGACACTGACTACTTCAATATATAGATTTTTTTTCTTTTTGTAAGAAAATCAATAAATGGTTTTGTATTTCTTTATGAAAAAAATGTTATTCTGAAACAAAGTCAGTTTGAAAAACTGCTTACTTTTGGAAAGGTGTGAGGTTCAGTGACATCAGATATGGTGCCATGCTAAACACGTTCCTTTCAGTTGCTAGCATAACTGATGTGCTGAATGTGTACACTTGGTTCCATTTTCCTTTCAACATCTTAATTTTTCTTCAAAAAATGTATCAAAGTTAAAAAACAAAACCTTCTGCTACATAAGTAAATGCAATATATATATATATATATATATATATATATATATATATATATATATATATATATATATTTAGTCTCGGAAGTTTCTCAACCATTAAAACTATATAAAAAAATTAAAAAAATTTTTTAACTTTTAGTCCCAAGTCGTTCAGTGGAAAATCACTCATGTAAGTCAATTTATTTTTTTACAGTTATTATATTAGTTTGCTTCTAACATTATTTAAGGGATCATCAGTTGTTTACCATGAAAAACTGTTTCGGGAATTTAAAAACAAGACAGTATTTAATTTCATGGCTTCCCAGCAGAGTTGATCAGACCCCACTTCCCTTAAAAGACAAAAACATAAACGTTCCATATACTAAATCTAAGTTTTGTTCCATATAAATGTTTTGCTAACTTATATTAGTTATTAAAAAAAATAAAAAATAAAGATAAAATAAAAAAGTCTTCCTTACCTGTGTTGTTCGTCTGTCTAATAAAATTTAGCCGTTACTTACAAAAATATTGCTGCATTTTAAAGTGTTTGGACGAATCTATTACACTACTTTTTAGACTGGTGATACCAGATCAGGCTGCCCTGTGGCTCCCTGAGACGAAATTCACCTACATTGACGTTTTTTTTTTTTTTTTTTTTTTTTTTTTTTTTTTTTGTAAAACTTAATTATGTTCTACAAAACCAAAAACAAAAACAACAGTCCCTCTCCCTTTCTCCCTCCCCTTTTTTATTTTATTTTTAGAACTTGAAGCATAAATCTTTTACTATAATGACCAGATTCGGCATTAAATAACCCAAAAAGGGTTGATATGCCGTAAAACAAAACTACCAAACCAAAAACGATGATTAAACATTTGAAGATATAAAGAACTTGAAGCATAAAAACTTTTACTATAATGACCAGATTCGGCATTAAATAACCCAAAAAGGGTTGATATGCCGTAAAACAAAACTACTAAACCACTACTTTTTAGGTGATTAATGTATTCTTATTTTTAGTTTTATATTAAAAATCTAAAAAATATCAACATATCAAAATATTTTTAAAAAGAAAGAAAAAATTAAAAATATATATATATATACATATATATACTTTTAGTCCCTCCTCCTCCTACCCCTCCTCCTTTGTTGTCCAATTCCCCGTTGTCATCAACCTCAAATAAATACTAATTATCCTTGTCCACTCACAGCGTTTCCAATCGGCATTCACAAGCCAACTGCCGATTTAAAATATATATATATATATATATATATATATATATGTATATATATATATATATATATATATATATATTTGAGCTCCCGGCACTTGACAATGTTTACATTGAGATATCACTTACATTCAGTCAGTGTCGTATGATAGTGCAGAAGTAGAGGCGCTGACTGTCAGCTCGACGGTTGAGTTTCAATCTTGGCTTGAGACACTAGCTGGTTTAGCCGCACTGAAGAACTGTGATACAGCAAAACAGTCTGTATGTGGATGACTATATATATATATATATATATATATATATATATATATATATATATATATTTAAATACTATACATTACTGTGTCTGTTGGAGATACCTCAGTTTTATCTATTTCGTCATCCTGGATTTAGGGGCAACATTCGTTGGCCCTGTTAGATGTTGATTACTCTAAGATTAAGTTTAAAAAAATTTGTTCAATTAACTTACTTGTCATACATTTTATATATATATATATATATATATATATATATATATATATATATATATATATGGTGATTGCTTCTTCTTGACAGAAGTTTGTCATCTTTTCAATTAGTTGCTGTGCAGCTGTGCAGCTGTGCAGCTGTGCGCACATAGGTGGCTCTTTAACCCAGCTTCAGTCTTACATGGGCGTTCACATATGTGACACAAAAACTTTCCTTCTAGTAAGGGTGTCTGCATATTAACATTATGAATCCAAGAATGTCTTTTCAGGCCACTTTTAGATTTGCAGATTAGACCACAAATATGATAACTTAGCACTGGAGGCCGTGTTGTTATAGGCTCCTCATGAAACTGTTGATCCTGTCTTTGGTTGTGTGATGTAAGACGATTTACAAGTCCAGTTTTTGACAGAAAAAACTATCACATACAATGCACTTCAGTTCATGTTGTATATTATCTGACACCATACTATTTGACCGTTTAAGGACTACAGTGTCAGGCGTGAAATTCTTCTAGTCTTGCGTGAAAGTCTCCGAATACAACTTTCTAAATTAAATCTTTCTAAACGCTTAAAGTGTCTTCTATATGCTGTCCAAGTCTCTTACCCATATAGCAGGGTAATAATAACACATGCTCCATAAGCACTAATCTTTGTCTTTGATGTAATTCCTTGATCTGACCATACACGTTTCTCCAGTTTGCCAAAAGCAGTACTGGCTTAGGCTATTCTGTGATTTATCTCAACATCAAGCGTATAGTCCGAACTCAGCGTACTACCAAGATACACAAAGCTTTCCTTAACCATTAATCTCTTCCCATCAACCAAGATGTTTGGTTCAACATATGACATTCCAATAGGAGGAGAATACATAACATATGTTTTCTTGAAACTGATGATAAGTCCAAAAGCTTTACGTGCATTGGATAACTTATCCATAATCAGTTGCATGTCCTCCTCTGTATGAGAAACAAGGTCTGCATCATCTGCATATAGAAATTCAAGAGAAAAGTTCTGAAAGGTTCTCGACTTTGCATTGAGACGTCTAAGGTTAAAAGGTTTGCCTGATGTACGAAACCGAATCTTCGCCCCAATATCGCAATCCTTAAAAGTATGCACCAGCATCACAGCAAAATATATGGAGAATAATGTGGGAGCAAAGACATCACCTTGTTTCACACCGTTATCAACTGATATTGGATAAGACAGTGATCCATTAAAGTTCACTCAGGTTTTCATGAAGCATCTCCACAAAACTTGTAGGACAGCCTAGTTTCCCGAGAATCTTACAAGGTGAACTGCAATTGATGGTATCAAAGGCTTTTGTCAGATAAATAAAAACTTGGTATAATGGTACATGCTGCTCCATACATTTTTCCATGAGCTGGCGAGCAGAAAATATCATGTCCATTGTGCCGTGGCCAGATCTAAAACCACATTTTGAAATGATAGAAGGACAAATCCATCATCAAACGATTCAAAAGAATGTTTGACAAAACATTCCCCCCTTTATAAAGTGGAATCATTATTGCATCAATCAAATCTTGAGGGACAGAATTACCATGCCAAACAGCAAGGATGAGTGCATAAATTGCATTGGCAACGCTATCATCTCCAAACAACGATAATTCGACAAGTATCCCATCAAGTCCTGATGCTTTTCCCGTGTTAATTTCTTTAATGGTGCTTTTTTGTCTCATCAGTGCTGAGATCAATCATCATCTCTTCGACGATTTTTGAGGGAAACTATCAATAACCAAATCTTTATTTCAGATGGATTATCAAATAAATCCTTAAAATGTTCTGTCCATCGCTCGATGATGCCCTCAGCATCATTGAAAAGGGTAGAACCATCTTTAGACTTCACGAGTTCCATTGTTGGAGGCTGTGGACCAAAAGTTTGTCTGATTTTGTTATACATAGCTTTCGAATTCTTGCGGTCATAAGCTGTCTGGATTTCCACTGACATTTTGACCCACCATCTGTTCTTCATTTGACGTGTCTCATGCTGCAGTTTTAATTTCGCTTCCTTAAAAGACTTTCTGCAATTACTTTAGCTGGTCCATTTGAACACAGACATACCTCATAAGCATTGTTTTTCTCTTCCAAAAAATTGGTGATTGTAGAATCATTTTCATCAAACCAATCCCTATGTTTGGTCTTCCTAAGACCAAGAACTTCAGTTCCTTTGGTATATATCTGTGACTTGAACTACTCTCAGGTTCCGTCAAATGTGATATTAACAAATGAGGTTCTAAGAATTTCATGTACATCTTTATTTTGTAATTTGGAGACATCAATGCATTTAGGTACTTTTACTCCATTGGCCATGACCTTTTTCCTTATACATATCTTAAGTTTTACACGAACAAGTGTGTGATCAGTGCCACAGTCTGCACCCCACATAACTCTTACTGTACACATGTCCTTAAGATCATGCTAACGCGTGAGGACATAATCTAGAATATGCCCGTGTTGTGATCTAAGATGTATCCATGTTACTTTGTGAATGGGTTATTGTTGGTAAAAGGTATTACATACCGATAGTTTATATTCGTTGCACAATTGAAGAAGAATACCGTTATCATTTGCCTTACCAAAGCTGTATTTGCCTTAGGCATCCCAGGTGTTGTGATAACTTCCAACCAGTGCATTAAAGTCTCCAAGTAACAAAATCTTATCCGCTTTTGGTATTCTTTTGATACAATTCCTTAGATCTTGATAAAAACTCATTATGACATCCTGACTACTATCCAAAGTAGAGTATATACTGAGATAACTGATGCGTAACGACCACAATGTAAATGTACCCTCAGTAACATTATTCGATTATTAATTCTACAAGGTTGCTCTAACTTGGATGTGCTCCTTGTCTTGATAACAAAACCAACTCTTCCTTCCTTTTTTACTCCCTTGGATTTGCCATTCCAGAAGAAAGTGTACCCTGCACCTTTTTCAGTAAGTTGATATTCAACACTAAAACGTAGCAATATCCATGTTCTATCTAGCCAGTTCACTGGCAACAATAGCTTTTCTCCGCTCTGGATTAACTGACTCTTTCCGATCAAGAAGTGCCATTTGTTCCAGGTAGCAATATTCAATTTAGTTTTCTTGTTAGCTTACATTCCATTTCTTTTTCTTTTATTTCCCCAGCAGAAATGAACAACTGTCAGCCGCAGGTAGCTGACCAGCTGAAAAGAAGAACAGACAATTTTTAGGTCATCTTTTCTAGACCCCCCCCCCCATGACCTGCATGAGCAGCGCTATCCCCAAAAGGACTGCTCAATCGCAAAAAGCTAGTTCCTGTCCCCCAAACTAACAGCAATGTTATGATAAGCTTTGAGCCGACTGTGTGCAGATTTGTGCCTGTATACTTCCAACTTGTTAGGTCTGTACACGTCGCCCTGCCTCTATTGCCACAGGACTTGTGAAGAAGAGATATCTGTACAAAAAGATCTCAATGATAAATGCTTGGACTACACATATAGCACCCGCTGAGCATCCACAGTCAGGATTCAATGACAAGCAGATGCAAGATAACTGGTAACTGTATCAGCCGCAGGTTTCCTTGAGTGTCCTTCTCTTCTCACAATAGTAACGACTTGTCGAAAGATACTTTCAGCCACACAGGTCAGACCACCACTAGCCGTCAGATACTGGACAGACGCATAATGGATTTGAACACACAGTCTTCGCCGTATCCCTGGCAAGGTGGCTTCTGTGTATTATGCCTTGCCAAAGGGTAACCCGTGATTTCGTCCAGCACTGCTTATTGGATATTCGCACGCTGACCTTTATATCTAAAGGCTTTTCCTCTATCTGATGAGTGAAAAAAAAAGAACCAAATGCCTACATACTCTCAACAAGGACATGTAACATGTTTCGTAGATACTCATCCATGATGATACAATAATCTGGACAGTGCTTCATTCCATATGTCACCAGAGTTCTTGGAGGAAAAGTGAAGGCCGTAGCTTGCCGTTAGTTGCCAATCAGATGCAGTGGCTATGGTCACCAGATAGCCGCCAGATACTGGTCAGATGCATCTCTGGGTTTTCTAGAAAACTATATATATATATATATATATATATATATATATATATATATATATATTAACAAACAATGTGTTATAGCATGTGTGAAATCCTGTCCTCATCGGCTACCAACTAGGTGTGGTAACAGTTTCAATGGCTAAAACGATACTGCCACCCATGGCACTACCACCAGCTTTTGCCACCAGGCAGAATATTACAAAACAATGTTATTATTATTATTATTATTTTATTTTCTGTCTTGTTGTCTCATGCTGAGGCTAAACGTTTCGTGAATGACTTCCAACTTTGTACTTTCATAATGTCTAATTCTATATTCTTGGTTTGCTTAGAATTTCTCCAGGACACTATCGCTCAGCATCCTAAACACTGTGTGCAAAATCCTGATTCATAATCCTGTAATTCGGTTTACATTTTCAGATAGTGGAATTATATTGTTCGCATCCATGGACCTTATGGATACGTAAACATCGCAATCCATTAAATATTTTGACACAATCCCCCGTAACTGATTGCAATTCCAATTTATTTTCATTTAAATCAGTCTGAAACAACTTTTTTCTTAACCAATACATTGATCTGTAAAAAGATTTATTCAATTTTAATATGATTAGAAATCTTATGTAATTTATATGAAAGTGAATTATTGATATTCAGCTTGTACTATACTGAATCAATGGTGCTTCTGTATTGTAGGGCCGAAACAAAATAATTTTATCTTTAATTTTGAAGAGTCAAATAAGGGGGAGATAATTCACTATTTTCGAACAAATTGCTGAATTTTACCCAGTGTAAAACTTTTATTTATTTAAAAAAATTTATTTCTCTTGTTTCATGTTATTTCTTCTATTTACATATTTTCCTATTTTTTTCTTCTTCTTCTGTGATAATTAATTTATTTGAATAAATCATTTTATTTTTCATTGGTGCCGAATATCAGAAAGCGTTGTGATTGTTTTATCCTTAAATAATCCTTTTACATATATATTTTTTTAAACTTTAGTTTAAGTTAATTACAATAGTAAAATCAATTTTTAGATAAATCGTAGGGGTAAACTTTGAATTATCTCCCCCTAATTTGACTCTTCAAAAATAAAGATAACATTTTTTTCTTCGGCCTTACAATACAGAAGCACCGAATCAATTAATGATTACCCTCTTGGTTTTATGAGTTTTTTAAAAATATTAAGTTACTTTCTTACAATTGTTTTATTTGTATTAACTGTAACAAAGATTAAAGAGATAACTTTGCTTATTTGAAAAGATAAGAAAAGTTTGTACCAAATGATTAGCGTAACATATGTAAACAAACAAGTCTTTCACAGCCCATTGAATTTCTAGTTGGGTGTCAGTGAATTATTTTTCATTTCTGAAATTTTATTTATTCCCATGGAGGCATACTCCATGGACATCCTCATACGAACATGATGCAAAGACAAAAATGCACAATTCCATTTTAACATCTTCTTCTAACATATAAAGTTATATTGTCAGATTCTAAAAGTTGAACCTATATAGCATTTAAGCTGATATATCAAACTTTGATTCTAACTAGCCAATTTTTATTTGTTATTGTACCATGTTATTGGCACTATAATAACATTTTTCGCTAAAGTTTATTTAAAAAATGATGTAGTCCCATCCAGACAACTGGGAAAATGAAAATATTTTTCAATCATGACCGAAAAAATCCTCATCGTCAAGGATAATAACTCATAAATTTTATTGATTAGTATAAAAAGAATTCTCTCCTTTACAACTAAAATTTTATTTCTTTTACTGTATAAGTTTTCAAAATGTGAAAAAAAAAGTGAAATTAAAAACTAAAATTACTTCACTGCATTCCGAGTTCCGGGAAACTTTGGATGGGTAAAGCTAGTTAAAATAAAAAATAAGTATTTATTTTAAAAAATTAAATGGTAAAAATTAAAAATGGGTTCACTTTTGTTGTTGTTTATTTTTGTTTCTTTAATAACTTCCAGAAAGTTTAGGTTCTTTTAAAAAATATCATCTGAAAGCTCCCAATAGTGTCCACGCAATCTATTCTTTAGACCATAATCATGTAATCAGTAACAATAAACTATTTACACTGATTATTCTTAACACATTCCGGCAACTTGTTCTATTAATGAATTACTCCCTCGGTAAATAAATCCTAATGTTTATTGAAGTGCGTAATAAGAAAATGACGCCAAATTAACATTTAAACTTGTCTGACACTTGTTTATATACAGGAATAAAAGGGATGTTAGGTTAGTCGTATTTTAGCACGGGGGGGGGGGGGTCAATCTTTGAAATATATTTTAAAGGATTCAATTAGATCCCCCTGGATTCTGCATTTTAAAACTATTGTGATACACAATGTTTTCCAATCTCTCTTGATTAAATGTGTAAGTCTGGATCAATTTTATTTATACTAATGAGTCACCACTTATCAAGACCAAAAGCCATTCGTGGATAAGGGTTAATGAGATTTTCAATTGGATGATGAACAATACTATGAGAGGATTGGAAACGATATTTGGAATTGTCAGACTAAATTGATTACATTGTTAGCTTGTAAATGAAATATTCAATGCATCTGTATCAATACGAAGATGTAAAGATCATGTAAATACCCCCAGAAAAATCATTTACAAATATTCTCCATTAAAATCATAAATGGGCGTCGATAGTTTATCCAGTTAATATTTCATTTTTCTTTTCTTTTGTTCAAACCGACTCGTCCTGATAAAATAATTTTTCATTTAATAATAATTCCTATATAATTAAACCCTGTATTTATTTCACTCATATTTTACCCAACTTTACATTTTCATACACAACATCACTACAAGCATCTATTTAAGAAAATCCGTCTTTTGTAGCTATGGAAGGTCCTAACCTATAAGCTTGTACATTGAAACCTAGCACAGTCTAATAATACTCAACCTTCAGTGACAATAGCATATACGTATACTCTCAATGTCCTATCTTAAGTCATTTTCACTTGTTCCTTTTCAAACTGTCTTTCTCTTAATTCCTCTCATCACTTATTTGAATATATATTTTATATTTAATGATTATATTCCCATTTTCACTAATGTTTTAGCGTTATTTGAGTAGGTTAGTGTTCAAAAGATATGGAGAAAAGGCATAGAATATTTGGGCCACCTGCAACTCTAAAAGTCTGATTTTCATAAATTCTCACATTGGAATTTGACTTCAAAAATAATTTAATGCTAACAATAGAAAATAACATATAGATTTGCCAATGCTAAAAAATAAAACCCTAGTTTTTTATCGAACAACTTATAATAACTAGTAAAAATATGCTCCCTCCGGTCGCATATTTTTACTAGTTGGAAACAGATACTACACTACCTCCACACCTCTCCAAAAAGGAGGAGGTAATGTCTGGGAGGATGGTACCATGACAACAGAACACATACTACACTACCTCTACACCTCTCAAAAAAGGAGGAGATAATGCCTGGGAAGATTGTAACATGACAACAGAACAGATACTACACTACCTCCATTTAAAGATAGTACATTAGTCTGAAATAGTATATACTATACTATTTCATAATAAGTACAATAGTCTTAAATAGTATAGTTTCGGCTTCAGATAGAAAGATACATAATCTCCACTATTAATAGATATGATCTTTCATTATTCTGAGTAAAGGAAAAATTACTTCAAAATAGAATAGTTATTCTAGTTTTGTTTGTGATTAACATTCGCTGATCTTTGTTTAATTTACTTTTTCTAATGGTTCTTATTTTGATTAATAAAGTTTGGTATAAAAGAAGTTATAGTCTTTTGAAGTTGAACGTCAAAAAACGCCATTGTTTTTGCACCAACCCAATACTTTTCAAAAAGTACTTTATCACTTTTTTCAATGTGCTATTCTTTACAGTTTATTCTTTATTTTTACATGGAAGAAAGGAAGAAAAAAGTCTCAGATGATAAAACAAATAAAACAAAGTTAGTTCATGTCTTGCGATGAAGACCTGACAAAATTATGGAGAAGTGGTTTCCCCGGAGTATGGCACAAGAGAAATCTTCTAGTTTAGCCAGACAGTCTATAAACATTGCTGATAAAGTGTTTGATCTAAAATAGCAGGTCAAATAAAGCAACAGACTAACTTTGCTCATTCAACTTTCTTTTACTTTTTGACCCCAAATGTGAGAAACCTTGATTTATTTCAGACTATGTTATGTCAGATTAAATATTGCATTGGTAGTCAGCCACTTCTGTTGGATACTCCTTTGTGATTATCTCGTCGAGTTATCTGGACCCACATACAACCATGTAGTCATCTTGGAATTAATACTTCGTAAATGGAAGATGGCTCGGAGTGGAGAGAAGACATGCTGAATATTCACAATGTGTGGTGATTAGTTGTAGAATGGGCTCCTAGGAACTTTTCATTCACATGTTTCTTTTATGAGGAAAGAAGCCAGTCTGAGGTTTCTGTACACAACCACCACTAAACACCAACTAAACTGCTTAACACTATTTCAAACATGCCCCCTCTCCTTACAACTAATCAAAGAACCTCTTCCGTCCACTTTTCTATATAGCATTTTATTGTAAATGGCAACTGTGCACTTGCACAAGTATGTAAACCTTCAGTTTTCTATACTTTTACCAATGAGACCCTCACATTTTTTTTCATTTTTCACAATTGCAGCTTTCGTTAACACAATGTGTAACTATATTTGTATCTGCCATTATCGTCTTTTCTTTTTCCAAATTAAAGCATCTCTTCTTTATCCTTTAAGCTTTCTGTTTTTACTTTCTATCTTCTCTCAATTTTAACTCTTCTTTCATTCAACCGCATTTTCCCATCGTCCTTTCTTTTGACTTTGGATTTAGTCTCACTATATTCTGTGTTCTTAAACTTTTTCTATCAACCAATTATCTATTTTCTTTTTATATACATACGTTACCTGTTTAGTTTTTCTTATCTGTTCAAAGTTTACTTTATTTTCTCACACCAGATGTGTCTGAAAAGTACCAGGACTGGTGTCACAATTTATTTCAATTCCAAAACAATTCCAAACTACATGATTTTGTTCATTCATTCATTCATCATATTCGGTTTAACGTCCATTTTACATGCTGGCATGTGTTGGACGACTTTTAGAAATTAATGTCCAAGCTAATCTATCTCTGACCAGGTTTTTATTTATTCCTCTTTCTCTCAAGTCCATCCTTATCATGTCCACCTATGTTTTCCTATGCCTTCCCCTGTGGGCTGACCCTGCTAACTCAGTTGATCTACATCTACTAACCCGGGAACTCTCATCCACTCTTTCGTGGCCAAACCATCAAAGCCTCCTATTCTGCACGCATCCCCCTATACTGTTCAGATTTAATCTTCTTCTGAGTTCATCAGATCTTAGCCTGTCTTTAAGACTTGTGTTACACATCCAATATATCATTCTCATATCATTTCTCTCCATGCAACGCATGTCCTCAACCCTCACTGGTCAGGTTTCATTTCCATAGATCATCACACCGTGTACACATACCTGATTGACTTTTCTCTTGATTGACAGTAGAAACAAATTCCGTTTCTAAATAATCCCCGATGAGTCTCATGCACTTTCTCATCCTTCTCTGCTCGAAAGATTCTTCTCGGACGTTCCTCAGCTCCGCCATTATGGCCCACTTGATGGCCCACACACTTTCAAAACGGATCCCCTTAATAATCCCCTTGAGTTTGTGGAAAAGAAAAAATGTCACACAAAGCAAGATCAGGTGAATCCGGAAGTTATTACAGTACAATGATGTGATTTGTATTCGTTGCTCAGGTTTCATCGCTTGTTCCTCAGTGCTCACAGCTGAACGACCTGAAAACAAGAGATAAGAATAAAAACATGTGAAAAATATGCAACAGATGCAGAAAACTAAGATTACACTTATATTCACCAAAAATATGACATTAAATTTATATTTTAATTATTCGGACAACTGTTCTCGTCTTGGATGTTATTCTTATAATGTTCCGGTCGATGTTACCCCGGACCTTCTTCAGGTGCGTTTTGTCAAACTTAAGAATCTGTACGGAATTTCAAACTGAGCAATGCCGGGTACTTCTCGCACTAAGTAGTAATTATAAGTACTCTGTTATTTCTTGCCAAATTGCATATCGTTTTTTTTTTTTACTAATGAAAAATACATGCTATGTCTAAGTCTATACTAGATCACCCATGTCACTATTAAAAATAAAGCTCATTTTGTGACATTATTCATTTTTAAGTAAATATATATATTTATTTCTTGATAATAATCATTCGTCTTTATCTACTCTTCACACCCTTTCTCTCCCTTTATTTCTCTATTCCATCCTTTCTTTCACTTTTTCCCTCCATGCAACGCATGTCCTCTATCCCTTTTCTCTTTTAATTAGTTATGTCATTCGCCTCCTCCTACTACTTCTTTTATCATTTGCTCTTTCTTTACATCATTCATGATGAATAAGCAAACAAGTAAGCAAGATCCATAGACTTTTAGTGGTATACTAGATCAGTATTTAATATATCTCTCCTCTCTCTCTCTCTCTCTCTCTTTCCACCTCTCTTTTTCCTCTTTCTATCATCTCCCTTTCTCTCTCTCTCTCTCTTCTCTCTCTTTTAATTATTTATGCCATTCGCCTCCTCCCACTACTATCAATCGCCCTTTATTTACTTCATCCGCCTTTTTATAAGTATATCGATATAGATATAGATATAGATAGATTGCAATGTCCATCACGAAATTCTCTGGACGAATTGTAAAATGCAAGTGTTTATATTTTACTTCACTTTCTTTTCTAAATATTTCTTCCATTTTTATTTTTCTACAATTACCATGGATCTACATTGATGAACAGGTTTTCATCTGAAACTATTGTTAGTGATCTCAATTTTTTTTTAGTTCTCTATGAATGGAGCCTCATCCTACAAATATTTACTTATGTTTTCCACATTTGTTTCTCTTCTCTCCCCCAAATTAGAGTATGGTTCTGTCTAGTCTCAGGATGCCATCCTCCCACCTATTACCTCTTCCTTCAGGAGAAAGAGATTAGTTTTTTGTTTTTTGTAGGGGTCTACTGAGGAATGCCGACAGTAAAATATTGCGTCCGGATTCAAACTGAGTTTTCATTATGTGATGATCCAACACCCAGAATGTATAATTTCTGTGTGGTTGTTTGATGCAGGGTTATATGTTTATGAGAATTAGTAGTAAACAAGACATAAAAGAAACGCATAAAAATGTTTATCCTGGCTTTTGTCATTAATATTCAAACAAAACCAGAGTGCTCTTATCAATGTGTTATGCGATGCTGTTTGCTCTAGTACATGCATGTGTGTGTGCATGCTTAGCTTTATCGTATTTCCCTGCTACTTTAAAATATGTTGTGTGACACTATTCACTCTAGTGTGTACATGTGTGTGTGTGTCCTTAACTCTATGTAACTCATTCCGACAATCAAACCCAACTTTCTGGCCCACTTTGACTTTTCTCTCTTTTCCAATTACTTTTTATCTCTAATGTTTTCTTTTTTCACATAACTTACCATATCAATCTATGCCAAAAACGTTCCTTAAATCATCAATATTTGCATTTTATAATTCTTTTTAACAAAAGTTTTGTCCTATCCTAAATTTCTGAATATTACGTAACTTACATTTTTGAAACAATCGGCAGCTACCCTTTTTCTTTATTCAACAGGAATTTCCCAAAGTATTTTTTTCGATTTTTATTTTTAAACACATGTAAGCTTACCTTTGTTTGTTTTGCACTCTGAAATTTCCTAATGAGCTTTATTTTTTTAAATTTTATTTTCATTATCACTATCGCATTAGAACAATTATCCTTATGACTAATTTTATTTGTTCTTCCTTATAATGCTACAATGGGTTCGATCCAGGCTATTTTTTATAATCATCCCGAGTGCCAATGTGGTGGAGCTAGATTCTTTCCACATTATACTGATGCCATCCTTAACATTGCTGCAGTGGAAATGGCAAGTGAATAAACTTCTTCAGTACAAAATCGACTTTGAAATCTCTTCTCTACGGATCCTTTCTCACAGAAAATACGTTGCTAGTCTTTCTCTACTCTATCGTTATTTCCATAGAAGGTGCTCGACTGAGCTTCAATCTCTGGTTCCTCCTTGTAAGACATTCACAGCAAGAATCCGTCTCTCTATCACAACTGCAGACAACTTTCCTTTCTTCCTCCGTGTGCTTGCTTGTGTGCTTGCTTGTCATGAATGACGTAAAGAAAGGGCAAATGATAAAAGAAGTAATGGGAGAAAACGAATGACATAACTAATGGAATTTCTATAAACAGAGTTTATTTCTAAGAAGTTCCCATCTCTGGAACACATTACCACGGGACTGCTTATCTGTAGATTACAACATCGTCGTCTTCAAAGAAATACTTTTTTTTATGGAAATAGCTCCAGACAAGGTATGAAGCCACTTGATGTAAGGAGCTAACAAGAACAAATATGGTTATCACAAAGACAGGAGATGCCTATTGGCCTTAGTTTTGAAGAGACCAAGGTTATAGGTAGGAGGAAAACAGTCAGCACGAAGAGAGTTCCATAAGCCTGCGGTTCTTGGAAAGAAGCTACTGGAATAGGAAGGTGTATTACAATGAGGTACCAAAACAGCGAATTGATGGAGACAACTAGATCAACGAGTTAAACGAGCTGGAACAAAAGAAGCAAAATATCACATAATTCTGAATAACACATGCCATAATAGTATTTATAGAAAAGACTGAGACTGACAACATCACGTTTGTGAGAGAGCGGGTGTAGAGAAGAAGAAAGGGTAGGGCCAATCAAATTACAGATACGTTTCTGCACCTTATCAAGAACCCTCAAATCGGACAGAGATTCACCAGCCCAAATATGACAACAGTACTCTAGTACTTGTCATAAACCGTCCTCATAAATAATCCAATTTTATTCATTCCATTCATTAATCCTCTCATAATAGTCTTCATCTTTTAAACTGCCAATCTCTCCATCTCTTTAACCCTTATCCTCGAGTGGGTTTTGGCCTTGATAGATGCTGACTCATTAGTAAGACAAAACGATAATAAAACAACTAATCTTGCTTTTCTTTATCTTTTGCTTCTATTTTCACACATTTTTTTAATGGATGTTTTCACATGCGTCCGTGCATCTCTACAAGAAGCTCTGTCTGTCAGCTTGTCACACATAAGTTTGAAATAGCAGTTTTATTGCTAAAACTGAATTAAACGATGTGAAAGTTAGTTGCATCCACACATTTCTATAAGAGACTGTCCAGCACTCCGGTCGTCGGTCTGTCATGTTTTAGTTTAAAATATCATTTTTCGGTCTGTCCGTCAGTCTGAAGTTTGAAATAGCATTTTTATAGCTGAACATGTTTTATTTTTCATGCTTTTATTAGATGCGTTCGCACATGTTTATAAGAGGCTTTTTCTGTCCGTCCATCGATCTGTCACGGATAAGTTTGAAATATAATTTTCAGCACTAAACGTGCAAACCAAATGGACGCATCTTAAGAATATATATTCTTGTTATTTTTCTTTCTTCTTTTTACCTCTGTGTATTTTAATCTACATTACAGTTTAATTTTTATTTTACACTCTCTTCGCTTATATTTTATTAATTCAATCAACTGTTTTTCTTATACAACCAATTCTAGTTTTTTTTTCTCTGCATTTATACCTTTTTCATGCATAGTTTATATTTGTTTTTAAAGAAACCCTATTTGTTTCTCTTCTTTTTCGCTTTGATCTCTTTACACACATTTCACAAATATCAATAAACCACCATCTTCACCTATCTACAACCATTATGGCGGTTTACATTGGACTAGTTATAGAGTACGAGAGGCGATTTCAGGAATATGCAATGATCAAGATTTTTTCGACACACTCACAAAAGTTGAGTGAATTTATTTATTTTTAAAACACTCGTGGAAGGGGGGGGTGTAAACACAATCTCATTTCAACATTGAAAAAAAAAATGGTGTCATTATTTTTTTGTTTCTACTTTTTCCTTTACTTTTCTCACTTTCTTTAACACATCTGTATAAGATTCAAGACATTCAACTTTATTCTGATTGTTATATAAAGAGGATCAGCGTTTTTATAACCAGAATATTTTAGATGCATCCACACAGTTAAGTTACATGAAAGATTTTGTCTGTCAGTAGGTCGATCATGTTTCAGTTTGAAATCACATTTCCATTGCTAAACTATCACACTAAAGTTTGAAATAGCATTTTCTTTCATCTGTCAGATGATAAGTAGAAAGTGATATCATCCATGTAAGTGATCAGAAACTCATTTATGAATATGAGAAAAAGAGTAGACCAAAATATTAAGCTTTGTAATACTCCTGCGTTGAGCATATTCAGGCAAGCGTTCACTATCCAGCTACACTTGAATGTGTCTACCATAGAGGGTACAGAAAATGATTGCTAAGTCTTCCTTGACAATGTTATATACTGTGTGCTTATAAAGAGGACCCTTGTGCCAGACCTTATTAAGTACTATGACCCTTGTAGCACCTGTTTCATTAAATGCCCTTGTTATTCTTCCGGTGGCCACTGTCACATGATCAGCGATAGATCTTGATGACTTAAAGACTTATTTCTTCTACTTTTTCTATTTTTAAGTGTATCCTCACATTTCTATGATAGGCTATGTATGTCGATCTGTCGATCTGTTGATCTGTCAGTGTGACAGACCAATGGTTGGTCTGTCATGCTTAAGTTTGAAATAACATTTTCATTGGTCTGTTATGCTTAAATTTGAAATCGCATTTCTGCAGTAAAGTTTGAAATATCATTTTCATAACTAAACACACAGATTAAATGGATGCATATTAAGGATATTTGTTCTTGTTTTCTCATTACATACCTTGTACAAGGGGCTCATCATTGGATCAGAGTGAAGTATGGTTCTGTTCGGTTCTAGGAGGACATCCTCCCAGTCATTACATCCTCCTTTGTGAAGAGGATTGGTTTATCACCAGTCATTTGAGGTGCCCCTATTGTAGGATGCTAATGGATATGATAACGGCAAATTTTGAACCCATCCAAATAGGGGGATTTGGGAGTAGCTGGATTCCCTACGATAAATTGACACCATGTCTAACTTTGCTGCAGTGGGAGGCAGGTAAATATACTTACTCCCATCCTACTCATTTTCTCTTTCTGTAGTTTGTGTAGTTTCTTCTTCATTCACAACATATCGACCAATCTTCTTTCTCTTCATTTCCCCTTTCTAATTCCTTTCATTTTTATCAGATGTCTACCCATACATTCTTTTACTTTCTGCTCTTCTTATTTTCATCTTTTTCACACTTTTATTTTACTCTCTCTATCGATGTTAACTCATCTATCAGATTTTATTTCTTTTCTGAAGTAAAGAATTCTATTATTTTCTCTTTTGTTATGATTTTATTTGTTTTCTTTAGTCTTGTGATGTATTTTCAAACATTCTACTGTAAACAACACTTTTCTACATCTTTTATAATTTCTTCATATATTCTCTCTGATTACCATGATTATATTGGTTTAGCATTTGAAATGTGTATTTATGGTTTTGTACAATGGAATATATATTAGAGCATATATGCATACATATTAATTTCTGTTTTTATTTATATATTTATAGACGCTATTTTAATAATATATTTTGAAGACATCTATCTTTATATATATATATATATATATATATTATCTAAAAATAGTGGATATGTTAACACTGTAATTAAATATAAGAATCAGGACACCAAAATAATAATAAGAATATGAGGAATATAAAGATCATCTGGTTCACCCCACCATATAATCAAATGATGAAAACCAAACTAGGTAAGAAATATCTAAATCTTATGCATAAATATTTTCTAGTAACTAACCCTCTACATAAAATCTATAATAGAAATAAATTAAAATTTAGCTACAGTAGTATTGAAAACTTAAAAATAATTATAAAATACTACTTGAAAACCGCAAAGAAAAATAATAATAGTATAAAAGATGACAACTATTATAATAATAATGAAGTAAAGTAAATTCGTATGAATCGGAATGGTACAATTTGTTGACCGGTTTGATTCTGTTATCGGCATTCTTGCAGGAGGGACCACGTAATGGTTGCCAACATCCCTAAGTTAAAGTGATATTATGGAATCGACTGGATTCGAACTTGGAACATGCATGTCGTCAGTCTGTGTTGTTATCTACGCAACCACCGTCACCCCTATAATAATAATGATTATTCTGATAAAAATAAAATAAAATAATAGAAAATATGCAATTATAAAAAAAGAAAATTGCCCTTTACAAAATAATTGTTTAATGAAGAGTCTAATATACCAAGTTACAATATAAACAACTGAAACTCCAAACAACAAAACTATTACACAGCTTAGATTTGAAAAAATATATAATCATAACAGTTAATTTAATAACATAAAATATAGATATAACACATCACTATATAGGAATTCAAAGATAGTGAAAATTCTCCAGTAGTTAAGTGGAAAATTTTAAAATTGGGAAGGGTGTATAGATTTTAAAATGACCTATGTAGATTATATCTTAGTGAAAAATTAAACATTTTAAAGTTTACAGATGTAAAAAAAAAATGTTCAACGAAAGAAGCAGATTAACTATAAACTATAGACACAAAACAAATTTCACCTTGGGATAGCCACCTATATAAAAGAATAAGCCTACTTGAACCTACTGTAAAAAGAGATGCATCAGAAACCTTAGTGGGAAAAACTTGGAATAAGGTAAATAGCTTATGGGAGTGTACAGACAGGGAAAGTTGCAAGTCCACTATTACATTTTTGCAAAAGAAGACGACATGGAAAAATGAACCTTAAAATAATATACAATCACTGTTATCCCACATATATTAATTAAAGAGTTACTCTAAATACTTTTATCCACATAAGAGTGTTGCAGTGTTTAGGTATTGTTTTAACATTTTCACAAATAAATTTAAAATACAAACGACTATATATAAACAGCAATGGCACATACAAGTTTTAAAGTTCTTATCAGTGCCAACAGAGTTCTGGTTCGGAGTGATAATTGTATATGTATGCTTATATAAGTAAGATAGTTTTAGAATTTTGTGAAATAGACAGTGAGTCAACAGGTAATATAACGTTTACTATTTTGTTGTTGAATTAATGAAAGATAATCTAGCAGATTGATTAACCTGTGGATATGAAAAAGATTTCTTTCATGAAAAAGATGCCTTTTCATGTTTGAGACTAGTGACATGGAGTATATTAGCGTTTTCATTGATGTAGGTGTAGACAAAATCATGTGATTATTTTTTTTCAGGTTCATATTTTTTATTTAGCTGTTTTTTTTAAGTTATTAAAATTTAAATAACTTGGTCATTATATATGCTAAAAACATGAAACTTTTGTAAATTTATGTGCTTTACATCAGGGATATTCACACTTTTAGGCTTGTGAACTACTTTCAAAATGACAAAATCTACATTTTAAAAATATATATTAAAATCTATCTATTTATACCGATTACACACCCTACTTTGATGACTTGCACTGAATGTTGTTTGCCAGGGTTGCATAGTACGAACACTAGTAGCTGCTGGTAGTTATTTTAATAAAAACTAGTTATACCTACCAATAATTACTTCCCTTTATTGTTTAATAATAGCCGGTGAGTGAGGGAAAATGTTTCCACTATGACACTGTTTTTTTAATAGCGAATAAGTATTTTTATTAAATAGTAGCAAAATAAAATATATTAATGCCAATAACATAATGGAAGGAATAAACTAAAAAAAAGTAGGCTAGTCCGAATCAAGTATCGATATGTAAAACAGATTGCTATTTGAATCTAACTTTGAAAATCTGGCAAGATAAAATTATATGTTGGATTAAACAAACTTTTAGAAAATTGTTTAAGTTAGAGTAAATGCAAATTCTCTATAAACTTCTGATTAAATAAAAATTATGCATTTAATTTTTTTCATTAAATAAAAAAAATGTTATTAAACCTTAATTTGATCATGTATGCAATTTGACCATGTGATAAAATTAAAACTCAATATAAAAAACACGTTTTTATTAAAAGAATTTTAAAAAAACGTGACTTTGCTTTGTTTAATTTTTATTAGAATAAATTAACATCTCTATAAAAGATATGCACGTGATATTTTTTTCAATTTCTGCACAACGTCCTCTTATTTAAATAAACATAAGCATGTCAAACAGCAAATGCATGCCAATCCATAAAAAGAGAAGTGATCTTAGCTACCCTGTACATCAAACAAAGGAAGGATAAATTAATCCAGGCATTTATTTTCTGAAATCATGATGATGATCATCATCATCATGATGATCATGATGATGATCATCATCGTCGTCGTCGTCGTCGTCGTCGTCATCATCATCATCATCATCATCATCATCATCATCATCATCATCATCATCATCATCATCATCATCAATCAGTTTAACACCTGCTTTACATGCTGGCATGTGTCGGGCAGCTTTTACAAATTGACTTTTACACCAAACTATCTTTGGCCAGGTCTTTATTTATCCCTCTTTCTTTCAAATCTATCCTTATTAGTTCCTTCCACGTTTTCCTTGGCCTTCGCCGGCCAACTAACCTTGTTATCGCAACTGTTCTACATCTACTAACCCAAGAACTCACATCCATTCTTTCAGTGTGACCAAACCAACAAAGTCTCATGTTCTGCACACATCTCCCTATACTCTCCATATTTAATCATACTCTGAGGTCATCAGATCTAATCCTGTTTTTACGACTCACATTACATCTCAATCATATCAAATATTTTTAAAAATTGAATGTTACACGATCTACCTACACTCCCGTTGTGATCGACCTGTTGTTTTCAAATAGTCAGTCAGTTAAAACAAGCAGTGAGACAGACAAAGCAGACAAGTGAACTAGCCATGTTAAAGCACTCTGTCCCCTCTGCCTACTTGGATAAAGAAATGATTATGGAAGCTCCTAAGAACTTATTAAGCAACCCACAACCCGGCCAGTGATGGTATAAATTAATATTTTAGATGGTCAACGTAATTCATGCATGTAGTTCAGCTACTATGTGAAATGCAATTCAAATAAAAAGAAATGAGCCCAACTTTTGCATTTATTCACTTATATATATACAGGGTGGGCCAAAATAAGGGTCCTATCTTTAAATTTGAATAACTTGAATTTGAATAACTTCCACAAAATAAAAGTTAAACTCACCAAACTTTATGTGTGTGTAGACTGACCCTTCCGAGATTTTTTGAAATAAACAAAACAAATTTTAGCCGAAAAACACTTCTTAAAACTTACAAAAACTAAAGTATTGTTTTTTACACTGTTTTGAGTTTTTTAAGCAAAAATAATGTTTTCTAAATGAGGGTACTTCCTTAGGGCTAATACGGCTCATGCTTGCTTCGGAAGGGGTCCTTTACTTATTCTAAAAAAAAAAATTTTTTTAAATCAATAAATAAAAAAGTTATGAATTTTTAAAAATAGGACCCTTATTTTTGCCCACCCTGTATATATATATATATATATATATATATATATATAAAATATGAAACTAAAAGTATACTTTTAGTAGCTAGAACCTATAGTGAAATGGTTTAAGCTCAATATACGAGATAGAGCAATTATAAAGATAAAGATAGATTAAAGAAGAGGGATAAACATGTACGAATGACAAATTTATTTCAACTTCGATTGTTCAATGCAAGGTGTACTCGGTAAAAACATGTTTATTATTCTTTCCTTAAGACAAGGCTGTTCAAAGATTAAAATCTTATCATCAGAGGAATTATATAGATGGATAAGTTGGCAGTGGAAAAGTCAAAATTCAAAATTTGAAAAAATATTAAGTAATGGAGAGTGAGAATGTGTGTGTAAAAAAGATATGGGGTCTGTCCAGTTGGTAAATGTCCGTTGATAAGGTGTTCAGTGAAAGGAGATTGAACAATCGAAGTTGAACTAAATTTATCATTAGTACATGTTTATCCCTCTTCTTTCATCTATCTTTATATATATATATATATATATATATATATATATATATATATATATATATATATATGTGTGTGTGTGTGTGTATATGGATATTTATGAAGGCTGATAGCAATGGATAAAACCGGAATGGTGAAAGAGAGGATGAACATAAAACAAGCAAAATTATCTATTTATTTTTCAATAGATCTTTCACATATTATATCAGTAAAAATTAAGACTTACTGTTAATATTAATAAAATCCGGGATGGTGGAACACTCCGCTTCTCAAAAAATAAAATAAAAGTTCAGTCCGTCTAAGGGACGTTTTCTTTCCGAACATTGTGTCATCCTTTAGGGAGGTGACAGTCTAGTATCTGTTCTGTTCTGTCCTCATTAGGACATCCTACCGGGCATTACCTCCTCCTTTGGAGTAGGCAGTGTAGTAATTGATCTGTATGGTCATAATGAGACCATCCTCCTAGACATTACTTCCTCCTTGGAGGGAACCGCATAGTATATGTCATGCCCTCACAAGATCATCCTCCGAGATATTACCTCTTCCTTAGTGGAAGAGGGGGGGGGGGCTGTGTAGCATATGTTCTGTCCACATGAGACCATCTTCTCGGACATTACCTCCTCCTTCATTGGCCGAATTGTACTTTGGGAGATAATTTTAGATTGACAGAAAAATAAACAGCTTTGAGCGTAAATTTGCGAATACTTCCAATAGATTTAAACATAATATTTGGTACAAGAATAATAAACGCCAGAATTTAAGAAGAAATGTAAAACAAATATGAAAGTATAAATACTCCTGGGCAACGCTGGGCCGGAACAGCTAGTATATGTATAAAAGAGGATGTTTGTTTGTTTATCTGTTATATAAATCAATACAGTAGCAGTTATAAGATCCTTCATAAGAACCAACAAAGGAAAGATTTTACAGAGAAGCTATTGCCGTCATTAAAATTGACTCTCAATATAATTGGTGACATTAGTGTCTACTTATCAAATATCGTGTTAAGAACAGACAAAAAAGCTAAAACCTCATTTCAGTGAACTTCGAAACGAATAGTATTTATTTATTTATTTATTTTATTTCTATTCACTCTACTGAGACGTATAGGGCTGCTGAATTAGGGTCCTGATTTATAGGAGCATCCTAAATGGGGTGTTGTGCAGCGAGATGCTTGTCACATTACATTTAAATTTCTGCATGTTGATACAGTCGAGGGAAACAGGGCGCAGGGAGAGAATTTCAAAGGCAATCAGTTTGAGGAAAGAAGCTATTAGAGTAGAAAGTCTTCCAGCATCTGGAGACCTCTACAGTGAATGGGTGTGATTTTGCTATTTGTCGGGTTGGGTAATTATGTTCAGGGAGGCACAAGTTCAGTTAGTTCGTCAGAGCACTTTCAATTGAAGTACTTGTAAAACAATCACAGAGATGCAACATTATAGTGATGGGACAGGGGTTTGGAGCTTGGTAGACAGTGTGGGATCTATTAGGTTAGATACTCTTTTTTTGGACTCTGTTTAAGAGGGAGAGGCTAGTGGTTGGTGCACCAGCCCATATGTGACAACAATACTCCATGCATAGGCGAATGGTGACTTTTTAGGATACTGGCAGGTGTCATAAGTTTTTTAGCCCGGTAGAGGAATCACTCCTTTTTTGCAGCAGATTTAGCAGTATCTTCTATGTATTTATTTCTAATTCATGTTGCCTGTGAATTTGAACATTGGACTCTTGGGAAGAGTGCTAGCAGCCATGGCAATTGGTGGTTGGTAAAGATTCTTATAATTGGTAACGGTTCTTAGTAGCATTAAATATAACCATCCATTTTTTGCCTCATTCCTCTATAGACGGGAGGTCATTTTCTAAGGATTCAGCTATTGCCTTGGATATGTGTGTGTTTAATTTGCCCTCATGTCGAGAATAGAGCATGGTGACATCAGCAAATATACTAAACTTGAACACAATTGCATCAAGGACCTTACATCCACATTAATGTGATGTTGGTTAGATGTCATCGAGGACGACCTGGATCTTTCTTTTAGCTAAGAAGGATCTGATTATATTAAATATTCGTCCAGTAATACTGTACAAATTAATTTTCTTGAGAAGACCTTGTCAAAGGCTTTGGATATATCAAGCACTACCACCCTACATTCACCTGCCTTATTCAGTGTATGGTATATGAGTTCAGAGATGACCACTAGGAAATTTGCGGTAGAATGAGGTTGCCTAAATCCATACTGTTGGTCATAAAGAAATTTAACATTTTTGAGGTTGCAGACTATCGATAGATGGATTAATGATTCAAAGCTTTTAGTGAAGAGCAGGAGGAGATTTATGCGGTGATAATTTTGTGGGTCAGTTCTTTCACCAAAGTTCTTGAAAACTGGTACAACAGAGGCAATTTTCCAGCTATCAGAGAAGCAAGATTCGGCAAGGTACTTGTTCTAGAGTTTGGAGAGGTTGGGGGCCAGCTCATTGGCTGGCATTAATTTCTTTAGAAATAAAACATTAAAAATATTTAAATAAATAAATGAAAAGAGTAATATGAATTTAATTAATAAAGTAAACTTTTGGGGATATTCGATTTATTTACACATGTATTTTGAGTGGAATAAATAATTAAATTAATTCGTTTTGTAATTATTGAATGATTTGTTTGAGTATAGACAAAATTTCTTGTGAAATTGAAACATATCAAAGAATATCTTCATAATTGTACATAGATAAAAAATTTCAACGTGATTTTTGCTATATTATCAGGAAAAAAATATTGGAGAAAATTTCCAGATAAAATTTCATTGAGTAAAGCTCTATTTAGCCAGAAATTTTGTAATAAAAAATGAAAATGTAAACACCGCTATTTACGTAATAGCTAACATTAGATTATGCAAATGTATATTAAAATACACTCAGATTTTAAACTTCTGCCAAAGATAAACTGATTATTTTATGTTAATAATTTGTTCTATTATTATTTAATGGTGGAGAAAAGTTGTTAATGTAGTAAAAATGTCGATAAATTCATCTTTTTTAGTTGTGTGTCCCCCCCCCACTTTCCATTTTAAAATTACTTTTAGTTTTTTAAATGTTCAGACAGCGCATTGTTGACATTTTTTTTAAAGACAATTTAATGTAAAAATGAAATCAATTTGACTTTTTGACAAAATTATTGCCAATTTTCTTCATCCTTTTCAGAAATTTGAAATTTTGAATCTATCTACTACGAAAACTCTAATGGTGTTATCTTGCTTGCTTACTTGTCACCGTGCACACTTCATTTGAAGTGGTGAGAGAAATGGAATGATGTAAATAAGTAAAAGAGAGAGAGGGGGAGAGAAAGAGAGAGAAGATGAGAAATGGGAAAATAGAGAGAGGGACTATTATGACATCACAATGTATTCTGATGTCATAATAGATCCATAATTGTTTACAAAATTATTAACGCATTTCCGAGAGAAGAATGGATGATGTAAATAATTAAAAGAGAAAGAGAGAGAGAAGGAAAGAAAAAAGAGAGAAGGCGAGCGAGAGAGAAGAGAGAATGTGGGAAGAAAGAGAGAGAGAGAGAGAGAGAGAGACAGAGAGAGAAAGAGAGTCTATTATGACATTAAAGAGTATTCTGATCTCATAACAGACCCATAATTGTATTTAAATATATAAAAACGTTCAGAAGTTTATTAATGCGCTTCCAAGAAGGGAATTGGTGACGTTAATAATTAACAGAGAGAGAGAGACAGGGGTGGGGTAACAATATTGTAAATAAAATGTTTTGAATTAATAATAGTTTCCTATCCATGATTATCAACCAATGTCAAAGTTAAGAAATTCTATATTTAATAACATATATAACAAATACTGACCCAACGGGTCACGGGTGGTCTAGTATACAAATACATTTATGTCTAACCTATCTGACATCCAGCTAGCACCAGGTAAGCTCGCTAGTTTCTTCTAAAATTGAAGGAGACGGAAAAGAAATCTAATTGAGAGAGATATCAAAATATGAGTTGTCAGATAGACAGATCGATATTGTCACTGATAAATGTAGATTTTAGAATAGATGGGGAGGTTTAGATGAGAAATGTGAATGAAGGGGTGAGAAAAATAAAGGACAAAGCTGTGTATTGTGTGTCATATATAAAAATGTTGTATGTAAAGAACTTATATCATAAATAAGCGTGAGTGCATGTGTATGTGTCTCTGTGTCTGTGTTTCACACATTTGTATGCCTATGTATTTAAAATAAAATGTGCACATCTAAACATACCGACGCAAATATGAAGTCTTGCATAGACGAAGGCAATATTAACACATACATAAATATACATATATTTATTTAGGTACATATTCATAATATTTACTTTCTGTTACTTAACTTTTCACTTTTACTATTTCTTCTCTCTTTCCTTCTCTCTCTCTCTCTCTCTCTCTCTCTCTCTCTCTCCCTCTTTCTGGCTCTCTCTGTCTCTGCCTGTCTCTCTTTCTCTCTCTCTCTCCCTCTTTCTGTCTCTCTCTGTCTCTCTCTTTCTCTCTCTCACACACACACACACACACACACACACATACACCCTACAACCTATTTTCATGTTAGCCACTCTTGCTGCCTACTCTTTCTACTTCTACCCTGTCACTGTTTCTTTCCTTCTTCATTTTTGACCTCTGTTTTCCTTTCAACTCTCCAAGCGTAATTGATCTCTCTCCTCCCCCCCCTCTCTCTCTCTCTCTCTCTCTCTCTCTCTCTCTCTCTCTGACACACACACGCGCGCATGCACATATCTCCTCTTTTATTTTATTTCTGTCATTAGCCTCACAATTATCTGTCTACTCTTGAGGGCTGGATGGTTGGTTAGGTTGTTGCATCTCTCTCTCTCTCTCTCTCTCTCTCTCTCTCTCTCTGTATGTCTGTCTCTGTCCTTCTCTCTCTCTCTCTCTCTCTCTCTCTCTCTCTCTGCCTTTCTATCTGTCTCTCTCTGTCTGTCTGTCTGTCTCTGTCTCTCTCTCTCTCTCTGCCTTTCTATCTGTCTCTCTCTCTCTGTCTCTGTCTGTCTCTCTCTCTTTCCCTCTCTCTCTCTCTCTCTCTCTCTCTCGGAAGTTGGATATGCCACGTACCGCTTTTCACTGCCTATATTTACTATCTCACCTGACTTCTATCTTTACTTTCTCACATTTCTACTTTATTGCTTGTGTGAACACACACACACGCATATATATATATGCGTGTGTGTGTGTGTGTGTGTGTTCTATATATATTGATACATATGCACACACTTTTATTTTCGAATAAATATGTTACATCTATTATATTTATAAAAATTAAATTTCTCTGTGTGCGGAAAATTCGTTTATATATATTTTATTCTCTATAACAGAACACCTATCTATTGTAATAAAACATTCAAAATAAAAAAATATCCATGATGTGTTGTTTATTTTAAACTTTCCTATTACAGAGGATGTCTTAAAATATTACTTTTCATCTACTTTTTTTATCATAAATTTAATTTTATTAATTTTGACATATTATAATTTATACTTATCCGCTTCTGCTCAGGTCAAAGGTCACATTGATAGAGCCAATGGTTTTAAGATGCCAAAAAGTATCCCTTAAATAATCAGTCACTGATGTCCTTTCATTTTTATTTTATTGACAGCATGCAGAAGTCACCAGTTCGATATCTGTTAGCGGCATTTTATTTTTTTTATTTTTCAAAGATGTTAATTTTTGAAAAAGCAAAGTAATTAAACGAGTTTCTTTACTTAGAGAACCTTAAGTAGTTTGTTATTTTTCGGTAATTAGATTACTTATGTATATAGATATCTTTAAAAATCACTTGCATCTATTATTATACTAAATGTGCGTGTGTCAACGTTTGTTACACTCAGGATTTTCCCCTAGATACTTCAATAAAACAACATACATGCTTAAATATACTTTAGTTCTGGGATTAAGTTATGTTTGAACAAAAATTCTGTTTTAATTGTTCTAATTACTCGTAATTTTTAATTAACTAAACAAGTCACCCATTTCTCTCAACCCGCATAAGTTACAAAGACTAATCAGTCACATGCAAGTTGCTATAGGAAAAAAAAAACACAGAAAGAACACCATCACAAGAACCAAGGAACAGAAACTGCAAGAAATATCATGAAATACCCCCCTTCTCAAAATTAAAAAAAAATATTTTTAAATTTATGGCACCAGCCTCGGCTGATACCACACAAAATAGTCGTGAAGGGTCAAGGAGGATGGGAAGACCGAGGAGAGGAGGGAGGGCACTAACCAGACCTCTACTGGAAGAATGCAGAGAGTACTGGGACCTTGGGGAGGCTTATTGACATCCAAATTCCAGAGGAGACCAATGGTCGTTGCCAGCGAGAAATCGATGGTAAGTGTCTCTTTTGATAACGCAAAGTCATTTGTAATAATTACCGAAAGAGGTGGAGAGTACTGGAAATCTGGGGAGACTTGTTGTCACTCAGACTCCAAAGAACACCATCGGTTGTTATTGGTGAATAATCACTGAGGATGACTTGTGTGAGAACTCCTAGTGAGTAGAAATAATACTACTAATAATAATACTACTACTACTACTACTACTACTACTACTACTACTACTAATAATAATAATAATAATAATAATAATAAGTGAAGAGAATCCTCCCTCACATTTCAGCAGCTATTATTATAGACCTAAACAACTTAATTTATGCAGGGGTCAAATCAGTAATTACGAGACTAAAAATAGAAAGCAAACCTCATCAAAAGAATGAACTAACATATCTCGGATAGGAAACTAGATTGGAAAACTAAATCAACAAACTACAAAAAGATGCTGAAACTTAAATAAAGCAAAAGAGAAGAGAAAACGATGAAATACTAAAAATATGGCTGACAAAGAAGATAAAACAAGAAACATGAAGAATTAAAACAAAAAAGTTTTTAGCACTGGAAGGAAATTTGAGAAGATACAGGAACAAATATGAACAGAAAAAAAATAGAACTTTTGAATAATGAAAGCCACTTTTATTAAAACATAAGAATAAAAATAGAACACTTCTGGAGCAATATATGAGAAAAGCGGCAAGACAACAACAGAAATGCTGAATGGCTGAAAAACATGAAAGAAGACTTCAGAAAATTGAAGAAGAAAAAGAAAGGGAAATTTATGAAGAAACACTCAAGTTGTGCCCAAGAAATATGGCAAACTGGAAAGCACTAGGCCATGACTAAATACATACATTGTTTAAAAATTCACGATCTTGCATTAAAGACTAATGCAAAACTAAAATGTATACATGAAACGGACATACCAAAGTGGATGACTAAAAGCAGAATCACGTTAATACAAAAAGACAGCAAGGGAACGATCCCAAGCAACTACAGGCAGGTAACCTGCCTATCAACCATGTGGAAAATTTGAAGGATCACCTAAAATTCTCCTCCCCAATAAATATAATATGCTTATACATGCTACTAGATGTCCAATCAAGGACTGGATTCAACACTTTTGTACTTTATTGTTGGGTTCAAGAGTCTACCAGTTAATATATATTTATTATATAAAATTAAGTCAGTCGGATTCTCGAAGTTAGACTTCAATAGTTTTGACTCTGATAAATTGATAGTTGATTCTGACTTGCCAATCATTTACAGAATTTATCAGTTTGTGTTCTTTGCAGAAAATATGAAATTCCAATCGATTTCATTGATTATTAATTTTATTTGGCCCAATACTTCTTTAAGTAACATACATTTACCGAGATTCACCGTTTATGTTTATTAGATAATCAACAGAGATGATTATCCAATACATTCATTCTGTTTGTTAAGATTTTTAAATAAAAATGGCACACTAATTCACTGTGTGAGTCTTTAATCAAACCTTCCAGTTTTCTACATTATGCTTCTGTTTTCATACTTAAATTCAAAAACTTATTACATATAAGATTAATTATTAAATTACTTTTTTTTCAAATTAAAAAAAAGTAAAACACATCATCAATGGAGATAACAAGAAATGGGCAACGGCATTAACGTCTCCGATTTATCAGCTTCTTGACAGGCAGGTGCACCTAATTGCCTATTCTGCTGGAATAAATATTAAAAAAAACATTACTCGTGTGTGTCTCTCTATGTACATACGAATACACGTCGTTTGTCACATTCAAATACTAAAAAACGCTTCATTTTCTTTACAACTTTAGTAAGATGTAAATACAGTATTAGTAATTAGTACATTTTTTGTACATTTTAAAATACTACAAATCGCTCAATTTCATTTTATATAAACAATATTACACTAAATTTCAGTGACCAAGCCTTTATTCATTTTTTCTAAATTCAAAACCTTTGGTGCATTTTGAAGGATCGTTTTGCACATAGATGGACAACTAAAAATGTATATGTCAATTCAGGATATTTCATCCATGCTGCGCTTCAGAAAACCAAAGTTCGCCTCCAGAAAAAAATATATTGTAAGGCAGCAAACGTAAACTAAATATAGCCCACATTACACACTTTTGCGCCTAGCAGCTGTGTTCTAAAATTCATAATGATCGGTTAATTAGTTTACAGTGAATCCTGTACATACCAATAAACACATACCGAAGTATCTCTCTCTCTCTCTCTCTCTCTCTCTCTCTCTCTCTCTCTCTCTCTCTCTCTCTCTCTCTTAATATATATATATATATGGTATAAAAGCAAAATTTACAATATTTTAATGCAGGGATTGAAAGACAGTGTATGACCAATTAGTTTATTTAAAGTCATGAGAGTTAATTTGTCACAAGAAAATTTATATAATAGAAAATGTTTTTGTTCTATGTGTACTTTTTCTTTCTCAATAACTGCCTTCACACATTTCCTGAAACTTGCACAAGTGTTCCTAAAAGATCTGGAAGACAACTTCCCCCATTCTTATTTAATAGTATCTTTAAGAGAGTCGACATTGCTGTGTGATGTTATATTAGTATCATGTTCTAAAACGCCCCAAATAGCATGATTCAGAGGGTTTAGATCTGGTCTAGTAGATTGACATAAATATGATTCCCCAAAATTGCTAAAGTTAGATTTGCAGAAATCTTTTATTTTTCTAGCTGTGTGGGCTGGAGCACCATCCTGTGTCCATACATAGTTATCATCTGGGCAGTTTGCTTTAAGCTATGGCGATACTTGGTATCACAGAGTCTTGTAGTAAGTATTGACATTGATCTTTTCATCAATTTTATAGAATTTTATAGGCATTTTCTTTCCATCAGGATCCACAAAACCAAAAGCCATAACTCGAGTATGGTGTTTTGTTCTGAACATCCCATTAACCCCAGCTGTCAATTTTTCAATAAATCTGTCATTTCTGCAGTTCAGAACAGCATCAACAATGAAGATCTTTTCATCTGAAAAGATCGTTACAATGGAGGACTTTTTTTAAAACCATTTAATAATTTTATTGCACCTTTCCAATCTCTTTTCCTTCATAGCTGTTGTCAACAAGTATTTTGGTGTTCTTGGGTTAGATTTTAACTTCAAATCATATTTTACTGCATTTCCAATAGTCTTCTTGTCTACCTCAAGTTCAATTGCCATTTTTCTCATGAATTTGGTTGCTTCCTTTAGGATTTTGGATTTGAGAGCTTTAATAAAAGCTTTGGTACGTTTTTTTATTGATTCTTCCACTTCCAGACTTTCTCGTAATAGTTTTGCTCATGGTCATTCTATTCTTTACATTATAAACGGTCTTTATAGACACTCCAACTATTCTTTCAAATCTCCTTTGGTGTAACAAGTGCATTCAGAAAATCGCACACTCTTCGACGTTTACTTTCCTGATTACTTATATGAGCAAAAATTTATGAAACGGTAAAGATAATAGTGTTAGGTATGATTATGACATCAATACATGCTAAGTTTCAAAACAATTGACTTACTGCCTGCTGAGAAAAAACAACTTAACATTAATTGTAAATTTTACTTCCTCACTCTCTATATATATATATATATATATATATATATAGTTCTATAAAAATATACTTATGTGCAGGTAGCTACACAGGAACGCATACTCTTTGTAATTCTCAGAAACCGGTACTTTAAACAAATATAAAAACATTATAATTTCTCTTATTTTTGTGGTGTGCTAAATGGTTTAGGGGTAAGATTGCTGCCTACAGGTGGGGTTCAAATCTCAACTTGAAATAATCATCCTGTCTAGCCACACTAAGGAGACATGATACGGCGAAACAGCTGTCTGTACAGTATACAGTATTTCTATTAATAATATGACTTAATTTTATATATATTTATGTTTCTTCACATTAATTGTACCTATGTCTATAAGCGTGAATATATATAGCTATGAAACCTGAATGTGTTTTTTTGGAATGGACATAGATTTCTTCCAATAAATGTAAGCAATCCATCAATTTCCCTTTTTCATTTATTTTTTTCTCACCACTTAATTTATTTTCTCCGAGTCAAGAAAAGAAGAAAAAAAGAATAAGTAGGTCAGTCATGTACTCTTATATATATATATATATATATATATATATATATATATATATATATATATATATATATATATATATATATATGAAAGAAGAGGGATAAACATGTACAAATGACAAATTTATTTCAACTTCGATTGTTCAATGCAAGGTGTACTCGGTAAAAACATGTTTATTATTTTTTTCCTTAAGCCAAGGTTTTTCAAAGATTAAAATCTTACCATCAGAGGAAGTTGAAATAAATTCGTACATGTTTATCCCTCTTCTTTCATCTATCTTTATAATTGCTCTATCTCGTATAATGAGCTTAAACCATTTCACTATAGGTTCTATCTACTAAAAGTATACTTTTAGTTTCATATTTTATTTATATATATATATATATATATATATATATATATATATATATATATATATATATATATATATATAAAAATGATTTAATGGATCAGAACATTCCAATTGTTCAAAGAATTAGAACAACAAGTCTAGTATGGCGTACGGTCATTTCCAAAACATTCTGGAAATACCTTAATTTTAATTTTTTAATTTTTCAATTTAAAAACTTTTTTTACAAAGCCACTCCAGAACATCTCTTCATCAGCGCCTTTAGCAGGACATCTTACAGAAAATTAAAGGAAGAAAATAACAAGTTCGTTCCTAGAGGAACATCCATTGACAGGAGGAGATGCAGGGACAAATATTAGAAAAAGGAATAATCGGATAGACAGCCATAAAGTTGCATCTGACAAATCGATATTTGATTCTTACTAACAATTTCTTTTATTGAACATGTTGTTAAGAAAGTTAAATTTGAATTCGATTTAATTTCTTTGCAAATATAATTTATCCCGCCAGAATATTTTTTGCAGGGAAGCCATCTTTCTTTTCAGCAGCAAATGTTGATTACAAATGGAATCAATATTTTGCTATCAACAGCAAATTTTACTAATGATAGTAAATAGTATTAATAATACGTTCTTTTATGTTTCTACCAAAAAACTTTTAATAAAATTATATTTTTATTCAGGTAGAAACTGTTGAGGTAACGCATAAGTCATCTCTGAAAACCTTTACATTTCGAAGTGACACATATTTCATAACCTGCTTCTCCAGAAAAATACCTCATATTTGAAAATACTCATTATGTTTCCTTTTGCTATATACGACCCATCAGTTTTATTTTGAGTAAGTCATTTTTATTATTAATTAGCTGCACCTACCCGGTGTTGTGTGGGATTTAATTTATTATTCCTTTCATTTCCTTCCTAATATGCCAACACATGTTATTTATCGTACATTATCCTCAGTCATATTCCTACTTCATCATGTACAGTAGGGTGTTCGTAAATGAAATTCCCTCTGAAAATAAAGGTTGGCAAAAGAGCATGTGTTTTATGGAGCATGTGTTTTATGGTGTTACGTCTATTAAGTTGCAATCAGTGATGATTACTGCATTATTACAATAAACAGAAATAGTTTGTTTTCTTCTGTTTGATTTTCTAAGAAAAATGTCATCATGTAGATTTCGCTAAATAATATTTGTGTATTTTCGAAACTAAATATTTTCTGTTTTTATGGTTTTAAATTCAAGGAAAACGTGTTTATGTCGATTTAAAATCATGGAAGTTACGGTGTTCATAAAGAAAACCCTTTGAAGATGACTGTTACCAAAAAGCAGCATAAAGAACATGTTTCTTTGGGATGGGGGTCATTTTTAGCAATAGAAAAAGTATCTATGTTGAATTGATATCAGTGGCGATTAGTATATTTGCGTATTTGGATAAAAAAGAAATACTTTTGTTATGCTTTGACTTTCTGGGAAAAGACATTTTCATGGGTACCCCTATTTCCCACCGTACAGTAAAGAGGCCACTTGTAATATCCCAGGTGAGGAAGGTTGTGATTATAACAGAGTAGGAATATGAGTGAGCATAATTTACAATAAATAACATGTGTTGGCATATTCATCGGGAAACTTAAATGATAATAAAATAACTCCTGGGCAGCGCCAGATAGGTACAGCTAGTATATATATATATATATATATATATATATATATATATATATATACACACACACACACACATATATATATATATATATATATATACATACACACACACACACACACACACACACATATATATATATATATATATATATATATATATATATATATATATATATATATATATATATATATTCTGTCTGTTTCTTTGTTCATATTCTGTCAATCATACTACATTTATCCATCACAATATTTATGTATCTATTCTGTTTGTGTGTATGTCCATATTCTCTCTCAACGCCGGGTAGGTACAGCTAGTATATATATATATATATATATATATATATATATATATTATAAATCTGAGTTAACGTTTTTTTCCTAAAGCTATTTATCCTATATATTTTAATCACACAAAATACATGTTAAAATATTCCTTAGTTTGGAGAATGAGTTATTTTAATTTTTCTAATTAGTCGTAATTTGCAATTAACACACCAAGTGGCACATCTTTTACTAAGTTTCTGTCTATCACTGTCACCCTCTCTCACTGTACATTGTATAACCTCCATCCCTGCTCTTATTTTATATGGTGCCTATTATCGTCGCTTCCATCACTCTCTGTTTATTAACAGTCAAAGGTAATAAAACGTAATTATAAAATTCAAGATTGGAATAGTCTATCATAAACAAAAGTAAATATCACTAAAAGTTGTAATATAGTAATACTATTTAACCCGTAGCTGGAGGGAGGAAAAGAGAACAAGAAGAGTGAGGGAAAGGAGGAGCTTTTTCTAATGGTTATTGTTTATAGACGATGAAAATAGGAAGTGTTAATAACAATTTAAATCTTAAAATAAGTAATTAAACATTTTTTTCAACAAGCCGTTTCTCATGATCCCCTCCTTCTCCACTGTAACAACAGTAAAATCGAAGAAGGTAACTCCAGTCAGGACTGCGATCGGCGCTCCCATGTGAGGTAAGAATCACTAAATGTTATATACTAAAAAACTAACCATTCTTAATGCCGTTAATGACGTTAATGTTTTAAAAAATATCTTATTTTAAATCATTATTGTTTTTCTTTTTCCAATGTGTGTTGTTTATTGATGATACAAACCCGTATCTCTTGAAAGGAACACATCTTATTTCTGTGAGTGGAAAATGTCTCCAAATTAAGTTCTTGCCACTCCCACCCCCACTAACATAATGTGACTGCTCAAAGTAGCATATATTAACTTAGTCCGGAAAACTTACGATGCATATATTTACCTATATGAGACGGGGAAATTACATTGAATTTTTCAAGAAAAAACATGAAAATTTATTCTAAGTACATACTTAATGTGTGTATTTTTGGTTTCTTTTAACCAAGCAGAGGTGTAGAAATACCTGGTATAGTATCCAGGTGTGGGATTATCATACTCAGTGAGATAGACCTGTAGATCTTGTCAGATCATCCTTTTAGGAGGAGGAAACTCTGGTATAAAACCTGCGCTTTACATCGTGACTTCAGACATCTTGTCACTGAACCATTTAGAGAGGGAAACCTCCTTAGTCATGGACGACAACCTTCCTAGAGCTGGAGACTCGAACAAAATATCCGCTTATGGGGTAGATAGGCTTAGCCTATTGCTATCTTTCTTTATCTATTAGTCAGGTGCAGGAAAACTTCAAAGGCTTCCAGTTCTTGGCCTTGTTTCCTGACTAGGACAATGAACGCCATCCCACTCTCTATCTCTTTTTCTCTTTATCTTGACAACAGAGGATACTTGTTTGTCACTCAGTTTCACATGACTAGCATTGTTTTGACAGGTTGAGGATGAAGGTTTGACAGCTTGTCTGGCTGCTGTTTACGGCTGATAGTACAAGAGTCCTAACTTTTAGATAGTGCTATCAACGACTGCTCTATCAACAGTTGTATAATATCAGAGTAACTGTAGTGCACATGGAAACGGATGCTGCACTTATTTCCAGTTGGCATTTCAGAGGCCACAACCTCATCGATGCGGATTCGGCCAATAGTTTACTTGTGTGCACTTTGTTTTTGACAACAAACAAACACCAACATTGTCCAAACCCCCTCTATCAAAATAAAAACCAAAAACGAAAACACAAAATTTAAAAATTGTCTTTCCCCCCTTGAGGTTCTCCTTCAAAAATATCCAGAAACTTAGATAGTGTAGAATCCTTCTGCCATGCGAAGTCCCCAGATATCCTCACATTATGTGACACAAACCTAAACTCCTCAATATCTATTTATTTTGATATGCCAGGATACTCCCACTCTTCCATAAAGACTCTGACAAACATATGCAGGGGTCCAGAATATATATCCGTAATATCTTTACTAGAGAACTTAGTCTAGAATCCGAAGACCAGACCTATATGTACTTTCGATAAACCTTACAACGCTGTGTTAATTATATATATTTACTCTTTGATTTACCATCAACCAAGGACTGTACACAAATTAATTTCACCACAGCGATTCGCTTGGTTTCTTGATCTCCACAGACCCAGCTGCTGATAGTAGCTTGTCAATTGCTCACTCCTTTACACAAACCGTTACTTTTCTGACCTGCCTTCCAGATTGTGAGAATAAGCAAACAGAAGCGCCGTTATTAAAAACAAGATATTACTGTGCTGATTGGGAATCCTTCAGATCTCATCAGAGATATAACTTGGAATAAAACTTTTATTTCTCTGATCTGATGAGCAGTGTGTAGAGGTGTTAACTGAATGGATCAAAGCAAAAATGTGTAGCATCAAACATTTTTTCTCACACGGAAATTGCATAGCAAATCTCACTCTCCCCTGGTTGACTTTGACCTGTGTAGCTGAAAATAGGCAAAAATGTGTAGCATCAAAAACCCACCGTAAAAGTATAATAGCCACAGCTAAGAGTAGGTATACTGAGGTGACTAGAAATCACATTATGTCAGAGAAATTAGAAATTCGCAATTTCTGGAAAATCTATAATAATGTAGTGAACAATGGGCAATAAACAATTCTCCAACTACCCGACCATTATGAAATCGCTTCCACGGCAATGGAAAAGACTGAATTGCTTGCCCAATTGTTTATGGCCAAAATTAGAGCTAACTCCTTCATGCTCACCATTTTCAAAAAGGAGTTGGTCCAGCTCCAACTCCTTTAAGAAACAAGCAGCTCTTTTTCAACGCTCCATAGTGAAAATGTACCTTCTTTCAAAAACGTTCTATTTTGCCAATGTGTGGTCAAAGTATAGGTGTAGGCGTCAAAGGATCTTGTCTATATCGGTAAAGATGTTACTTTAAGTGTAAGTCCGTAAGATAACATGTGACAGAGCAAATATTTTGAGATTTGCAAAGATTCTTTCTTGTTTTTACCGATATAAATTCATTCAAATCTTATATATATTTAACTGCCTATTTTCAATTTCTGCCATTTAAAACATTGCTTATTTGCAACATATTTATTTATTTAGCAATAAAATACTTGTTATGAATACAAAAGAAGTTCAAATCCTGAAGAAAATGGCTGCAAAGACTTTTACTAATGAGTGACTGGCAACCTCTAAAGGGACTTTTACCAGACTGTTTCCAAAATGGCCCATTTAGAAATGTTACACTTAGATGACAAGTCGTGTTTGCTTCTGGACAACAATCTGAGAAGTTCAAAGTTTTCAAGTTTTCATGTCTAATTTTCATGTGTAACTCGCCCCTCTCTGCTATCCTCTCTCTCTCCCTCTTTCTCACATACATTTAATATAGTTATAGAAAGAAACTCAAAGAATTTAGCTCAAACTTTTTCTTTTTTTTATTGTTTAATGTCGAAAAGTAAAATCAAATAATTAGCCCCAAATGAAGTTGCTCACGCCACATAGAAAAAAAATCCTCTTATTCTTATGCTCTAGCAAAAAGGAGCAGCTCTCATCAGTAGCTTTTTAGAGGGCTCCATTATCCCCTGTGATATATATATATATATATATATATATATATATATATATATATATATATATATATATATATATATAAACACTTAAACACTTAATATCATGTGGCAACACACATCGCTCTATTAGTGTCCGCATTCTCAACTCTGTCCGCAATATCGGTCAGCTTCGAATTTCGGAAGCTATTCTAATCTTTAAATTTCGTCCAAGTTTGAATAACAGATTTGAGTTGTCTTCCCCTTTCATCCTCTGATTCTTACATCCTCACACTCCCACCCCCAACTTCCTTGCTTTTGTCTCCTCCTTCTTCCTTTTATTTGCCAGCGCCATCCACCCTACACCTCAATGCCTCTTACCCTGTGTTTAATTTTTACATGTTACATATGTATAAATAAAACATTTTAATTATGGACACAGATGTAAACAAGAATGGAATAATATACACTTTATGTATATATATATATGTAGGCCTTGTGTATGTGTATACATGTATGTATATATGGGTGTATTCTCATGTGTGTGTGTATGTATATGTGGATACATTTATAATCCCTAAACTAAAGTTTGAAATTCAATAAAATAAAATAATAAAATTTAAAATAGGAATTAAAAAATAAATAAATAAATAAATAAAATAAAGAAAAAAAGAAAAAAAGAGAAATTATAATAATAAAAGACTAAATAAATATATAAATAAGTATAATAACAAAGGAAAATAAAATAAAAAAATAAAAAAATAAATAAATAAATAGAATAAATTCATGTAAGGTTAGTTCTAGGAGTATTATACCCTTGAAATACCCTTAAATAAAATAAATATGTATTTAGATATTTACACTTTATATATATATATATATATGTGTATATATTTTTATCTCTTAATTCCCCCCTTCCCTTTCCTACGGTTCCTCTTATACCCCCTCCCCCCCGTTCCAACGGTTCCTTCCTATCCTCATGACATTAATTCCTTCCACAATTGATTTAAATTTCTTCTCAAATTTAAAATCTCATTTATAAACATATTCCGTTTGTACTAAGTTATCCCCCTTTGTCTATCCATATAATAATAACGGACAACACGTAAATTTAAATTTAGAATTGAATAAATAAAGAAAAGTTAATAAATCATATAAAATAAAAAATAATAAAATTATAATAATTAGCATATAAATAAACAAATGTTAATAAGATGTTAACTTTAGCTAAATAATTATTTAATTTAATTTTGACATTTTCTGCGTTCCTACTCCCAATGGTCTGCTGCAGTGTTTCAACAATTTGATTCCGGTTTTTGCCCGTTTTTTCGACCCTTTCGGTCTTTAATTGTTGTCTTTTGATAATGAAAGTTTTTCTTTCGAAAATTTAAGATTACCTTTTGCCAAACTTTTTATTTACCTGACAGTATTTACTATTCTGATACTTAATCAGTTTTTACGTGAAATATTAATAAATCGTTTTGAGATTCGTTTTCTCTTCTCGTTTGTTTCTGTTCACCGTCTCCACCTTCCGGCAACTACATCGCATTGCTACAGCCTCGGATTACAAACCTACACACACACACACACACACACACACACACACATATATATATATATATATATATATATATATATATATATATATATATATATATATATATATATATATATATATATATATTAGTACTTCATGTATCCACATAAAATATTATAAGGAGATATAATTTTTTATGTGTCAGTTTTCAGTATTTACTTCAACAGTGCTCGATACGTAAGTAGAGCTAAATGCCTGACGATTCCCCCCGGGGATGAAACACGGGAGCCTCTGTGTAGCTTGATTGCCATATATATTTTCATTGCTTACTATATATATATATATATATATATATATATATATATATATATATATATATATATATATATATATATTGTTGCTATATAAAGAACATATTTATTTTTAATCATGATGAAATTAAAAGATAAACGAATGAAAGGGCAAGCTGACTGGTTTCGAACCTCGCTCAACAGAGCTAGAACGAGGTTAAGATTAAGAGAAAAAGAATGCTATGGGTATTATAGCGAGGGAAAGGGGGACAAAAGAAATTGAATAAAACAGAAACTACATTAAGTCTGAGAAGATTTTTTTTTTTGTTTACAAAGAGAAGGTCGCATAGACTTAATGTAAATAGTTTCCTGAATCTTCAGATGAAAGGGAGAGGTTGACTTACTGAGAATGGAGAATAAGTCAACAGAGACGTTTGGCGGTGGAAAAACCATATGTATTATGCAAAACATCAGTTTTTGTAGGCACATGTTGTTTGAACTGGATGTCCAATCTTTGCGAGGTACACCCAACGTTGTGCGTAGTTACAGTTTGCATACAACCTTCACAGTGTCCTTCGAGGGTCGCCTGAACACCAGTTTGATCCTGGTAAGCAGCTCGTCCTTGGTGTTGCAAGTGGTACCGTTGGTGTCTTTTTCAACTGCGTTCTATACATAATAGTCCATGGGATTGCAATCAAGCGAGTTGGGAGGAGGGCAGATATTGCGACTAGTGAAATCGTGGAAGGGGGACAAAACAAAATTGAATCAAACAGAAACTACATTAAGTTCGAGAATCACTTTTGGGTTTTCCCGGAATTGTGACATGGAGCTGAGTTCTGCTGCTACATCTATGGCCTTCTCACACCCACCCTCTCCATACAGCTGCTTGACAACAGTGGACAGCAACTCAATATAGCCATTTAAATTGAGTCTGAGTCCCATTTCGATAATGTGGGGCGAAATGACATGTTCTTTGCTGGAAATACACCCCGAAATCATAACAATTTGAGAGAACTTCGTCTTCATGACACATGGGACTTTGTAGACTAACCACCTGTTGTTTTACATAGTGTACAACTGGTCCTGTAGATGTTATTCTCATCTTAGAAGAACCAGAGTATCCTTGACTCGACTGGGTGTTCAACGTTGTTGAGGAGTTTCTTGGCTTTCATAAGACGGTTCGCTTGGGCCTTGATGGTGAGTAGGTGAACCTTGGTACACTTTTATGGGGAATAGCGAAGGTTCTCGTTCAGCACTTCCTTCATAGTCGCCACTACGACGGCCATTTCTTGCCAAGGTTTGCATTGCCTTACTTAAGTCTTGCCGCACCGTTTTTTGCGGCTTCTCAACAAATTTTGTGGTGTTGACACAGTCAGAATGCCTGCTATGATCGTTCTTCCCTGCCGCTGCTTTCACAACTCTGTCACAATTTTCCAACTTACATCTCACGGCCTTCAAAGTATTCAAGGAACACTGAGCTGCAGGTAAGATTTCTGATTTTTTGAATCCAGAATAAATCATCATCATGCAGGTCGCTCTCTTCCAATATTCCGATGCTTTCCAGTCGTCCATGGTCTCCAGCTCTCAACCCCATCACAACTATCCGTTGCACTTTACTGCTATTAAATACATAATAATGTCTCTGAAGTTAAAGAATATCAACAAATTATCAAATTTATCCTGAACATCCGCATCAATTTTATTACATTTTTAGAAATTTTTATCCATTCACACTCAGCCTCTCATTTTGTGCTTTTCTCCTTATTTTTCCTCTTCTTTTTTTTCGTCATTCCATTTTTTCTTCACTTCTTTTCTTTTTCTCTTCTTCTTTCTAAGCTCTCTTTTCTCTTTTTTTTTACTTTTACTAAATATCTCTGTAAATTCTTTCTAACCACTTTACCTCTTTTTGAAATCTTTCCTTCCTTCATTTGCACACACACACACACACACAAACACACACACACACACACATACATAACTTTTTTTTCTCTTCAGCCTTGAATTCCCCTTTAATTTTGTTCCTTTATCCTTCTCTCAATCATCAGATGTGCCAAGTTTTTTTCCTTTTCGTAGATACTGACACACAGACACAGTCATATATTCGCACACCACTTTTCTTTCTTCTCTACTTTTTAATGTTATCCTTAAACACACGCACACAGAAACATAGACATATGCACACCCGTACCATGTTATATATCTTTAATATATTACACACACATACAATTCATTTTTTTACCTATCAAATAGCTCTCTCTCCTCCTTCCCTCCCTCCACCATCTCTCTCTCTCTCTCTCTTCTGTTTTGTTTCTCATTTTTATTAAAACTTTATTTTTCTTTCATTTCTTTTTTCTAATCTATTATTTATCTATTTCTATTTTATCTTTTCCTATCATCAAATAATTCTCTCCCCTCCCCCCCCCCCCGAAATAATCTCGCTATGCATTTCTTTTTTTTTTTTCTTCTTTTACTTATTTGCCATATATGTTTATTCACTTCCCACTCATGTTGTTCGTCTTTCTTATTCTTAGGAGAGAGTAACTGAGAAAGAGAGAGGAAGAAAAAGAAAGAGAGACAGAGAGAGAGAGAGAAAGGGAGAGGGTAATTGAGAGCTTAAAAAGAGAGAGAAAAAGATTGAAAGGGAAGTAGAGATTAACAGTGAATGGGAGAGAAAGAAAGAGAGAAAGAAAGAGAGGGAGAGAGCATTTGAGAAAGTAGAGTATAAAGAGAGAGAGAGAGAGAGAGAGAGAGACAAAGAGAAAGAAAGATTTAAAAAAGGGAGAGAGTAATTGAAAGATTAGAGAGAGAAAGAGAGAGAGAAAGAGAGAGAGAGAAAGAAAAAAAGGCCGAAAGGGAATTAACTGTAAACGAAAGAAAGAAAGATTAAAAGAGAAGGAGTTAGTAAGTGAAAGAGAGAGAAAGAAAGAAAATGAGAGTAATTGAGAAATTAGAGGGAGAGAAAGAAAGACTGAAAACGAAGAAGAGAGTAATGGGAGAAAGAAAGAGAGAGAGAGAGGGAAGTGGGGGAGAAATAAAGATAGGGAGAGAGTAATTGAAATTAAAGAAAGACAGAAAAAAGATAAAGCATGAAAGGGGAGAAGGGAAATTAACCTTGAATGAAAGAGAAAGAAAGATTGACAGAAAAGGAGAGAGTAACTAAATGAAAGAGAAAGAAAGGAAGAGAGTAATTTATAAATTAAGAACGAGAGAGAGAGAACGAGAGAGAAAGAAAAAGAGGGAGCAATTGAGTACGAGAGAGAAAGAGAAATATTGAAAGAGTGAAAGAGAAAGTTGGAGTAACTGAAAGAGAGAGAGATAAAGAGAAAGAAAGGAAGTGAGAGCAATTTGGAAATTAAAAAGCGGAAGAAAAATTGAAAGAGAATGAAATTGAGAAAGGAGGAGAATAATTAAGAAAGTAAATAGAGAGAGAAAGAGAGAGAAAGAAAGAGTGACTGAATGGGAAGAAGTGATTAACCTTGAGAAAGAAAGATTGACAGAGGAGGAGGAGGAGAGTAATTGAAAGAGAGCGAATGGGAGAAAAGGAGAGAGTAATTAAGGAAGGAGATAGAGAGAGAGAGAGAGAGAGATAGATAGAGAGAGAGAGAGAGAGAGAGAGAGACTGAAAGAGGTGTTCGTAACTGATAACGAGAGAGAATGAAAGTATGACAGAGAAGGATGGTATGAGAGAGAGACAGCGAGAGAAAGAAAGACTGAAACACAATAACTGAGAAGGAGAGAAAATTGACAGAAAGGGAGAGAGTAACTGAAAGAAAGAAAGAAAGGAAGGAAGGAAGAAAGGGGTAAGTAATTGAGAAAGTAAACGGTGAGAAAGAGAAACACTGAATTAGAAAGATTGACACTTTTTGTCATATGTTCATTCCATCTCCATTCATTTTCTTCTTTTTCTTCTTCTTTCTCTTTTAGTCTCTTCTTTTATGATTCCCCATCTTCCATGTTATTTTCCTTCCCTTGTACCGATGCATTACTCTCAACTCTTTCTCTTTCGTCTATTTTCATCTTCTTCTTCTTCTTCTTCTTCTTCTTCTTCTTCTTCTTCTTCTTCTTCTTCTTCTTCATCATCATCATTATCATCATCATCATTCACTGCCTTCTCTTTTATTCTACAAATCATGTGGTCTTCTGTCCCCTTCACTTAACCACTTATATACTGACTCACTCTCTTCTCTCACTTTTTCAATGTCCTCGTTCCGTTATCTTAGATATCAACCTTTCACTGACAATACAGTCTCTCTACTTTGTCAGTTTAGTCTCTCTACTTTACTTCTCATACGGATTCTTATATATTTCTCGTACACACACGCATACACAAACACACACCATGTGTGTGTGTGTGTGTGTGTGTGTGTGATACAATACAGTAATATTTCGATTAGACATTGATATCTGCGGTTTCAGGTGTATGAGAATTTTTACCCGTTGGGCTAAAGAATACCCCATGTGCTCCCTTCATCAATCAGTGGTCTCATTATGAAAATTCAGAACCGTGGAACTATTCACCGAATTGAAATAAAAAATGGTCAAAATTGGAAAAATTAAACAGATGAAATTAAATTAAATTACAATAATTGGAAAGAATGATAATAATTAAATAAATGAATAAACAATTAATTAAATTTTTTTTTAAATGTGATTAACATTTATAAATTAAGGTGTAGAAATATGAAATACAAAGAAATAAAGTTTTTTTTGGGGGGGGGGTCGGAGGGAGGCAATGCTGGACGTAGTTTAAAACTTAAAAAAAGAAGTGAGTTGCAATTTTCTGTTATTAATTTGCTTTTTATTCTTATTTCTCTAAAAAGCCAATACTTATCTATTAAAGAGGAGCATATGTGAAAAACAACACAATATAATATATTATATTACTTAGACATAAAAAGTAATTTTTTTTTCAATGGCACATGCAAATATGGGAAGGAGATTTGGTGAGTGAAACAAAGAACTGTAGGAGACGTTTTGTTATGTATATTCTAAGAATGTCATGGGAAAGAAGAGTGTGGATGTTTGTGTATTATTTGTAATCTGAAAACAAAGGTGTTTTGAAAAGTCTTTTTTATTAGCCATGTGATTACTGATAGGCGCAATGATTAATATGAATTGAGTGAGCAGACAGTGTAATATGAAAAAGTGACCTTAATTAGATTTTTACGGTATTTCTGTGTTATTGGTTGAAGGAGGAAGACCTAGTGCTGAGAAGAACGTAGTAAATCCTACTCCCTTGTGGAAATTAGAAATCAAAAAGAAAATGGCTGATTGGAGAAAATATAGAAATCGATGAATTCAAACGACAGTAATTTCTTTTTTTTGAAAACACGTACCTATAATTGATCTAAATCGCATACGAAGCAGATTTTTATATATTACTTTTGTTTATGAAGCTATAAATGTCAAGTAAATAGAGGAAATTCTCATTATACTTATATATATATAATATATATATATATATATATATATATATATATATATATATATATATATATATATATATATATATATATATAAATTATAAATCTCCATTGAAGTGTGGAAATAAAGAATTGAAGGAACTTATGTGAATTATGTTTTGGGATTGCTTTTTACATAGTTTTTAGAATTGAATCCATATAATATAATATACATGCTCTGAAATTTGTAATAAATCTTTATTGAGCTTGTAATTGAAAATCTTTGGATACTGTAAAGAGTATAAAATTGAAAACATACTTTCCTTACAAAAACCCAATAATATATATATATATATATATATATATATATATATATATATATATATATATATATATATATATATATATATATATATATATAGTGTGTGTGTCAGGTTGTATATGAAAAGAAATCAAATAAAGTGCTCGATCATATAAGAGAGCTAATATAATTTATTTAGATACTGTATATTACATATTTCAGCAATGTACCGCGGTTTCATCCAAAAGGGCAGATTTAGACATCTTTAGTAAATCTCTGTGGTCAGTGGAATCATCGGCAAGCTGAAACGATTGTAGTCACGGCCCGATAGGGAATGGCGTCAACAATGACAGAAAACGGTGTATTTTTTTTATTGTATATTCTTATTTGCCATCTTTTCAGTTTTACTAGAGGACTTGTCTATCTATAGTCACTTTGTCTATCGATAAAATTACCAAATTGTTTGTATTTCACAAATTATTTTTGGTTTAATGTATTTAATAAATATTTAATCTAAAAAAAGATCGTGTATGACATCATCCATTTTTAAGTTAGTATATATATTTTTCTTGATAATAATCATTCTTTTTGTGCTCTTCCCACTTTCTCTCTCTCTCTCCTTTCTTTCTCACTCTTTTCAGTTTCCCCTCTCCCTCTCCCTCCCTCTCTCTCTCTCTGTTTATCTCTCTCTTTCCTCCTCCCCCTCTCTCTCTCTCTTTCGTCCTCTATTTCCCATCTCTCATCCCCCTTTGCCGAGATCATCTCCACGGTGCACTGATACATAAGCAAGGCCCACAGAGTTTTAAAAGTATACTAGACCCCCCCCCCCCCGAGCTTTAGACGGTTTGTCTAATAGACGACACATGACTTTACGCATCACAGGTTGTCTAGATAAAACGTTTCATCCACTGTGCACGGTTACCCCCAACCCTGTTTGAATGGATAACGTCACAAAATGATGCATCATCTAATGTGCACAGGGACAAATAAACAAGATAACAAACAAGCTAGATCCACCGTTTTAGTAGTATATCTACTTAGTCGAGTATATATACAGATATATATATATATATATATACATATATCCACGTAGACGACTTTGGGTCACGGGTCGTCTATGCCATTTGTTTTAATGGATGATGTCATCCTTTATGACGTCAAAAAGGATATTCCCGATGTCTTCAACCTGTTTTAGTGGATGACGTCATCTCTGTCTGTCTTTCTCTCTCTTTTCCTTTCTCTCTCTCTCTTTTTCTCTCTCTCTCTCTCTCACTCTCTCTTTAGTATAACTAAACATGGCGAGATTTGAAATACGACCACTTATATATAAGCTTTCCTTCACCCTTTAATAAACATCTATCTCACATTTTTAGAGTTGCAGTAAGCGAGAAATCTCGCTCCTTCCCCCGTTTAATTGTCTATATATCTCCATCTTTTACTTCTTTCCTTTTCTTTTTTTTTGTGTATTTTCCAGATAACAAATATTGTATTCTGCGTTTCTTCCCCCTCGTTCTCTCTACTTCACCAACAAACACATTCTTCCTCCTCTTCTTCAATTCGTTCCCTCTATTTATAACTTCCTCTACACTCCTTTCTTTTCTTTAGTATGAAACATAAAAATGCCCCCCCCCTCTCTCTCTCTCTCTCTCTCTCTCTCTCTCTCTCTCTCTCTCTCTCTCTCTCTATCTTACCTACCTACCTACCTACCTACCTACCTATCAGTCTGTTTTTCATAAACAAACTTTTCCTCATCATATTCTCTCTCCTACTACCATTTATTTCCCTGTCTGTTCTTATTCAGCCTCCTCCTCTATCTCTCCCCCTCTCTCTCTCTCCCTCCCGCCCTCTCTTTACTTAATTAACTGGTTATATTCTATTTTCTCACCTCTCTTCCTCTCCCACTTTCTCTCATCTTAATTACTGTTTCCAGTTTTCTGACTTCACTCTCTTTCTCTCAGCTTATCACATCTCTCTCTCTCTCTCTCTCTGTCTCTCTCTCTCTCTCTGTCTCTCTCTCTTTCCTTACTTATTGTATCCAGTTTTCTCACTTTTCTCACTTTTCTCCCCTCTCTCTCCCCCTCTCTCCCCCTCTCTCTCCCATCTCTCTCCCCCCTCTCTCTCTCTTTCAGCTCAATTACTGACTGTATCCAATTTTCTCACTTCTCTCAACATTTATCTAAATCCTCAAAACTTTTTTTACACTTTTCTTAAAATTAGCAATAGCAAAAGTATTTTCTCTTTCTTTCCCTCACTGAGACTTACAAAAATTA
>OY744525.1:27160412-27187912 GCA_963556195.1 Sepiola atlantica
TTCACTTACACTGTCTTATTCAAATCTTTCTCTCCTCCACCTCTTCTTCTTTATCTTCTTCATCATCTTCTTTTTCCCTCTCTCCTCTTCTCCCATCACTTGTTTCAATCACCTCTTCTTCTTCTTCTTCTTCTTCTTCTTCTTCTTCTTCTTCTTCTTCTTCTTCTTCTTCTTCTTCTTCTTGTAGTTGTTCTCTTCCTTCTTCCATACGTGTCTTTCCTAAACCCTCTTCTCCCTAGTCTTAGTCTAGCTACATTGCTTTCCCCTGTTACTAGATTTCCCTCTACTCTTCTTGGATATTGATTTTGTCCATCTCTGTTGTTCCTTCCAACATTCTATTTTGGCTCTCATCACTCCTTCACCCCCCTCTCTCTCTATCTCTGTCTCTATCATTCTCACTAACCCTCTCTCTCTCTCTCTCAACCCTCCAATAATTTAATTCTTTCCTCTCTTTCACTTCATATCTTTCTCCTTTATCGCTTCCCTCTCTCTCGTTCTTTCTCTCACCCCTCCAATAATTTGACTCTTTCCTCTCTCTCTCTCCCTCTCTCTCTCTCTCTCTCTCCCTCTCTCTCTCTCTCTCTCTCTCTCTCTCTGTTAAAGTGCAGCACAAAACACAACCTCTCCTTCTGCAAACCATCTTCATTGCTGCCTCATTTTCCCTACCTTCTTTCTCATTATTTTCCACTCATTCTGCATTCGCATTTCAATAATGTCCTCCCCTTCGTACAGCATCTTCCCCTCTTCCTCCTTCCTTTCTGAAAGCTTAATTTAACCAATACATATTGTTCACCTCTTTTTTTTCCATTCTCCATACCGGTCTTGTTTGTTTGATTTCTCCTTTTCTATGCTCTCTCTCTCTCTCTCTCTCTCTCTCTCTCTCTCTCTCTCTCTCTCTCTCTCTTTCTCACTCTCTCTCTCCCTCCTCATGTTTAATCTCTTTTGCCATTTTCTAATTTAATCTCCTATACTGTCTCCCTTTCCTATGGTCCCCCTCCTCTCTCTCTCTCTCTCCCTCTCACATACACAATTGGTCTTATTGCTTCTTTTAATCTCATTTTTTATACTTTTTGTAAAAAAATCTTATTCTTCTTTTTATCAGAGTGTTGAAAATAATATCGGTCCCATGTTCAGATGTTCTGTAGTTGATTACGGCTATATCAAACTGAAACATCGGTTCTCCTCCGATCGCCAAAGTTAAGCAACGTTGAGCCTTATTAGTATTTAGATGGGTAACCATTTGGAATACTAAATACTGTAAGTTTGGAAGTAGAAGTGGCTGTAAAATCATTTTCTATAATACTCTTGGCAAATGGATGACTCTCTCTCTCCTCTCTCTATGGGTGAAATAGTTAGGTAGACCACACTATAAAGCCTTGGTAGGAGAACAAGTCTAGGAAAAGGAAAACTAAAAAATAACAGCAGTCTTTCTCCGCTTATCCCAGCATTGCTTCCAGTCGTCTTGGATTTCTCCTTGCCACTAGACTTAAGCAATGCAGAGTTTTGAGAAGTGCAGTCGGCCATTGCACATCCCTTGCTTCACTATAAACTCATCATCATGCATGCACACTTTCATATCCACTGTCTTTTGCGACAGAAAGAGGCCATTCAGTTTATTCTGATAGTTGTTCTTTCAAAGAATACAAAACACAGTTTTGACTTCATGAAATCTTCGACAAATATACACCCATGTGCCTATAATATATCTTTTTTAAATCTTTTGATTAACATGTAAAGATTGATTTGAAATCGACACTATTAAATCATTAGTTTAAACATTAGATTCTGTACTTGAATTTACATGAACTGCACTTGAGTGAAAACATTAGATAAAGAATAAATTTACAATTCGGGGTCAGGCCATGAAAATTCTCATGTCATATTTGAGATTTTGGTTCTATGGTTGTCTATTTGGTTCAGAGTTAACATAATACCTATTATCAAGCTGGGTGGCCATTGTGGGTTCATACCTTTTCCAACAGTATTAGTATGTAACTGAACACAATAGATCCAAGATAGGATTTGAATTTAACATAACCGATTGCATAGTCTACGACGGTATCCATCATGCCAATAATGCACCATCAATCTAATATTTTAAACACTTCATCTCATTAGAAAGCCAGTAAATAAAGTTGTCAAATATTTGGCCAATGATACATAACAAAACCTTTGTAAAAGGCATCATCAGTTAGCGATTCTATTTCTCTTAAGTGGATCGATTTACTTTCTAATTAAAACCTAAACAAATTAGTAGCTTTGTTTTACGGCATATCAACCCTTTTCGGGTTATTTAGTGCCGAATCTGGTCATTTTGGTGAAGGTTTTTATGCTTCAAGTTCTTTATATGTTCAAATGTCTAATCATGGTTTTTGGTTTGGATGTTTTTGTTTCACGGCATATCGACCCTTTTCAGGTCATTTAATGCTGAATTCGGTCATTTTGGTGAAGGTTTTTATGCTTCAAATTCTTTATATGTATTTATTCATGGTGTTTGATTGGGTGGAAGGGGGGGGGAAGAGGGGAGAGGGAAGAAGAGGGGAGGGAGGGAAATTGTTGTTTTTTGGTTTGGATTTTGCAAAGAAAAAAAACAATAAAACATCAATGTTTGATGCATTTTGAGTCAGGAAGTCAAAAACTTCAGACAGCCTGATTTGGTAGCGCCAGTAGGTTCTATTTGACCCATAGATGGGGCCTAACAGGCTAGAGTGGACCTGGGAGCAATGCCAACTAAGGGACAACTCCACATTCCCCACAACTTCCAAATGGAGGCCTCACCACTGGATATCTTTTAAGGTCATACCCAGGACCCTAAACAAATTTAAATGTTCGTGTTTCAGTTATCGTTAGCGACTCTCCATAAAACTTTGCTATTAATTTTCTCTCGGCTGAAACCAGATAGAAATACTCTTCTACTGAGTGATCAGGAAAAATTTGATATTTTTTCATATTCTTTTATTTCAAAACTATTTGACATATTTAATAGCGGTAATATACAACAGATAGCTGTTTCGTTGTATAATTGGTGGGTTTGAGAGCTGAAGATCATGGATTACTGTAAAGTACTGGAATATTGAAAGAGAGCTACCTGCATCATGATTATTCGTGCCGGATTCAAAAATTCGGAAATCTTAGCGATAGCTCAGTGCTTCTTGAATACCTTGAAAGCTGTGAAATGTGAGCTGGAGAAATGCAATGGAGATATGGAAGCAGTGGCTAGCAGGAAGGATCATAGCAGGTGTTCTGACTGTGTCCACACAACGAAATTCGTTGAGAAACTGAAAAAAAAATAGGTATTGCAGGATCCAGACATGGCAATGTAAACCTTGACAAGAGATGGGCTTCATAGTGGCAGCTATAAAGAAAGCACTGAATAAGGATCTTCACTACTTCTCATGCAAGAGTCACGAGTGCAAACTACTCACCACCAACGTCCAAGAGAACTGCTTTACAAAAGCTAAGAAACTCTTTAACAAGATTAAACACCCAGTCAGACCGGGGATGCTCTGGTTTTCACAGGATCAGTTGCATCACGCGCAGTACAACAGGTGGCTAGCCTACAGTCTGCACGATAATGAAGACGAAGTTCTCTTAAAACTGTGATGGCCTTAGGTGTGTTTCCATTGAAGGCATCACATCTTTACAAAGCTACTCAGACTCAATTCAGATGGCTATATTGAGTTGGCGTCCACTATTATCAAGCACTAGGTAGAGATGGTGGCTGGGGGAAGGCCATACATGTGGCGGCAGGACTCAGCTCCATGTCACAACTCCAGTAAACCCCAGAAGTGGCTGTATGAGAATTTCCACGACTTTACCACACAAACATCTAGCCCCCCCCTCCAAACTCGCATGATTGCAAGCCCATGGATTATTCGGTATTATTTTAACATAGTTCACCCCAAACAAGGCAGACTGCCACTGTAGACGTAAGGGGCTAGTGAGAAAAATGGTGAGAGTTTTTTGGGGGATTCAACCTAAATTGGAACTGCGCAGCGAGATGTCTGTTTACATTAGTTTTAAATTTCTGCATGTCAGTACCGTCAAGAAAACAGGAAGCAGGGAGGGAGTTCCAGAGTCCAGCAGCATGAAGAAAAGAAGCTTTTGGAGTAGAAAACTCTTCGACATCTGGAGATCGCCACAGTGAATGGATGGGATTTGGCAAATCGTTGGGTTGGTCTAGTGAATTTACATCGTGGGGGTACCAGAGCAGCAAGCTCATCTGAGCACAATTCATTGAAGTACTTGTAAAACAGACACAAGGAAGCAACATTGCGGCGATGTGACAGGGGCTGGAGCTTGGTGGATAGTGAGGGACCCTTCAAGTTGACAACTCTTTTTTTAACCTTGTCTAAGAGAGAGAGACTAGTGGATGATGCCCCAGCCCAGATGTGGCAACAATACTCCATGCATGGGCAGATGGTGGCTTTGTAGAGATACAGGATAATGTCAGGTGTGAGGAGTTTACTAGCACGTTAGAGGGAGCCCACCTTCTTTGCTGCAGCCTTGGCAATGTCTTCAATGTATTTGTTCCAATTCATGTTACCTGTGAAGGTTAGACCGAGGAGTTTGAATGTTGAACTCTCAGGTAGGGTGTTATTTGCCATGACAATCGGTGGTTGAAGAGGTTTCTTGTAGTTATTGAAGGAAAGGAGCTTTGTCTTTGTGGCATTAAAAGTTACTAACCATTTATGACCCCCAATCTACTACAGCCTGGAGGTCATTTTCTAAGGATTCAGCCATTTCCTCGGATATGATTGCATCCGTTTTGGCCACATGACTAGAGTAAAGCGTGGTGTTGTAAGCAAATAAACCAATCTCAGACTCAATGTCATTAGGGAGATCGTTTATGAATATCAGGAACAATAAAGGTCCAAGGATAGATTCCTGGGGTACACCAGCATTTATGTCATGTTACTTAGATGAACGGCCATCAAGGACAACCGGTATGGGGTGCAGTTGAAAAAAGAACACCAACAAGACAAGTACCGCCTTCAAACCAAGAAAAAAGCTGATTACCAGGATCAAACTGATATTCAGGTGTCTCGAAGGACACTGTAAAGAATGTATGCTCCAGATTCAGGTTCCACCAGTATGCCATAGGCGGCTTCTTCAAGTGAGCTGTATTCGGCAAAGATCCTGGAAATGATGCACAATGTGTTTTGAGAATACATCAATTATCGGCCAAGATATGACTTTTTTCTCTTCTTTTCAAAAAGTGTCAAATTTAGCATGAACACTCCGTATATACGAAAATCAATGAAACAAATCATTCCCTACATACATAGCCTATATTCAAATTAGACATCTTTAATTTCTTTAATTACATTACATATAACCTATAAATATTTTGTTTATTCAACTCTCTTAAACACTATCCCAGTCTAATAATACAAAACCAGCAGTAACGATGACATATAAACATATTATCAATGTTCTATTATAGTCTTTTTTACTCGTTACTTTTTGCATTGTTTTTACTTGCTTTCTTTTTCTGTTTCAGATTTCTTTTAGCCACTAAGTGTTTTTTTTTTAATATACCTGTCTAAATGTCACTTATTTCAATATTTATTTTATATTCTACATCTTTATCCACATTATCACTGCTGGTTTAGTTTTATTAGACTGGGCTAGTGTTCAGGAGAGATACAAAATATTATAGGTTAATGATCATTTTATATCTTCATTTGTCTTTTGTTCTTTAATATCCTGATTGTGCAAATGCTTGTAGAAAAACACATGACTTAGCAAAATGAATTCAATCAAAACACTTAAATATATAACAACTATCAGCTTGTTCAAAGGACAAGTTTGAACCTTTCTTTCAAAAACATTAGGAACATTTGGTTTCCAATATTTATTATGATCTCAAGAACTATTGAAACTGAGATATGATCATTCCTAGAAACTCATTTTTTTTTCATTGTTCCATTTTCTGTCTTTAATCTTTTCTCCTATCAGACCTTTTATGGAGTACTGTCGTCATATTGAGGCTGGTAAATCTCTGTCCCATTTGAGGCTGCTTGATAAGGTTCAGAAGCGTATCTGTAATTTGATTGGTCCCATCCTTTCTTCTTCTCTGCATCCTTTCTCTCTCTCACAGACGTGATGTTGCTAGTCTCAGTCTTATATATAAATGCTATTATGACTTGTTTGACTCATTGGTCTAGTGGTCTTCACCAATTCGCTGTTTTCATACATCGTTATAATATCAGTAGTTTTTTTCCAAAAACTGCAGGCTTGTGGAACTCTCTTCCTGCTGACTGTTTTCCTCCTACCTATAGCCTTGGTCTTTTCAAGACTACGGTCAATAGGCATCTCCTCTCTGCGATAATCATCTTTGTTCTTTTTAGCTCTTTACATCAAGTGGGCTAATGCCTTGTCTGGAGCGATTTCCATATATATATATATATATATATATATATATATATATATATATATATATATATATGAAAAATCATTTTATGGAATACTGGATAAGTAAAGCAACATACTAGTAAAAATAAGGACACAAACGCATCATTAATGCTGGGCCAAGATATTTCGGTCTATTCGTTCAACTACATTCATTTGGTAAAATGAGCTTTACAAAACAGAACTCAACACTTTATACAGTAAAGTGTGGAAAATAAACCAAGAATGGAAGCGGTTGTAAGAGTGAGAGAAGGAAAAATAGATGTTGTATGCAGTAGGTTGAGTATGTGAGGAAAGGAGCAGGTAGAGATATAAGGCAAGGAAAGACTAGGAGAGAAGTGGTGGGGATGGGCCAGATGCATGCAGGAGGAGTGAGTGGAAGGATAAGCAAAAGAGAAGGCGAATAGAAGTGTTAAGAAAAAATAAAACACGTGGTGGAAAGAAAAAGATATATATATATATATATATATATATATATATATATATATATATATATATTTACTTTAGTTCACCCGAAACAAAGCACAACGCCACTGAGGCATAAAGGGGCTACTATGAATTAGGGGCATCCTAAGTGGGGAGTTGTGCAGCGAGATGGTCAGGGAAACAGGAAGCAGGAAGGGAATTCCAAAGGCTAGCAGTTTGAGGAAATAAGCTATTATGGTAGAAAGCCCTCCGGCATCTGGGGATGTCTACAGTGAAGGGGTAGGATTTTGCTGACTGATGAGTTGATCGGGGGTATTTACGTAGAGGGAGAAACCAGTGCAGTACACTCATCGTAGCACATTCCATTAAAGTACTTGTAAAACAAGCACAGGGATGCAACATTGCGGCAATGGGACAGAGGCTGGAGTTTGTTAGATAGTGTGGGACCTATTAGATTAGAAACTGTTTTTGGGCCCCTGCCCAAGAGAGAGAGGCTAATCGTTGGTGCACCAGCCCAGATGTGACAACAATACTCCATGCATGGGCGGATAGTGACTTTGTAGAGATATAGGATAATGTTTGTAGTATCTAGTTGTTTTGAGGGGTGAAAGTTTAGCGTCATATTGATCATTATTACAATGTGATCAGCGTTCCCAAGTGAGCATCACACAAGCCTTATGTGGTGTGATCAAGAATAGATCAAGAAGTGAGGCTTGCTGATCCTTACGATCTAGGAAGCGGATCGGGAAAGTGACAGTCTGTGAAAGTAAATTTGCAATAGCGAAACTATGCATGATGTTACCAGCTGTGTTTGTATAGCTCAAAAAACCAAGCCAATCTCTGTGGTGGACATTAAAATCTACTAAATACATGTATTTAGGCACTCGGATCTAAAGAGAGTGCTGCATCAATACTATTTGAGACACAGTTGCGGAGGGTGCAGTCCTGGTCGAAGGAGAATTCTAGGGGAAGTATGAGTAATTAACGCTGTGTTGTAAGGTTAATCTAAAACACATGTAGGTCTGATCATCTGATTCTAGACTATATTGTCTAGTCAAGGGAAGGGTGTTACAAATATAAACCCTAAGTCCATGCATATGTTTATCTGAGTCCTTACGCAGAGTGAAGGGGGCGGGGAGTCATCCAGCCATGCCAAAGTGATTATAGAGAGGATTAAGGTTAGTTTCACTTAGTGCTAGGATATCTGGGGAGTCCTAAGCCCTCAGCTATTTGTGAAAGAGAGCCCCATAGGAAGAGGCGATTTTATTGGGGGGTTCTTTGGAGGAGGGGCGTCTGGTTTGATCCTTTTTCTTTTTCTTTTTATATTGATAATAGATAGAGTGGGTTGGACAAAGTGTGTGTGTTTTGAGTGCTAGAAGACAAAGTTCATACAAGTAGACCATTAGTTGAGTTCTATGAAGTTGTGGTCTCAGGAAAGTCAACCGGATATAAGTGAAGGGTCCCATTCCATACGTGACATGGAACTACAGTTATCCTGATATTATACAACTATTGATAGAACAGCAGCTCTTAGCGCTATGTAAGAGTTAGGGCTCCTGTACTATCAGTCTGAAACAGTAGGCAGATAAGCTGTCAAACCTGTACGGTCAACTTGTCAGACAAAGGTAGCCCAGACTAGTCATGCAAAACATAGTGGCAAGCAAGTGTCCCCAAGTTGCCCGGATAGAGTGAAAGAGATGGTGGGATGGCATCTATTGTCCTAGTCAGGAAACAAGGTATCTTTGAAAGACACCTGTGATGGTACCTCTGTGCCTGACTAATAGACAAAGAAGGAATGCACAGACAGGGCGATAGGCAGAGTCTATCTACTCCTTAAGTAATTTAAGTTTGCAAACCGGATATTTTGTTTGAGTCTCCAGCTCCAGGAAGATTGTTGACCAGAATAAAGGAGGCCTCTCTTCCCAGTTGTTTGGTGCCATGGCGTATGAGGTCAGTAGTGTAGGTTTTACATCAGAGTTTTCCTTCTCCTAGATGGATGACTTGACAAGATCTAATGGGTCCATCACACCGAAAGGCGTAATCCTGTGCCTGGGTACTAAGCCAGATATTTCTGCACCCCTGCCTGAATAGATAAGAAATATAGGTTTCTACTTAGAATAAGTTTTTCTGTCTCTTCCCCGCCCCCCCAAAAAAAAGTAAATATAAGTAATAGGTAAAAAAAGGAGCAAATTCAAAGCATAAGAAACATACCAATCTGAATATTAGAAACTGAAATTTCACAAGATCCGAGGTATCTGAATTTTCATGAAAGGCTTCCACCCCTTTCATACTACTTTTGCATAAAACTAAATTAAACTAAATATAGCGCACATTACCAACCATTACGCCTAACAGCTGTGTTTCAAAATTCAAATTCATAATGATCGGTTAATTAGTTTAGGAGTGAATCATGTACATGCAAATATATAAGCATATAAACATACCTAACTTTGAGAGAATTTAATAATGAGCAGTTATACTACGGCTTAAATGCGATATTCACACCCCTTGTTGTTGCTGTTGAATACTGTTTCTTCTGTTCACTGTATCGCCCGCTGATTTGGCGTTTATAGAGTTTAATTTCTCCTAATTCCCATGCTAATTGGTGGCGACTGAGGGGAAAGACACCCGACTAAGAGTCAGTGGCGACTTGGAAACCGGGTTCGAGCCCTCCGACTAACATGAATTAACATCCCTACACTGAAAATTGCGTAAGCATGAAACATCGATGTCTGTAGGTAATAATCATTAATATTTACTTAATATATATATATATATATATATATATATATATAAATGAACATGGCACAATCCAAGTTGACAGACAGGATCTTCCATGAATGCACATCTTCAAATATCCTGGTTTGACTCTCAGCGATGACGGCAACACCCTCTGTGAAGTTACTGCGCACGTCAATTAAACTTGGCTCAAGTGGCGCACCACAACTGGCATTCTCTGTGACCGCAAGATCAGCGACCATCTTAAATTGAAGTTCTACTGGACTGTTGCGAGACAGGTTGCTTTGTACAGTTATGAATGCTTACCAACAACAAGGAAGGAAGAGCGAAGATTCGCAATTATGGAAACCAAAATGCTTCGCTGGATGTCTGGAATTACACTGTTCAATCATATCTGTGATGAGGATATATAAAGGCGCTACAGCATCGTACCGATTGAAAACAAGATGATAGAATGGTGGCTCAGATGGTTGGGACATGTGCGGAAGGGTCAACAACGACACCGTCCTGAAATTGCCATTTGCATTAGAAGTCGACGAGAAGCGACTGAGAGATGGATCGATGATGGGCGTAAAGATCTCTATAAAACCAGTCGTGATTCAGACCAAGTGGAGACAAAAATTCATCATTGCGGACCTTGCTTATTTAATGCATAATAAAAAGAATATATATATATATATATATATATATATATATATATATATATATATATATATAAATCTATTATAGAATGGGAAAAAAATATATATATATTGCATTCTGACTCTTAAAGTGCTCTGCTTATTTTGCGAGGAGCTACAAATATAAAATATTTGTTATTGTTTATTATCTATGTATGTATACGTTTCGTCCCTTTTCAATCAGGACTCATCAGCATAGAGATATGACTATTCACTACCGGTCGCACGATTCGAAACCCTGGATTACAAGTATTTTTCAACTCAAATACAACGTCGTTAACCGAGCGGCCAATATATATATATATATAAACAAAATTAATTTTAAAACTAAACACACACAAATCAGGTTTGAACTCTGATTTGGGTGTTTTTAATATGTCTAAGTTTTTACAGACTAAGAAGGATTTCGTTTTGAAATGAAATTTTGTTGATTGAAGGAATTATTTGTTTTTAACAGTGATTACAGCCAGACGGACGCCCATTCGTTGATATTAAGAAAAAGTAACGGTTCTCTTTGCCATTCAGTGAAATGATTTTGTGTGAAGCGACTTGTACATTGCGATGTAGAATGGGCATTTCAGAAAGTTGAAACTGCCCAGTTTTTCATAAAGTTTTCATATTCATTCAATGTTTTAAATATAGATCACATCTGTGTGGTATTACCTCCCTTTGCACTACCTCTTTAATACTTTCCATATTAAAGACTTCCCTAATTACCTTCCCTTTATTATAACTTTTTAATATGCCTCAAACTGTATAATGTGTCTACTTGATACCATATTGTGATTGTACTACAGAAATAGCTGAATAGAGCTGCAACCTTGATTTCTCTATAGTGTTATCTTCATAATAAAGTAAAGTGATGTTTTCCATTATTTCATTCACGACTATAGCTTTCTAATCAAAAGCTGCGTATCTGTTTCAGCAGCCATTTAGGCTAATTCTTTATGCCTGTTTTCGGAAAATATGCGTTCTTTTCATTCGCTTTCACTACTCAGATCTACTACTTCTGCCACCAGAAAATCTTCTTCATAGGATAACTATTTCTTCCTAGTACTATCATTATTTCATTTTTTTTGTTCTTGCTATTGTTTGTTAGCTTCTCTACATTTTCTACCTAAATGCTAAACACTTCCTTCAACTACACTTTCTTGGTGGAGGCGTTTTGATTGGATATTCTAAATACTTTCTTTCACATTCTCGATTGATGGAATAAACAAATAGCGAATTGGTAGTTAAAGAACATAGATCGATCTTTGGAATCAATATGAAAATCTTTTGTTAACAGTGACTTACATTATTCATACTTTTCACTTTTCATTTATTTTTATTAAAATTTCCTTTAACTTTTTTCAGTATCATATAATTTATGTAAAAGCAAATTGATTTCCAGGTCACGCCACGTACATAATGCTATTTATTTAACATTCTATTTTCCTCTTTCGGTATCAATTTTCATGGGTTTACGCAATACAGCAGTGCTATGTAGTATTCTGAGCATATTGGATTAACAGATTTTTAAGATTCTATTTGATATCTTTCACATAATAACAAACTTTATCTTCCCAGACAACACCGGTCATATTTAACGACTGATTTTGCTTTTCACAGGGTGTAAACCACTGTATAGCAATTTTAAATTAAAAGCAGAAATCTTTTTACATTCTCAGTTTAACAGATTGCACTATGTTCGAACGGCATCAGTCAACTGTCCCGTCTGCCTACCAATTAGTATTTTCACTCTGTTATCATCGTGACGAAAAATGTTGCAGCTTATGCAGATTGAGACGTTTTCTTTCTTTTGAATTCTATTTCATATTCAGACGTAAACATTACTGAGTATGACCGACACTTAATTATTTCTTTAAATAAATAGTGGCAATAATCACGGATTACCTTCCTCATAGGCATTACCATCTCATTTCGAAGGGGGGGGGTGTTTATTTCCTGACACCTAATGCACTCTCATCTGTGAGATAATGTCAACAAGACTAACCAGGATATTTGGGGGCGAAATTGACTTTTAACGGCCCCTTAGACTATAAATAGATTTTTAACGGTTTGCATTGTTTCTGTCTGTTTTTTATCTTCTTCATATTTCTTCCGGGATTTAGGGTAAATGATGGGTTATTTTTCATTCATATCAAATATTATCTTTCTTTCCAGTGTGATGTACAGACACAATTACTTAACCAACCCTTAAAACATGTGCAGATGCTGTTTCGTAGTTATGAAATAATACTAAAGTTTAAATGTTTTTTTATAAATTTAATGTTTACAGAACACTACAATTAATATTTATAACTAACTAAAAAACGAGTAAAACTATTTATATGGTGTTCAGAGGTGGGAGCATCAGTTTCCTGGGTCCTACGATTTTCCCGGGCAATGCTCATGCTCAGGTTCTGCTAGTTCATAATGAACTAACAGAACCGTATAAAAAGAAAATAGTATGATAAATCAGATCTGTAACAAATTACACTAGTTTAAGAATCATTAAAAATTTCCAAAACGATTTTTTAAATTGTTTATTTTGCTTAACAACTGATAGATTCATTTATTCATTAAATTAAATCTTAACTGATGGTTTCATGTAAAAATAAAACAACAAATCAGTGAAACGTTTTGACTTGTTAAAAATAAGTCTTCAGATACAATTAATGGCCGTAGCTGTTACCAAAGAAATTTCATTTGTTTTTCTTTCTTTTCTTCTTTCTCTTGCTTATAATTTTGTGCTTTACTTTCTTACATTTTTTTTTTACGTTTACAAAAATTCCCGATTCCTTTTTTCAAGCCAGATTTAGAATTCTTGATATTTCTTCTTTGTGTTTTCTTTTCATGCCTTCTGTTATCTTTAGTCACATTTGAACATTTTTACTTATTTTCATTCTTCCAAATGACAAATTTATTTCTACTTTACATCTTTCATTCATTCGTTTATTGCTTTATTTGTAGTTTTGTCACACATTTTCCTCTTTAATTTCGTCTTTCTTTTCTCCTTTTGTCAGTGTTTCCTTTTTTTCTGAGTTCGTGTTCTTTTCCAAAGTTGCTGTAATGCCTTTCAATTAAGTTTTATTGCCAGACATTTTGTAGCAGGTTTTAACATTTATACCTCGTAAAAAGAGATAAAAGTGAGTGCCGATGCTGATGTATGAATCTTGGTACTTTTTTTAATCCAATGCTCTCAAACAATCTTGTCATTTCCCAATTGAGGATTGACTGCATAATTAAAATCAAGTGACCTTTCTCTCTCTCTCTCTCTCTCTCTCTCTCTCTCTCTCTCTCTCTCTCTCTAGCTTTACATTTGTACCCTGTACCCCCTCCCTCTTTCTTTCTATACCTCTCTAAATCGGTACTTCTCTTACTACCCTTTTACACACTCCTCTCTCCATCTCTCTCTCTCTCTCTCTCCCTCTCCCTCTGTATCTCTCTACCACGGTCTCTCTCTTTCTCTCTCTCTCTCTCTTTCTCTCTCTCTCTCTCTATCTCTCTCTCTGTCTGCACCTCTATTTCTCTACATATATACTCCCTCTCTCTACTTCTGTACCCTCTCTTTCTCTCTCTCTCTTTCTCTATCTCTCTCTACTTTCTATACATCTCTAAATATGTACTATTTCACTATACTCTTTCTCTACTTCTGTACCCCCTATCTCTCTCTACCTCTGTACTGATCCTCTTTCTAGCTCTATACTGCACTCTCTCTACCTCTCTACATTCCCCTCTCTTTCCCCCTTTCTTTCCTCCTCATAATTCTGTCTTCTTTTTATCTTTTGTTTTCTTTTATTTGATTTTCCGCCATTTTTTAACTATTTCCTATGTTTTTTGTTGTCGTTTCTTTTTTATATTGTCTATTTCTCTTTTCATTGCTTATTTTGTTTCTATTTCTTCTTATAAGTTAGACTTTAGAAAATAAAATTTCGATTCTATACATGAAAATAATAGTCACTATTAGAAACTATACAATCAAACAAAGTTTGAATTTTACAGTAAAAAATGAATAATCAGGAGTAAAATAAAGCGAATAAAAACCTGACTCGAATTTACACAATTTGCCAAAACATCAGTCATAATTCACAATATACTCGCCAACGGTTCATTAAGCTAAAAACATGTGAGTTTGACTACCCAACAATATATATATATATATATATATATATATATATATATATATATATATATATATATATATATATATATATATATATATATTGTAAAAGCCCCTTTAAGAAATTAAAGTTGAGCACTCTCAGGGATGTTAAAAATAGACTGTAGAAAAGCTCTAATGCAAAGTTCCAAATACGTTTGTCGAACACTCTAGACTAGTCTTCTATCTGTGCCCACTTCTAGGTACATATAGATCTTAATTTCTCTTAATTACGTGACAGTTTCTCGTAGCCGAGTGGATATGGCGACTGCTTGCAGATTCTAGGCTGACTCTGTGAACCTGGTTCGCGCCTCCTGACTGTCTGAAATTGTTACTTTTCTGCACTGATGAGAGCAATAAGCTTGAGACGCTAGCGTCTGTAGGTATTAATAAATTAATATTTATTTTTAAATATTATATATATATATATATATATATATATATATATATATATATATATAACTTCTTTTGTAAGATGGTAGGAAAAATCCCAGCATAGTGCTCAATTAATTGAGAAAATCAAAATTAAGAGCGTTATATTTATTTATTAATCGGTACAGAAAATCAGTACCATATCAGTACCATTGGTTTCAAGTTCAGAAAGGTGTTGACTTCCCGGTTATCTTCAACTTTGTTTTCACTTCTCTCTCTCTCTCTCTCTCTCTCTCTATATATATATATATATATATATATATATATATATAAAGAGAGAGAGAGAGAGAGAGAGAGAGAGAGAGAGAGAGAGAGAGAGAGAGAGAAAAGCTCAATCTTTCCTCACAATAGGTCCAATTCTCTAAAAGTTTACCTTTTTAGTTATAAATTTTCATATATATATATATATATATATATATATATATATATATATATATATATATATATATATATATACAGGGTGGTGCAAAAGTCGCGCATTGGTTTGTTTAGGTGATAGAAACTACAACATTTCAAGTAATTTACTAGGCTTTTCTGATAAATAATACATTTACTTGGTAATTTTGTTGCAGTAGCTTTTAAAAATAATATCCTTTAAATGGGCACCATTTTCGGCCTCACAAAGACGGGCTCTAGTTAGGGCATTTTCCATTACAGTCCTTAGAATAACTTGCTCTAGTTCTTGGATTTCATGTCTGATATTGTTTTTAAGCTCTTGAATCGTTGTAGGCTTGTTCACATATACCCTTTCCTTAAGATAACCCCAAAGGAAAAAATCAGGGGCTGTTAAATTCGGTGAACGTGAAGACCAGTTAAAATCAGAAAATCTGCTAATTAAGCGCTCCCCAAACAATCCCCTTAAGAGCGCCATACTCTGTCGGTCAGTGTGGGCAGTAGCTCCGTCTTGTTGGAACCACATTTCTGGCTTGTCCTGAACAGCTGGCCTTAAAAGATTTTCAATCATTTGTTGATATTACTGTGCAGTTATCGTCACCGCGACACCTTCTTTGTCGTCAAAGAAATATGGACCGATCACTCTTCCGAGGTTACACCACACCATACAGTACATTTTAGTGGATGTAATTCACGCTGATGAACGGTTCTTGGATTTTCAATGGCCCATATTCTGCAGTTTTGCTTATTTACGAACCCGTTCAGATGAAAATGGGCTTCGTCGCTCATTATTAGCTTATGGATGAACTCATTTTGTTTTCTGGCTAATTGCTGAATGTGAACAGCATAAGCTACGCGTGATTGCAAATCTGGAGGTTGTAATACCTGTACCAATGGAATTTTGTATGGAAACAGATACAATTCACGCAAAATTCTTTGAAGTTACCTTCTGGACATCCCAATCTGAGTGGCTCGTCTTCAAGTTAAGGTGTCTAGATTTTCAGCAATGCTATCCACAACGAGTGCTACATTTTCCGCTGTCCGTACTGAACGTGGTCTGCCAGATCGCGAAATCGGGCCACAAGACGATCAATTGTGGTCTGACTGGGAGATTGTCTGACATTATAATGCCGACGATAGGCTCTTTGGGTTAAGGTTATTGAACAATGGTTTCCGAAGTAAAGTTCAATAATTTTGGTTTGTTGTTCACTGCTATATTTTTCCATGATAAATTATCAATGTTTATGTCTGTAATATTCTGAAAAATAAGAAGAAAATTTTATTAAATGTGAAAGTTGTTACTGATTCAAACTAATGCGTGACTTTTGCACCACCCTGTATATATATATATATCTTACATATTACTTCTATTCATAGGTTGAGTTCTCTGGTAGATGGAAATAATGGTTCTATCTTAGCATAAAGCAATAATCTTCTTTAAAGAACAGATTTATCAGGTTACCAAATAGCATGATAAAAAAATATATGTAAACATAGAGAGTACATATAACACTAGAATTTATTATACTATCAGTACTAGGTTTATTGATCATTGGATGTGATTGGTCATTTAGGTTTCGAATCTCGGCTTGGATACACTTGCTCTATCTAGCCATACTGATGAGTCGTAAACAATGAAACAACTGTCTGTGGATGACTATATCTGTGTGTGTGTGTGTCTGAGAGAGAGAGAGAGAGAGAGAGAGAGAGAGAGAGAATGGAAAAGTAGACAAATCACAAAATAACAAAAACAAACAAAAAACAAATACATCGTTTTATGCTTCACTAATATATATATATATATATATATAATTATCGGGGAAGTTTTTCATAGCAGTAGGGTAATCAATTCTGTGAATTCTTACTGTGTTTATATAATAGTGTTCAATAACAAGTACAGCTATATATTTATTTAGTATAAATTTTTATTCATACAAATATTTTTGGCTTATTTTTATTTTCATCCTGACAACTTGGCTCTATGTAGCTTAGTCTAAATAAGGCTGTAGCTAAAACATGTATGCACATATGTAACCCAAAATGTTTGTATAGATAAAAACATTCATACTATATATATATAAACTAATATTCTTTCTTAATCATCAAAATATAATCCATAGAAATAATCAACTATCTCTTCCTCTTTCTTATTCCGCCTCCTAGTTTCTATTTTCATAGATTCTACATCCATCTGTTCTATCAAACATTGATCTGCCAAATAAAAGTTCCTGCTTTTTACATTGTGATTTATGTGTCTTATGTTCTCATCTCTTCTCACCCAACATCTCTTCCTTGGGATACATATTTAGTTTTCCAAACCGTACTTTTCTTTTTCACTCATCATATCTTTTCTCTTTTTACTTTTCTTTACTTTTCATATATAAATTTTGCTTTTTCGCTTTTCTTCTTTTCTATCTTTTTTGTTTTGTACTGTGTTTCTCATCGTTGTTTTTTTTCTTCAAAATGTCTTTTTTCTTCTTTCTTTTCAGTCATTTGCCAAACATCCTCTTTGACAGATGCTCCAAATTATATTTCCTTTCTCATATTCCCGTTCTTTGTCTTCCTATTATTCCTTCTTCTTCTTCTTCTTCTTTTTCACCTTTTTTTCTTCTTCTTGTTCTTCTTCTTCTTCATTTATTATATAAAAGAAAGTGGTCTTTTCTGTCTGTTTTGCTGTATGACTAAAACTCAGAAATTACCAAAGATGCATTACATATTCTGACTTAATATGACCTCGATCAAGTTATGGTAAAAAAAGTTAATGTAATCACTAAAGTCACCAACAACTAAATTAATGACTGTAGAGTCAGAAAAAAAACCCAAAGAAATAACTCTATCAATAGGTTTAAAGTTATTTCTCCTGAACCAATCAAGATTGAAAATGATAGAAATGTAAAAAAATGGTAACATAGGAGAACAGGTCTGAGAGACGGTGAACACAGCTGTTCTTATTCGAGTAGCTCTACGGACAGTACCTTTCTTACAGTGCTAGTCTTTCTTTAGTCTTTCTTTAGTCCATTGTTATTTCCATGGAAGGTGCTTGACTAGGCTCTAATCTCGTCTACCACAATTTAAAGTAAATTTCCTTTCTTCCTCAGTTTGACCAACGTCAAGCAGAACTTCCATGAACAGAGTTTCTTTCTAACAACTTCCCGTTTGTGGAACACATTACGATGGCATTGCTTCCTTACAGACTATAAGATAGTCATCTTCAAATCCAATGTCAACAAATACTTGTCATAAACCGTTCTCATAAGTAATCAAATTGTGTTCATTCCATTCATCAAGTCCTCTAAGGACTAAGGACTTGGGTGGAACCGTCGTCGTTGGATTTTCATACAGATTCTTCTGGATTTACCAATTACATTTGAACCCCATACCACTTGGATCTCCGTGTTTGGTGACTTTCATTTACATTGTAGCACACCCGTTTGAACTTTTAAAACTTTTTAAAAGGGGACTTTTAAAATAAAACCTTTTTTCAAATTTTGAATATTGACTGTTCTTATCTGTCAACTTATCAATCACTACTTCCTCTGATGATAAGATTTTAATCTTTGAAAAGCCTGGCTTAAGGAATGAAATTGAAAGAGAAGAGGAATAAATATTTTTATTTACTAAATGCTCCTTGTTCTGAACAACTGAAGATATTGATCTGTTTCCATCTGCAGGTCTAATTATTTTTCATTGTCGTCTGTTTCGGAAGCTGAAGAGAGCCGGATGGCTAAGTCTTTCCGTGCTTGAAACCGACGATACGAATGTTGTACTAATTTTTCTGTACCAAATTAAATAAATATTATGCTCTTAATTTTTAACTTTAATGCTTAATTAATCGAGCACTCTGCTGAGATTTTTCCTGCTATATTACAAAGAAGTTACATATATATATATATATATATATATATATATATATATATATATATATATATATATATATATGTACAACATTTTGCTACATTCCAAAGACCGAGATTTTATTCATCTTCCCAATCATTTTTTCAAAATCTTTGATACAGTTACGGATCCGTTTCATTCAACAGAAGAACAGTCGTTATTTGTACGTCAATCCCAGATCTTTCTTCCATGGACTCATCAGTAAACTAGAAAACTATGAATAAATAATAATAAATAAATAAGTGAACAAATAAAGCAAAATAAAATAAATCAATAAATAAGAATAATATCTTTTAGATGACAGATAAAAATGAATAAATAAATAAAATAGTATAATAAGCCCACACAAGAGGTGTACTGTGGGATTTATAAGTATAAATTAATAATACAAATAAAAATTTTGTTTTTGCATTTTGACAGACATGTATATGCATCTAGTTAGTGAATTCCTTTTTTTTTTGGTCTGTGAGAATGTATTTTATATGTATATGGGCATATGAGACCAGGATCACACGCGTGTAGGTATCTGTGAGGTGTTATGTTGTGATATATATGTAGATATATACTGTGTTCTCAGTGCATATGTATATGATTGGTTTACAGGAGAATATCTCTTTTATGTATACCAAGCTACTCTACACTGATAGAGATCACGGGTCATGGTTAAAAATTCTGTTGTTTTTTTTTTTAACTTTTGTTTTTCTACACATCATAAAATAAAAAAAAATATATAAAAATGACTTTTTACATTCTTTATATTCATGGTAAATTTATCCTGGGTATCAAATATGTTGAAACTCTGTTTTTAAAAGTTGGACCTGAATAGCATTTAAGCTGACAAATCAAACTTTGATTCTGACTGATGGCTCTTCTGATGAATATGCCTTGTTGATACTGAACAGCATGACAAAACCAGTGAAGAATCTGTTCTGATGGATACTACACCCCATACTGGTATTGTCTTGGCCTTCGGGGCTTGATTTACGCCGGTCAATGAGTCTGTCTTGTGCAGTTCTATGAGGTCCACCCTCCCAGGCTTTGCCTCCCCTCTTTGGGGAGGAGTAAGTTTATTGCTTACTGCTTGAGGCGCCCCTACCGGGGAATGCCGACGGGGCTGCCCAGGCAATTTTTAATGGCCAGAGTGCTCACCTCTCGAGCGCTGGCTTTTCTAACCCCACTTTCCTGACCCGAGCTTGGGTCACATCTTACATGTGGGAGTAAGATAAAACTGGCCTTGTGCCTAACTCCTGGGGAGGAGTAAATAAAACCTTTGGCTAAGATCAAAGTGTAGTATCTGTTCTGATGGATACTGCACCCCATACTGGTATTGTCTTGGCCTTCGGGGCTTGATTTACGCCGGTCAATGGGTCTGTCTTGTGCAGTTCTAAGAGGTCCACCCTCCCAGGCTTTGCCTCCCCTCTTTGGGGAGGAGTAAGTTTATTACTTACTGCCTGAGGCGCCCCTACCGGGGAATGCCGACGGGGCTGCCCAGGCAATTTTTAATGGCCAGAGTGCTCACTTTCTCGAGCGCTGGCTTTTCAAACCCTACTTTCCCGACCCGACCTTGGATCACATCTTACTTGTGGGAGTAAGATAAAACTGGCCTTGTGCCTAACTCCTGGGGAGGAGTAAATAAAACCTTGCGACTAGTGCTTGCTGAAAGAAGGTTCATCACGATGTGCAAACTGACACACTTGAGACAAACTGTTTCCAGCGAACTACTCAGAATATGCGACACAAATGCATTGGTCAGCAATGTCATTTCAAATTTTAAAATGGGCGATCTTCTAGGGCGGTCATATAAATATTTGTTTACAAAACTCGAATATTTGAAATAAATATGTGTTCGTTCGCAATAGAAAAAATTGCATAAAGTATATAAAGTCATTAACACAATGTATCGCAGTGTAATATCCATTACTCATTATGAAATAAGCAGGCCTCACACGTCTATTATCAAAATATTCTCTTTGCATATTTTTGTAAGCTCGTTCTGAAAAAAGTATAAAGCACTCGAAGGTCTGTCTATGAAAACTCTGATAATGCTGTTATCTTGCTTGCTTGTCACCATGCACATTTTTCATGAATGTCTTAGACGGTGGAAGGAATGTACATAAAGAGCGTCTGATAATAAAAGTGGTGAGAGTAGTGGAATGGTGTAAATAAATAAAAGAGAGAGAATGAGAAGAGAGAGGTCAAGAATAGGAAGCAAAAGAAAGGAGAATACCAAAATGTTTTCAGCAATATTTGAAAATTCCAAAAGGTTTTCATGAATATTTAATAATACACAGGGTTTTCAAAAAGTCATCATCTATTTAAAAATTTGAATAAAATCAAAACCGTATTTCTGATAATAGCAAAACTTATACACTAAAAAACAAATAAAAAATAAAAATGTGTTTTACTGTATTACTGCATCATTTTTATTACGCCATATTGTTTTACACCATCTTGCTTTTGCTTTACCACATCTTGTTTTTGCTTTACCACATCTTGTTTTTGCTTTACCACCATCTTGTTTTTGCTTTACCACCATCTTGTTTTTGCTTTACCGCCATCTTGTTTTTGCTTTACCGCCATCTTGATGTATACATCACAAGAGCGTGTTAGAATAGTTATTCTTATGGCAAAGTACGAATCCATTACAATAGTTACAAGATAGCTTGCAAAAGAAAGATTCCAACATAAATCAAACAATTCGTCTTTTGTACAAGAAGTTTTTAAAGACAGGTTCTGTCGAAGAGAAGGAACGAAAGGACCGGATTCATCAGTAAATTAAGGAAATGCACAAAAAAGTTGTCTCGGTTTTAGAAGATGAAGAAAATTTATATTCCTTTTCCACAATTAGCAATTACATGTTTGATATCTCACTTGGTTCTACATTTACTATTCTTTATAAAATGCCAAAATACAAACCTTACAAGCTTCAATTGAATCAGAAGTTTGTGATGAAGACTTTATGGATCGTATGAATGCCTGGTGAACCATTCTTGATGAACATGTGGTAAGAAACACATTATTTGAAAATTTAATCACGTCAGACGTTTAACTTAAACGGGAGAATAAACCGACACAATTGTCGTATCTGTGTATTGATTTACTCCTCTCCAGATACTACACTTTGATCTTAGCCAAAAGGCTAAGAATTGTCGTATCTGTGTAGCAGAACAGTCAGAACATTACTTGTGAAAGAAAACTCATCACCGAAAATCAATGCGTGTGTGTGGCAATATCCGCAAGTCACGTTTATAAGCCTTACCTTCTCAATTCTTGAACTGAAAATGACGATGACTATTATTCTTTAATATCTGAATATTTCATTCCATTTATTCGAAGACAATGTTGATTACAATCTGCATGGTTTCAGCAAGATGGGGCGCCACCTCATTGAACTCACCATGTAACAACATTTTTGAACATACTTTTCCTGGCTGTTGGATAGGGCGAAATGGCCTGTTACGATGGTCTGCATGCTCACCGGACTTGGCGCCTTCTGTTTTTGTTTTTGTTTTTTTTTCTTCTTGTGGGCTTTCTTAAAAGATTGAAATTTTCAGTAGAAGACCACAAACAATTGATCAATTACAGTCATTTATTGAAGAAGAAAGTTTTAAAATATCTCCGAAAATATTTTAAAATGTGATGGAATCATTTGTGAGTCGTTTGCAGAAATGTGTGGCAAGTAGAGGACATTCGGTTGAATGATATACATTTTTTAATATAGATTGTTTATTGTGTATCAGTTTTATTATTACAAGAAATGCAGTCTTGATGTTATCAAAATGTTAAAATAGATGCCTTTTTGAAGACACTGTATATATAAAAAATACTGACCAATGAGTCATAGGTGATCCAGTGACTATAATAAAACTTAGGCAATGTATTAATCCCATCAATCTGCACATTTATGTGTTACATATTGAAAGTGACTTTACAACAATTCCCACTTATGGCACCTGTTGATCCATAATGGTCACCTAACGCTAACCAAGCTCAAAGTTGCTTAACTTAAGTGATCTGACGAGAATCAGTGTTTCAACATCTGAGATATAACTGAGAGGTCTATCAGATAAAAGTATTAATATGGAATGTAAAAGGGAGATAACTGGAAAGAGAGAAAAGGAAGGGCATAAAGAGAAAAATGTAATTGGAGAGAGAATGAATGTCTAATTGATGAATATGAAAAGAAAGAAAAAGGCTGAAACTAGAAATAAACAGTAAAATGTCAAATGATTATCAGAATGTAAGGTATATAAGTGTGAGTAGATAATGGCAAGGAAAGATTTGGGAGTATAAAGTGACGATAAAGATAAAAATAAGCAGGAAAAAAAGTGTGAGGTTTTCAAATTAGAAGAAAGAAGATGAGAACATAAAATATAAGGAAGTGAAAAAGATAATATGTAGAAAAGAAAGAAAAGGAAGATTAACAAATATGATAAGAGTGAGGTTAAAAGAGAGATGGGACTGATATCAAGAGTAGAGAAATGTATGTTCAAACAGGATGATAATAATCTAAGAAAAGTTAAGATTTGGTTTGATTCGATTTGGTTTGATTCGCTTTGGTTTTATTCGGTTTGGTTTGATTCGATTTGGTTTTATTCGGTTTGGTTTGATTCGATTTGGTTTGATTCGATTTGGTTTTATTCGCTTTGGTTTTATTCGGTTTGGTTTGATTCGATTTGGTTTTATTCGGTTTGGTTTTATTCGGTTTGGTTTGATTCGATTTGGTTTTATTCGATTTGGTTTTATTCGGTTTGGTTTGATTCGATTTGGTTTGATTAGGTTTGGTTTGATTCGATTTATTTTGATTCGATTTGGTTTTATTCAGTTTGGTTTTCTTCGATTCGATTTGGTTTGATTGGATTTGGTTTGATTAGGTTTGGTTTGATTCGATTTGGCTTGATTCGGTTTGGTTTTATTTGGTTTGGTTTTATTGGGTTTGGTTTTATTGGTTTTGGTTTGATTCGATTTGATTTGATTCGATTTGGTTTGATTCGTTTTGGTTTTATTCGATTTGGTTTGATTCGGTTTGATTTGATCTGATTTGATTTGGCCTCATTTGGTTTAGTTTGATTCGGTTAGGTTTGATTATTGTTGTCTGTTTTATGGCATATCAAACTTGTTGTTGGTCATTTAATGCTGAAACAATTATTATTGAAGACGATTCATTGAAAACGATTAATTGAACACAAGTTGCTGTGGAAGGAAATTGTGGGTTCATACCTTTCCCAATGACAATTAGTTCTAATAGAATTTGAAATCGTCATAGCTGATCCGTTAGTCTGTGACGGTATCGATTACACCAATCACTCACTCCCATGAGAGTGTGTGTAAGAAAAAAAAGAAACAGAGAAGAAACAATGAAGTTTAACATGAACAGGACAAGGATGTTAGAAAGAATCAGAAAAACAAAGAATAAAAATGCTAAACGTCAGAGGAGAACGAAAGAGAATTTCGAAAAATGAAAACATTGACATCTTACAAGATGAAAGTGGGGAACAAGGGGGACAAATAACTCACCCTTCGTGCCTTTTTATTCTCTCTTTTCTTCCCAATTATAGTGTGTAGTTGGTGCAATGGATAATGTTGCAGATTATGGAATCGGCGAGAGCAAATGTATAAATCCTATCTGGTAACTATTGTTTTCAATTTTGCACTAACCTCTCTCAGAAAGATATGACACACAATTTCCTTCTCGTTATGGGTAAAATAGCAACTTTTGTTCAGCTTATCGTATGCAATGGATTGTTTAGAATAGGTATAGTGTTTTGGTATTACATAACAAAAGAAAAGCCTGATGTGCTATAAAAACAGACAGACGAAACCTTCCAATCTGGGCAGGTGCCACTCAGGGCAATCTCCTGCTTTGACGGAGTCCAAACAAAATCGATTTCACAACAAGAGACGTTGCTAGACTTTCTCTCGTCTATCGTTATTTCCATGGAAGATGTTTGACTAAGCTCCAATCTCTGATCACCTCTCTAAAACTTTAACAGCAAGAATTCATCTTCCTACCACCACTGAAAATAATTCTCATTTCTTCTTCTGTGTGCCTAATACCAAACGGAATTTCCATGAATGTCCCATCTGTGGAACACATTACCACAAGACTACTTCTCTGCAGACTACAACACGGTCGTCTTCGAGTTCAATCTCAACAAATACTTGGCGAGCCGAACTCTTAAGTAGTCAAGTTTTGTCCATTCCATCCATCTTTTTCAATCGTCTCATGGTGGTGTTCGTCGTCCAGCTAACAATCTCACTAACTCTTATACCCGAGTGACTTTTAGCCATGGTAAGTGGTGACTCAGCAAAAATATATTAAAAAAAATAATAATAATATTTTTCTCTCTAGGCTTTTTGCTATTAGCCTTTTCTAAACATTTTTCTCTAATTTTATTTGAATTTTTGTGATGAGGAGTTCCATCATTATTTACAGTGTTTTCTTTTGGACTATTGTCCTCATCAACGTTGCCCATTTATATTTCTACTGCCTTATATTGTCTCGTTCCTGCGGGGTTCGCTATGAAGACTTGCTTGAGATGGTCTGAGGAGATGAAGAGATGAAGACTTCTGGTTGGTTGTTGGTTCTGCTCTGCTGAGACAAACACATCTTGTGTCTAGGAGCAAAGTGTAGAATATGTTTTGATACTACACTTCATCTTTTCTGTCCTCGGTCAGTGAAGGAGAAATCCTTCTAGACTGAGGCAATTTTAATTTTTGTCTCAATCCATATATAGGGAAGCTGGATTTCCCTCCCCCCCCCCCCACGTTAAGATCGACCTTGTGTTTAACACTGCCCTTGTGGGGAGGCAAGTAAATAGAGACACATTCTGACAATTCTCCATGGGTTGTCTCTCTGTGGTTGGATCGTTGGTTATCAAATAAATTTATACCGAAAATATATACATATATCTTTATCATATCTTAGACACAAGTTTTGAACAGAGAGAAAGAGAGAGAGAGAGAGAGAGAGAGAGAGATTAATTCAATACTAGCTATTTTTATGACTACATTTCACACAACCGTTTCACTTCGCTTCCAAACGAAATCACTCCTAAGCTCTCAGTATGCTAATCGATCACGTGAAACGGGTTTGATTTTTTCAAGGCCACCAGAATACAACACTACGTTTTGGTCAATATGCATTCAACATTTTTTTATTTTTTTTATTTATGGAAATTGCTCCAGACAAGGCATGAAGCCACTTTATGTAAGGAGCTAAAAAAAAATACTGCTTCAAAGTCAAAAACATCCAACGATAAGTGCTAAGTGGATAAATTCCTACCTAGAAAACAGCAGTTCTTCTCCCTTTGTCAGAAACATTTCATCAAATGTTCGGACTAAAGGACAAAATAAGGGAAGCGAGGAGAGTTACGAGGCTGCCGAAAGTAAACTCAAGGTTCACTTTCTACTCTCTTATATTCATTCAATATTCATTCACTTGATGAACCATGCATTTTCTTCAGGTGTATGGTTCATTTATAGTGATGTATGGTCCTGCATTTAAATATGATTGTTGTTGGTTAATTATTTATTATAATCAGATTTAAGTCTGCAAGAAACAAAACATCAATGTAGACAAATAATCGACAACAACAACAACAACAACAACAATCATATTTAATCCTGAAGAAAGCTGAAGGACACACCTGCTGAAACGGAGTAGAAATATCAATATCAATACTTATGAGGAAAATAGTCCAAATAAAAGCAATGTAAACAGTCTTGATTTATCTTTCTCTCTTTGATTTTGTTTTCTTGTGAAACTTCCTTTTCAACTTACCATTTTCCAGTCTTTTAGACTCTTTAGATGCGTCCACAGATCTTTTTCGGAGGCTCTGTCCATAGATTGGATGGTCTTTCGGTCTTGCATGTTTCAATCTGGAATAGCATTTTCCTCATGTAATGTGCAGATTGAATAGACCCGCCTTATTTGAGATGCGTCGCAGAATCTTTTTAAGACAGTCTGCCCATCAATATGTTGCGCTTCAATTTAAAATAGCATTTTCTGTGCCAAATGCACAGATTGAATGGACGTATCTTAAGAATATCCCTTCTTGATTTTCTCTCTCTCTCTTTCTCTCTCTCTCTTTCTCTGTTTCTATCTCTCTCTTTCTCTCTCTCTCTCTCTCTCTCTCTCTCTCTCTCTATCTCTCTCTCTATCTCTCTCACACCACTTTTATTTCTATATTTATCCACTCACCTTTACATTTTATGGAGGTGCATGATTGTCCTAATGGATACCGCCATTCACTATGTGGTCGCGTATGCTGAGTTCAAATCTAGTCGGATCTATTGGGGTCATTTTCATATCAAATTTATGAATCCACAATTTTCCCGATCGGAGAGTTTGAATTACCTACTAGACACTGTCCTCA
>OY744525.1:27195412-27202912 GCA_963556195.1 Sepiola atlantica
TTTCTTATGCTAAAAGAAAGCGGCTGTAGGGAAGAGAAGAAATTATTCCCCACTGGATTGCAAAGTCAAGTTTGTACTCTCTCGAGACAAGAAAGAGAGAGCCATTCATTTTAACTGAGTATCCGAGCGATGGTGGTGAAAGGAGAGAAGCTTCGTTTTAGAGGTGCTAAAAGTAACAAGCCAGTTTTGCCCCCATTGCATCACGTGCTTCACGTCGGAATAGAGAGAATCAGCAAGAACATGATCACCAATGCTCTTCGAAGTGCTGCCATAGACATTTGTTTTTAATATATATCAACAAATGATCCCAAAATATGATTTGTAAGATCATTGAAGAAGATCAGGGCTCAGAATGGATCCTTGAAACATGCCGGTATTGATACTATGTGCTTCAGTCTTCCGCCCATCAACAACTACGAAAGGATTTAATGATTTAAAAGACATTTCCAGATCGTAAAGCTAGCTTTTGTGCCAGACCCTATCGAAGACCTTTTATATGTCAAGAGCTATCACCTTAGAAACAAAGCCCCCGTTAATAGATTCATTGATCCTATGCAATATTGCAGTTAGTATGCCAGCTGTTGATCTTGCAGGACGAAATCCATATTGTTTGTCACTAAGTGAATTGCTTTTGCTGAGGTGATTGATGGCGTCTTGATTTATCAAAGATTTAAACAACTTACTCATGATGCACAGGAGCCTGATCGGTCTGTACTGAGATGCAGAAAACCGATCTCCAATATTTTTAAACATTGGGCAGATCGGCAATGTTTTCCAATGAAATGGAAAGCATTTCTATTTTAAGCAACGATTGAATAACTTTATAAGAAATAGAAACACATTCCGGCTTCAGATTCTTAAGCATAATGACTGGGGTGTTGTCAGGACCAGTTGCCGTGCTGGCATAAAGGTTCTTGATAAATTTGGCAACATCTTGGACAGATATATGGATGTCGCTTCGAGTATTTTCAGTTAGAGGGAGAAATTCCGGAAGTATGTGGTCCTGAGTGCAAAGGATGGAATTTGATGCAAAGTTCTTTTTAAAAAGTTTTGCTTTATCAGATGCTGAGGAGATCATCTCTGGTTCATTAATGATGGTGGGAATAAAAGTCTTACATCTGTTCAGTACCCTGATTTTTTTTCTCCAAACTCATAGGAACCAAGCTGCCTCTGCCCAGTAACTCTGGATTTAATAGATTTTGGCATTGGACTCTTTTACGTTTTCTATAACTCATTTGCAGGCAATTTTAAAGGCGGTTCTAGTTTTAGGGCATCTATTTCGTGGAAAACAATAGAAATAGTGTGTTTGCGAGCAATGGTGGCTGCGCACTCAAGGGTTTACCATTACTGCATGTTTGGTCTTTGTTAGAATGTTTTAGAGAGTATAAAACTCTCAATACCAGTGATTTATGAATCATATATATCGGAAGCAACACAGGACATTTTTTCTAAAAATGGAATTCAAAGGATATTTAGAGATGAAAGATTTGAAGCTGTCCTAATCAGCCCCTGAGTATCGATACATTCTGCGTTGGAAAGGGAAACTTCAGGAACGTTGATTTGATCTTAATTGAGACAACTGAGTAATCTGAAAATCCAAGATAAGATAGAACAGTAGATGTGCACTTTTCAGGGCAAGTTGTCAGAAATATATTATGGAGGCTTGCAAAAGCATCAGCATCAGCATCAGGTATGCAGGTGGGTTTGTCAACAATCTGAGTCAACTCATATGCAAGGGAAAAATCATAACAAAACCTTCCTTCATCATCAGTTTTGTTAGAGTGGACGAGCCATTCTATATTGTGAACATTAAAGTCACTACAGACATGAATGTTAGCACAAGAGTAAACGGACAGGATCTTATCAATTTTTTCAGAAATTTGATCAATGGCGGCAACTCTATCGTTTTGTGGATGACAAAGGACAAAGATGAAAAAGAGTTACCTCGTTTGATTTTTTTTTTCTTATTAATTTTAATGACATGGAATGTATGCCTAACTCAGGGGCGGTTTTCATGTGGTAAGGACATCTCAAATGAAGACACTGAGTTGCCTTTTATATGTTTCGATGTTGCACTTGCTGACAACACCTCTTCCATCTTTATCCTGACTGAGAAACGGTTTACGTGTGGTATTTTCAGTCCATCAGGCAACATTCCCCATGCATCTGTGAAACCGAAGGTATCGATGCCTGATCGAATTACTCGTTATTAGTATGATATGAAATAAAATATATCTATTTTTATACTCAATGTGAGTTAATCAACGTTTGTTTCCCCAGGCCTATTTCAATTTATTACTGTGACTCGTGTGACACTGTAATTAAGGCATCTTCAAGGAACATTCAATTGATTGGGACTTGTTCCCTCTTAATGAGCTTATTCTAGGCCTTAAAAGGAAATAAATAAATAAATAAAAAAAAATATATATATATATATATATATATATATATATATATATATATATATATATATATATATATATATGTATGATCTTCAAAACTGTACATTTCTGTGAAATAACTTTACTCAAAATTTATAACTTGCATGACACTACCAGTGAAACTGTTTTTTTTTTGGGATTGAATAAATCCCCAAAGATTTTTATTTGAGATTTGATGGTTGTAACATCTTCAAACGACCTAGTTCTGAGGTTTTGGTGGATAAATTTAGCATTGTTTTTTATACAACTCCTGAAAACAATGTAAAGTTTCTTTTAAAACATGTAATTTCTCAAAAAAGTCAAAAGCATGTGTTGCTCAGATAAGACAAGTGTGACCAGTCTTGCTTTTTTTTTTAACAAATTTTGTCAGAATTTCATAGTTTATATCCTAAAGATGTTATAATTACAGCTCTGAGTGGTAAAAAAAATTATCTAAAATGTTGCCTCAGATAGTAACATTACTGTGCAATAACTGCAAGGCTTTTTTCCTATATAGTTTAATAACACAAAATACAAGTTAAAATATACCTTAGTTCTGAGATTGAGTTATGTTTGAAAAAAAAACTTCTTCTATTTGTTCTAATTAGCCGTAATTTATAATGAACTCAACAAGTCACCCATCTCTCTCTTAACTATTTGTGTATTTCTCTCGCCACCTCTCATTCTATGTTGATTCAACCACTCTCTAATATTTCTTAATAGCTCTGTGAGCATTTAGAAAAAGAGTGACCCTTTTTGCAGCATCTAATTTACATACATGTTTCTACACACCACAAACACATGTAAATAGATGGCAAAATAATAAGTCTCTTTACTTCTATATATGAATAATAAAGAATAATAATACTTCTATATAATAATAATGAAACAATCCAAAGTAACTACAGACCAATAGCCTGCCTACCAACCATGTGGAAAATCCTAATGGCACAACTGAGAGAACAAATCTACTACCACTCCCTTAATAATCGTGGACTGTTTCCCGAGGAACAGCAAGGATGCCGGAAAGCAAAAAGAGGGACGCATGACCTATATACATAGCTCAAAAGATCCTAAAGGTAGTAAAAATCAGAAAAAGAACATAGCCATGGCATGGATTAACTGCAAAAAAATATATGACAGAATCCCCCAAGCATGGATAATTGATTGCTTAAGGATGTGCAAGATACCCAACAAAATTATTAATCTCATAAATAACGCAATGGAAACATGGAGATTGAAAGTGACAACTGGAGGACAACACCTGACTGAGATAAGAATACAGAGAAGCATTTTCCAAGGAGACTCCCTATCACCACTACTATATATCATAGCCATGATGCCACTCAACTACATACTCAGGAAATGTGATGCTGGATACAAATTTACTGATACAGAAGAAAGATTAAACCTGAAGCTATTTGCAAAAAAACAAAAAGGAATTGGAAAAGCTGATAAACACAGCCAGAATCTTCAGCCAGGATATTCAAATGGAATTCGTGGAAAAGTGTGCACTACTAGAGATGAAAAGGGGAAAGCTCGAAAGAACAGAGAACATGGAACTACCTTACCATGAGGAGATGAAGGAACTTGACAAACATGACATACAAATATCTGGGAGTTCTGGAAGTAGACACCATCAAATCAAGAGAAATGAAAAAGAAGATTGGAAAAGAATACCTGAGGAGAACCAAAAACAATTTAGAAACTAAGTTATTTAGTAGAAACCTGGGCAATATCACTAGTAAGATATTCTAGACCATTCATAGGCTGGACAAAAGAAAAACTCAGGTATCTGGAGCAGAAGACTAGGAAACTAATGACTATGAATATTGCACTGAACCCAAAGGATGATATTGACCGAATCTATGTAGAAAAAAGAGGAGGAAGAGGACTGGTAAGTATAGAAGACTGTGTGGATGAACACACAAAAAGAACTGGAAAAACACATAACCTAAACCATAGAAAGGCTGATTATTGCAGTAAGAAACGACGGAAAAATGAACAGCACAGGGAGCATTGAAATTGAAAACAAAAAGACGAAAAAGAAAAATGGGAAGAAAAACAGCTACATAGACGATTCATAAGACTGACCAGAGAAGAGACACACGAAAACATTTGGACATGGCTATGAAAAGATCACCTGAACAGAGAAACGTAATCACTACTGACAGCCGTACAGAACAATGCTATCAGAACAAACTATATTAAAGCTAAGATAGACAAAACTCAAGAAAACAGTAAATGTAGACTCTGTCGGCAAAGAGACGAAATGGTAAATTATGACAAATTGTTGATTCCCTAGAAGAGATTTAGGGCAATTAAAGATGTGAGTATACATTTGTGAAACTGTACCGAGAAAATTACAATTGATCATTCATACGAGTTATGAAAATCGAGCCTGGAGAGAAAATGTTGTTTAGACTATGTGCCAGCTAAAAGTGCTGTTAGCGGAAATCTGCAGGTATGACCTGAAGAAAAGTCAAAAAGGGGTTATCTCAAAAGTTAGTATTGTCATAAGTGACAAAATGTCGTCCGAAAGAAAACTGGGTACACAAGAGATTTCAAGTCGTACAAAAACGAGGTCGAGTGATTGACGTGACTAGTCCCGCTCTGAAGGATGGACTGAGGTAGTCAGCAACCAATGAGATTGCTTGCTGGTTTAGGTAATAATATTTTGTCCGGGCAATGCCGAGTGATCTTGCCTGATTATATAAAGTGTTGCGCAGAGCGAATTTATCAGTTTTAGAATTGAGAAAGAGAGTCCAGTTCAGAGTTTCGGAGTTGAGATTAGAGCTGCGCCTTATCCACTCCCATTCTGAATCGAGCGGATTCGCTTTTCTGAGTGCAAATCACAAGTTAAAGAAACCCCAAAGTTATCATCCAGGGGCAAATACACTACCTCCCTCTACCTACGAAAACACTCAGTTCTTGTATATACCAGTTTGAAGGAGAATAGATATTATTATCTTAAACACAAATCAAGAACGTTGTTGTGCTTTTGAATTGCTCAGACTGTTTGATTTCACCATTTTTATTTTGTTCTTCATGTGCCTGTCTTGCACCAGTTGATGAGCCTCTCGAACATGCTTCTTGACTTCTTGACTAGACCAAAACACAACGTGGCAGGAGATACTGTCCGGCTTAAGAACACGTTTCAACCTACTTTGTGGAGCCTCTTTCGAAGGGTGGATTTCATCGATTTGACGCACAGGAAAACGGCAAAAGATAGTTTGGAGATGCTAAATCAACCAATGCCGAAGTTATCAGTCCGGAACGACAGAGAAGTGTCCTAGAATGATATCTAGTTGCTGACCAAGAGGGTCACAAAATCACATAATAAGTGAATGCAGCAAACTGGTCCCAAAAGAATACAAAAACAGACATGACTGTGTGGGAAAGGCAGTACACTGAGAACTATGTAAACGACTTCATGTTGACAAATAGTATAGGCACAACCAGAGACAGTATTCGAAAATGAAAATAGCAAAATCCTCTGGAACATGGAGATACAAACAGACAAACCTATCCGAGTAAGGAGACTGGATGTGATAATAGTTTTCAAGAAGGAAAAAACTTGTCAAATCTTAGATTTCGGCATCCTAGCATTTCACAGGGTGGAGATCAAGGAGACAAAAAAACAAAGCAAATATCTGGAACTTGCCAGAGAACTGAAACGAATATGTAGCATGAAGAAAATCACTGTAATACTAATAATTGTAGGAGCACTATGAATAGTCCCGTAAACACTGGAAAAACACCTAGGAGAAATTGGAATACAAGTGAAGATTGAGACCATAAATTGAATGCAATGATGAAAACTGCCTAAATCTTAAGGATAATCCTTGAATGTGAAAACCAACCAACATAACAAACTAACACGAATCTACCGCAGACAATTTTAAATGAAAAAAGAACAACACATATAGAAAAAACATCACACGATCTCAAGTGAAAACTGATAGAAATCCATTAAACTGACCTTCTCCTCCCCCATTCTCCACAAAAAAAAATCAATCATACAACCATGCATCTGGTGACATCAGCCTCGGCTGGTACCACACCAATCTGTAATTAAGGGTCAAGAAGGATGAAAAGACCGAGGAGGGAGAACACCGACCAGACCTCCACTGGAAGGGTACAAAGAGTACTGGAACCTTGGGGAGGCTTATTGCCACTCAAATTACAAAAAAGACCAAAGGTCATTGCTAGCGAGAAAACAATGGCAAACGGCTGTTGAATAATGATTTGCCTTGGTTATTGAAAAGAGGTGAAGCGTTCTGGAAATCTGGGGAGACTTGTTGTCATTCAGACTCTAGGGAACACCACTGGTTATTGTAAGTGAGCAATCACTGATACTGGCTTGTGTGAAAACTCCTAGTGAGTAAATAAAAATATAAAAGCAAAGAGACGTATTAAAAATACAAGTAAAGAGACTTATCATTTTAAGAATGTCTTAAAAGACATATCATAGTTCATGAATTTTCGAATAAAATCAAAGTAGGATAAATAATGTTGGTGGTTGTGACCCAACGGGTCACGGGTGCGTTTAGTGTGTGTGTGTGTGTGTGTGTGTGTGTGTGTGTGTGTGTGTGTGTGTGTGTGTGTGTGTGTGTGTGTGTGTAAAACGTGATCACTTCTCTTTCTCTCCGTTTTTCTCTCTTTTTGAATGAGAAAGAAGAATAAAGAACGCGAACATAGAAAATAAAGATACATAATGCTGATTTTTAATAAGATCCATCCCAAGGGTAACAGAAAGGAAGAAAGGGAGGAAAGAAGAGAAGCAATACTGAAAGAGTGGAAGAAAATGTAAATGATTAAGAGGGAGAAGGGGGGGGGGCAAGACAATTGCAGAGGGTTAAGCAAGAGAAAGAAAGAAACAAGGCAAATGTAAGCTGGATGATGGAAGGACGTTATTTTGTTTTTGTTGTTGTGAAAGTATGTTGTGTAATTGAGAGAGGGGAGGAGGGGAGGAAAATAAATGAAATAAAAATGAAGGAATAAATAAGGTAAAGTAAGACAAATAAGTGACAAGTACTGATATAATATCATTTGTTTCCTTATCACACGCTCTCACCCT